>ONZH01008087.1:0-293153 GCA_900303285.1 Rhinella marina | reverse complement strand
TGTACTAAGTGATCAGACGGTGTGTATGAACACCAGTATGAGAAATTACTTTGCAAGAGAACGCACAGTACAGTTGCCAATTATAAGGCCTATATATTGTATATTTCAAGGTACACAGCCGTGTACTAAGTGATCAGACGGTGTGTATGAACACCAGGTTTGAGAAATTACTTTGCAAGAGAACGCACAGTACAGTTGCCAATTATAAGGCCTATATATTGTATATTTCAAGGTACACAGCCGTGTACTAAGTGATCAGACGGTGTGTATGAACACCAGGTATGAGAAATTACTTTGCAAGAGAACGCACAGTACAGTTGCCAATTATAAGGCCTATATATTGTATATTTCAAGGTACACAGCCGTGTACTAAGTGATCAGACGGTGTGTATGAACACCAGGTATGAGAAATTACTTTGCAAGAGAACGCACAGTACAGTTGCCAATTATAAGGCCTATATATTGTATATTTCAAGGTACACAGCCGTGTACTAAGTGATCAGACGGTGTGTATGAACACCAGGTATGAGAAAATTACTTTGCAAGAGAACGCACAGTACAGTTGCCAATTATAAGGCCTATATATTGTATATTTCAAGGTACACAGCCGTGTACTAAGTGATCAGACGGTGTGTATGAACACCAGGTATGAGAAATTACTTTGCAAGAGAACGCACAGTACAGTTGCCAATTATAAGGCCTATATATTGTATATTTCAAGGTACACAGCCGTGTACTAAGTGATCAGACGGTGTGTATGAACACCAGGTATGAGAAATTACTTTGCAAGAGAACGCACAGTACAGTTGCCAATTATAAGGCCTATATATTGTATATTTCAAGGTACACAGCCGTGTACTAAGTGATCAGACGGTGTGTATGAACACCAGGTATGAGAAATTACTTTGCAAGAGAACGCACAGTACAGTTGCCAATTATAAGGCCTATATATTGTATATTTCAAGGTACACAGCCGTGTACTAAGTGATCAGACGGTGTGTATGAACACCAGGTATGAGAAATTACTTTGCAAGAGAACGCACAGTACAGTTGCCAATTATAAGGCCTATATATTGTATATTTCAAGGTACACAGCCGTGTACTAAGTGATCAGACGGTGTGTATGAACACCAGGTTATGAGAAATTACTTTGCAAGAGAACG
Source organism: Rhinella marina (assembly GCA_900303285.1). Classification (NCBI taxonomy): domain Eukaryota; kingdom Metazoa; phylum Chordata; class Amphibia; order Anura; family Bufonidae; genus Rhinella; species Rhinella marina. The sequence goes on along the minus strand of ONZH01008087.1, from coordinate 291,990 downwards.
CACACAGTACAGTTGCCAATTATAAGGCCTATATATTGTATATTTCAAGGTACACAGCCGTGTACTAAGTGATCAGACGGTGTGTATGAACACCAGGTATGAGAAATTACTTTGCAAGAGAACGCACAGTACAGTTGCCAATTATAAGGCCTATATATTGTATATTTCAAGGTACACAGCCGTGTACTAAGTGATCAGACGGTGTGTATGAACACCAGGTATGAGAAATTACTTTGCAAGAGAACGCACAGTACAGTTGCCAATTATAAGGCCTATATATTGTATATTTCAAGGTACACAGCCGTGTACTAAGTGATCAGACGGTGTGTATGAACACCAGGTATGAGAAATTACTTTGCAAGAGAACGCACAGTACAGTTGCCAATTATAAGGCCTATATATTGTATATTTCAAGGTACACAGCCGTGTACTAAGTGATCAGACGGTGTGTATGAACACCAGGTATGAGAAATTACTTTGCAAGAGAACGCACAGTACAGTTGCCAATTATAAAGGCCTATATATTGTATATTTTCAAGGTACACAGCCGTGTACTAAGTGATCAGACGGTGTGTATGAACACCAGGTATGAGAAATTACTTTGCAAGAGAACGCACAGTACAGTTGCCAATTATAAGGCCTATATATTGTATATTTCAAGGTACACAGCCGTGTACTAAGTGATCAGACGGTGTGTATGAACACCAGGTATGAGAAATTACTTTGCAAGAGAACGCACAGTACAGTTGCCAATTATAAGGCCTATATATTGTATATTTCAAGGTACACAGCCGTGTACTAAGTGATCAGACGGTGTGTATGAAACACCAGGTATGAGAAATTACTTTGCAAGAGAACGCACAGTACAGTTGCCAATTATAAGGCCTATATATTGTATATTTCAAGGTACACAGCCGTGTACTAAGTGATCAGACGGTGTGTATGAACACCAGGTATGAGAAATTACTTTGCAAGAGAACGCACAGTACAGTTGCCAATTATAAGGCCTATATATTGTATATTTCAAGGTACACAGCCGTGTACTAAGTGATCAGACGGTGTGTATGAACACCAGGTATGAGAAATTACTTTGCAAGAGAACGCACAGTACAGTTGCCAATTGATAAGGCCTATATATTGTATATTTCAAGGTACACAGCCGTGTACTAAGTGATCAGACGGTGTGTATGAACACCAGGTATGAGAAATTACTTTGCAAGAGAACGCACAGTACAGTTGCCAATTATAAGGCCTATATATTGTATATTTCAAGGTACACAGCCGTGTACTAAGTGATCAGACGGTGTGTAATGAACACCAGGTTTGAGAAATTACTTGCAAGAGAACGCACAGTACAGTTGGCAATTATAAGGCCATATATATTGTATATTTCAAGGTACACAGCCGTGTACTAAGTGATCAGACGGTGTGTATGAACACCAGGTATGAGAAATTACTTTGCAAGAGAACGCACAGTACAGTTGGCAATTATAAGGCCTATATATTGTATATTTCAAGGTACAACAGCCGTTGTACTAAGTGATCAGACGGTGGTGTATGAACACCAGGTATGAGAAATTACTTTGCAAGAGAACGCCACAGTACAGTTGGCAATTATAAGCCTATATATTGTATATTTCAAGGTACACAGCCGTGTACTAAGTGATCAGACGGTGTGTGATGAACACCAGGTATGAGAAATTACTTTGCAAGAGAACGCACAGTACAGTTGCCAATTATAAGGCCTATATATTGTATATTTCAAGGTACACAGCCGTTACTAAGTGATCAGACGGTGTGTATGAACACCAGGTATGAGAAATTACTTTGCATAGAACGCACAGTACAGTTGCCAATTATAAGGCCTATATATTGGTATATTTCAAGGTACACAGCCGGTGTACTAAAGTGATCAGACGGTGTGTATGAACACCAGGTATGAGGAAATTACTTTGCAGAGAACGCACAGGTACAGTTGCCCAATTATAAGGCCTATAATATTGTATATTTCAAGTTACCACAGCCGTGTACTAAGTGATCAGACGGGTGTGTATGAACACCAGGTTGAGAAAATTATTTTTCAAGAGAACGCACAGTACAGTTGCCAATTGAAAAGGCCTATATATTGTATATTTCAAGGTACACAGCCGTGTACTAAGGTGATCAGACGGTGTGATGAACACCAGGTATGAGAAATTACTTTGGCAAGAGAACGCACAGTACAGTTGCCAATTATAAGCCTATATATTGTATATTTCAAGGTACACAGCCGTGTACTAAGTGATCAGACGGTGTGTATTGAACACCAGGTTTGAGAAATTACTTTGCAAGAGAACGCACAGTACAGTGCCAATTATAAGGCCTATATATTGTATATTCAAGGGTACACAGCCGGGTACTAAGTGATCAGGCAACGGTGTGTATGAACACCAGGATGAGAAATTACTTTGCAAGAGAACGCACAGTACAGTTGCAATTATAAGGCCTTATATTGTATATTCAAGGTACACAGCCGTGTTACTAAGTGATCAGACGGTGTGTATGGAACACCAGGTATGAGAAATTACTTTGCAAGAAACGCACAGTACAGTTGCAATTATAAGGCCTAATATTGTATATTTCAAGGTACACAGCCGTGTACTAAGTGATCAGACGGGTGTGTATGAACACCAGGTTGAGAAATTACTTTGCAAGGAGAACGCACAGTACAGTTGCCAATTGAAAGCCTATATATTGTATATTCAAGGTACACAGCCGTGTACTAAGTGATCAGACGGTGTGTTATGAACACCAGGTTTGAAAATTACTTTGCAGGAGAACGGCACAGTACAGTGCCAATTGAAAGGCCTATATATTGTATATTTCAAGTACACAGCCGTGTACTAAGTGATCAACGGTGTGTATGAACACCAGGTTGAGAAATTACTTTGCAAGAGAACGCACAGTACAGTTGCCAATTGAAAGGCCTATATATTGTATATTTCAAGGGTTACACAGCCGTCGTACTAAGGTGATCAGACGGTGTGGTAATGAACACCAGGTTGAGAAATTACTTGCAAGAGAACGCACAGTACAGTTGCCAATTGAAAGCCTATATATTTTATATTTCAAGGTACACAGCAGTAGTGCCAAATATAGTTTGGTATGTAGCAGAGCACCTAATACACCACTAATGCCTCTCTCTGTCCCTACTCCAGCAGCTATCCCTGAATACGGCAGCCGTTCTCTGTAAAGTGTATCTTGTAGTAAAGCTATCACTGGTACTGCACTATAGTAGCCCTGATAAGGGCTTTTAATCATGCTCCTGCCTGTCCAACAGCTAAAACCTGTCTCTCCCTTCTCCAGCCTCTGTCCCTGACTAAGTTCACGCAGCATATGCGAACGAGCAGGAAGAGCTGAGTTTTTAATATTCGAGGTCACATGGTTTTTCCAGCCAATGCATGTAGACGCCGTTTTCGCGCTGCCAGCGTGCTCAGCGTGCCTGTCATACCCCCCCGGCATGGTGATTGGTGGAAAAAGAGCGCCAGGGAAGGTGGGAGGGGAAACGAATTCTAAGTGCACCATCGCCGTTATACTCAAAAGAAATCGAGCACGCCGAATATCGTAGTATTCGATCGAATACCAGCTCGATCGAACACTACTCGCTCATCTCTAAATATTAGTACACTTTAATTTAATCATTTTAGTACATGGTACTTAATGAAATTTTGTCTTGAAGAGTATCTTACCTTAACATACATTGTTCTCCCATTACCATAGCTAACACTAGGACCAGTAAAGGAACATTTTACATATCTAAATAAGAAGGTCTACTTAGTATTAGTGGAAGCAAAGGCATTGATGGGATTTCCTTCATCTTCTATAATGTTCACTTCATATACATTACCTGACCTAATAAAAGTGATGCTGTTCTCCCTGGACTAAGCCATTGTACCCTGGCCCTGTATATAAATACAGTACATACAGTAGTAAGAGCCATCATTACATCATGTACGTCCGAAGGAAAGGTGAACCATCAAGTCGTATCACATTCTGAAATGCTGGACGACAAAAGCTAGAAGTTCCAAAAATGTATCAAGATTTACATTCATCTTATGACTGCTTAGAGTTATATTAAAGAAGGGGACGAGGTTGATGGGATTTATTAAGTGGAACATATCTGATTGTCTCTATTGGTTTATCTTAAAATTCTTCCCTGGTACCCATTAGCCACCCCCTGGCTTCATCCCCTGGTAGGGTTTAGAACCTCTATATATTCAGACACATACTTTACTTAGTAAAGAGAGGTTAGGAGATTGATCTACTGCAGGATGTCCTCTATATTTATAATTCTGGTTCAGGGGCAGTTTGGCTCAGAAGTGGTGATTCTTACTTACTAGTCCAGAACCTGTACGTTGTGATCTATGACTCTTTGGAGGGACAGGTGAGGTGTATTGGAGAACGGTCAAACCTACCGTAAGTGTACAAATGGTTAACTTATACAACAGCATGATAGGATCCTGTGGAAATGTTCAGCACCTGTGGCAATGTACCAAATCTCTGCCAGCCTCTCTAATTAACTGTTCTGGGAAGTAAAAGTCATCAAAGTGAATTAAATCCACAAGAGACAGAACAGCCTTGGATCTCACCACAGAGACAGTAAAGCAGGTGACACAGAAATTTGTTCAATTTTCTGTACATCTGTTCAACCTCCCACTACTTCATGGTAAAATGAAACAAACAGCATTCAATTTCTGCACTGAATCGGGCACTGAGAATCATCAATGGAGATAAATACCAGGCTATACTTGTTTTCTAGGAATGTCTGAAATAGTATTTTAAATGGCCGCCATGTTTCTTAGTTGCTTTTCAGGTTTAAAAGTTCTACAGTGTAATCCTGAAGACATTGAACCATTTTGTGCTACATATAGTTAACAATACTAAGAGTACGCCAGATGGCTTTTGTTACTGCCAGTTAATTCAGATGGTTATGTAAAACAGTGAATCACCTAAGCAGAAAATATAGTCACTTAGGATAGGCATACACATTGGCTAATGGATGCACAAAGTCTGAAGGTGGTTTGACCCACAAAATCATTCATGAGTGAGTAGTTTTGGCCATATTTGGAAACCACATGTTTGTCCAGTTTCTTTCAATCTTTTATCATACATGAACTCCAATAACTCACTCCCTAACATAATTTCAGCCCTGTATGCTTCAGAATGCCGCCTATTCCCCTATCAAAGTAAATTATGTGGGTGTGGATGTAGCCATAACAAAGAAGAAACTGGAATATGAAGAGGCAAGCTAGCAGGGGTAATGTCACTGGAAGACACACAAAGGGCTAAAGATGGGGTCATGTGACAGAATATTCATTGGCAGGAGCAGAGAAACCCAGGAGCCAAATAATCTGGCAAAAAATCAATTTGAACCCCCTAATGTTGATCCTTATTTATTCCAAAGCAACATGTCAGGGGACAATCAGGTTGACCCATACTGATTAGAAGGCTATTGAATCCCAATGATGAAGCAATGCATGATGGTGTAGTCACATCAAATACTGAAGGATAAGCAGCACTCCAGATCCCAATGTGGGAAAAACATACAAATGGTGGAGGTATCTAACATTTAGGTAACTTTCAAGTTGGTGCCCATGGATGGGGATCCTGGCTTGGGGTTCCATCATGTATCAAAAAAATATAGAAATCTGCAGCACTCTTCAATTGGTGAATAATCCGTTTTTTATTAGACTAGCAGCATACAAAGCGACGTTTCGACCAACTCTGGTCTTTATCAAACTGCTTGATAAAGACCAGAGTTGGTTGAAATGTCGCTGAAATGTCGCTTTGTATGCTGCTGGTTTAATAAAAAACGGATTATTCACCAATTGAAGAGCGCTGCAAATTTCTATATATTTCTGATAGTCACATCAAAGTCACAAAAATAGTTGTTTAGTGTGTGCATGTAAAAAAATATTAAAGAATAAGAAAAAAGAAAGACAAAATAAAATCATAAAACTAAATAGAAATTGCTTTTAGTTAAAATTAGGAATCAACGGTGTGCTTTAAGAGTGAGTCAAAGTGTACATAAAATACAAAATTGATCTGTCTGAAAACTATGTGGAAACTCAACTGAGTCTTTAAGGCAGAATCTATTGGGACTTGTCAACTATAAGATCAAGATGCAAGATCACAACTGCATCTACCAAACAGCCAAGTCTTGACCAAAGGGGCAAAAAGTGTCACATGCTCCTGCTGACACGACTCAGAAACAGAAAGAGTCATGATTCAAAGATGCCTGATCAATAGAAAAAAACACATCACTACAGGACTTACATTGGTGTCTAAAGGTTTGTGAACCATTCAGAATTTTCTATATTTCTGCATTTGACATAAAAGTACATCAGATTTCCAAGCAAGTCCAAAATAAACAAATATTACACTTGGTCATTTATTTATTGAAGAATATGATCCAATATCATATGTCTGTGAGTTGAAAATATGTAAACCTTTAGAATTAGTAGATATTTTAAAGGTGAAATTAAAGATAAGTATTTTCAATCAATAAGACGACAATCAGGTGTGAGTGGGTGGACTGGTTTTATTTAAAGAGCAGGGAGCTATCAACGTCTTTGTGGAAGTGTATCATGGCATGAACAAAGGAAATGTCTGTAATCCTATGAAGAAGAGTTGTTGATGAACAGCAGGCTGGAAAAAGTTAAAAAACCAGAGTCACAATTTATATGATTGTAGACTTGAATGGGACTGCCATCAGTCACCTGACCAAAGAACAAGTGGTCATTTCAAACAGCTGATCGGCGGGGTTGACAGGAGTCAGATCCCAATTATTTGATATTGATTACCTACCCTGAGGCTATTAATATTGAAATCTCAGAGAACCCCTTTAAACATTTTCAAGAAAGGGAAATATTTGCAAGCCTATTAGAAGAGAATTGGTAAATCTCAACATATTTAACTTTGTAGTTATGGTAGATGTATGGTGAAACAAAATGGTCTACTATTGGGTTATGAACCTAATGAATTGGGTTTGATATGGAATGGGCTTGAATATGTAAGAGAACAATACATCTCAATGGTTTTAATATAATTGTATAGTAGATGGTCTAGAAGGAGATGGCCTGAAAATAGTGAAGAGAACTTTAAAATGATACACACGAAACAGACAGTACTTATGCTGTCATTGAGGATCACGTTTTATGAAGCATGCATGAAGGAAAATGAATATTTGGTATCATTAAGGTTATTGTTGAAATACAGGAACTGTAACAAGCTGTGCAGATGAAGAAATGAGACTTAATATATTTCCTGTGATGCTGACATCCTGAACATCTGAGTAATGACAACTGATGGAGCTTTCATTATGGAGCCTGAATAGCATGAAATGCATTGTAAAGACTGGTAGGAGGAAAGCATATAGAAAAGAAATAACCATTTTCCTGTCACGTCTTCACAGATGCCCCATTTTGGATTTTGTTTTACGTTTTTCCTAGGAGGTAATTAAAATTAAAAATATATATATATTCTTCCAATCAACAACCAAACTTTTTAGAGTGATCATTGAAGAAGGAAGTTTTGCCAAGGACAGCTGGCAAGCCATTTGTTCAGCCTGGTTGAACTTCATGTTTTTAAAGAACTTCACTTCTTTTCAACATGGACAATATTGGATAATTATAATGATAAATATGATTTCTCATAATTACATCCATTCTGAAAACTTCCTTTTCTCCTGGTTGGAAAAAATAGACTATTACTAACTGCCAATCAGCTGAAACTTTCATTAGTTTTTATATCACAGCCTTGTCCCAATGGAACAACAGAAATTGTTAGTTTCCATAGAAACAGTTTAAAAAGGGAGCAAATAACTTTTCTGTGGTTTCATGATTTTTTTAAAACCTTTCCCTACCTAATAATAATAATCTTCTTAGTTATGGGCTGTACTGATCACAGTTGCCCTTGACCTGCATTAAATGTGTTTCCTTTGACTTAACTCTAACTACAGTTGACAGGCAATTATCTGGTGGTAGTGGCTGTAACCACAGGGACCACCACTTAATTAACTTTTTTTTACCTTCTACTATTCTCACCATTATCCAAAATTACAATGCCAATTAATTTTCAAGCATAAAGAGCCCCTCAATGATAAGATGCTTTTGAAATGCTACACAGAATTGTGAAATGAATGTCGGAAGACCTTCTGAACTATGGTTATGACACTGGGCTTATGTGATGGCCAAATTGCCATTGTGCAAAAGTGTCATATGAGGTATACCATATTCATTAAAAAAAGCACTAAAGGTCAAAATGTGGCTTGTTTTTGAAGATGTTAATGCTGTAAAATGAGAGAAAATTGTGGTAAATTATGTTTATGTATTAGTAAGTGGGTCAATAGGTCATTTGTAACATGAAAAAATAAAGCTAAAAGATTCATAGTTTATTATTAGGTAGAAGGTAGAAATACTTGTCACATACTAAACTGATCTAAGCTAACTTAACTTAACTTATTTAGTTACATTGAGCTGTCTGAATAATACTAATGTGTACAACAAATATTAAAGGAAATGCATCACCAAAAATTATATCTGCCAGTTAAAATCAGATCTCCTTTTTTCTAATATGCTTTCATTTTCTGATTGTTTTTTTTTTTTTTTATTTTATTTCCTGAAGATGATTATAGGGGGCAGCCATCTCGCCTGAGCTGTTCTTAACAGCATTTAAAAAGCATGAAAAAAATTGCCTTATGGCAACCCCATGGTCCATAGACAGAATAAGCAGCAGGGGACCCTATTGGCTTCTATGGGAAAGTTTTCTGTGACCTGTGCAGAGGTCATTGTACAATAGAAGAATAGAAAAGCTTTGACAATCACCTATTGTGAATGGTGGATCCTGTCTTATCTATACACAGAGGTGATATCATTATAAGCAGGATTAGTATGAATTAATTGCAGGAAAGTGATCTGTACAAACCAAGAAGTGGCGCCAATTAGTAGATATAGTGGCCAGTGCAAAAACTGCAGGATTTTCTGTTTTAGTTTATATATGAAAAGTGACTTGTAAAATTAAAAATAACATAAAACATTATTTAAATTTATGTTAAACATAAAATAGTGATTTAAACAGCAGGTCATTTTATGATGACTTATTCCATTTAAAGGGGCTGTCCTGGCATCAGATATTGACCTATCCTCGGGATAGGTCATCAATATCAGAACAGTGAAGGGTCTGACACCCAGCACCCCTACCAATAAACAGTTTCAGGCTGCTGCGGCTATCTTTGACAGTCCCATAGAATTTCAATGGAGTAGCAGTGAACATCCTCAACCTCTGTCCTACTGAAATGGAGCATATGTTAATTAGACAGGACCCCATTGATCAGACATTTATCCTGTGGATAGGTAAAAAGTTGTCAATTTGGAACAACCCATTTAAAGAGGAAATCCAGTCAGAATGGTCTACCACTGTAAAATGTCATACAAACATATAAGATCATGAGTAAAGTCTTAAGTCTCAAACCACCCCTAACCATAGGTCTCTGGCCAGTCCCCTTCCTGTCTGATTTGTAGTACCAGAACTATCCATGCAGTTTCAAATATGTCCTATGGAATCATTTATTCTGGGAATTAGTGATTGTCCAAGGTCAATGTCATCTTCTCAGATGTACAGACAGATCATTAATCTCATGTCATTCCTGACTTAAATGGGAATTAAATTATCAAATCAAATTATGAAACTGAAGTACTATGCTAGGTAATCAAATCTTATAAAATAGAATACATTTTGTAGAATTTTTATCAATGCTACAAGACACTATTCAAGGTATGTACCATGCAGGGGTGCACCTAGGCTTTCTGCTGCCTGAGCCGAAAACTGAAACGCCCCCTCCCCATGTCAATTTCTTAACCTAACCCCTTTGCCACAATGAAAGTGCTCATTGCCCATGGCCCATCCGCTGCCCCCCTCTTGCCCCTACCTAGTGCTGCCTGAGGTGATCACCTCACCTGGTCACATTGGTGGTGCATCCCTGGCACCATGTAATAATACAAAGACACATATGAATTAAGTATTAGGAAGATACTATGTAATACAAGTACTTGTGACACAGGGTACACTGTGTACTAGGATAAAGTTCTCTAAATAACTAAAAAAAAGCTGCTTAGAAAGTTATAGAATTCAATAACTTTAGTTTTAACCTTGTCTTTGAACACACACACAATGATCACAGATCTCTGTAATAGATATCTTCATTTTCTGATTGCAGTATATGTAACTTCATTTTGGCATTCAAGCATTCATGGTACAATATTCATTTTATGAAATAGCTATAAAGATGTACAGCATGATCCACTCAATATTATTTCATTTTTGTTGTAATCTAAAAAAGCTACAGGTAAATACATAGAATTATGTCACTCTTTTGATGCATGGTTTTAAAGACTTGTCACCGTAACCCTCTCGTACAGCACTATATATTAGTAGGCATTTTCTGATCCAGTTAATTTTACTTTTCAACAGTGCTCAGTAAGCAAATCTAAGTCTTATTTGTTTAGACACAGGCAGTTTCAAAGGTGAATTGATTGAGAAATTAGTTAATACTTTTTAAAAAGGTTTAAATACCAGCTCTATTGACATTGGTTGTTTCAGATACCAACTGAAACAATTAAGGAATGTGCCTTAGTGGTACTTACTTGCAATTAAATATCTGGATTGAAGTTAGATTGCCTGCAAAGCCATATGCCAAAGTCCTTATGCTCTAATGTCTGTACCACATAAAAATGCATTATTCATTAACAGACCAATATATTAATAGTATCCACTTTCACAAATCTTATGACAGTGTTTGCTGTGCACACATCAATGGAGGTTGGTTCAGATCCAGTGTGCACGTACATTAAGTACTAAAGTTCATATACCCATCAATAAAGAATACCAATCCATTTAGGCACTTTTTTTTTAACTTGCCAAACATCTGTACATGATGATTTATACAACATTTGGCCATTATACAACTTGATTTCTGCATTTTTAGCAGTTTCCCACACAGTTGTGCATTGGGAGAGATTTGACACTCATCCACTAGGGACAGCGTTGTTGCAAACTCTTAGAGAGTGTAGGACAACATTGGTGAAGGATATTGCAGTCAGAGTGCAGATAGAATAGAGGGAGAGTGTGGGAGACTGCTAGACTACAGACTCTGCTACATTATCGACATGTACATAACTGTGCAGTGCACCAAGAGTCATAGATAATCCATTCTGTCAGCTGTAGAGTTAAGGCCCTTTTAGACGGGCCGATGTGTCTCCCTGCCCGAGTGCCGATCAGCGATATCGGCGCTCGGGCAGGGAGCCTTTACACGGCCCGATGAATCGAGCGCCGGGCCGCACGAGTGATCGCTGTATCACTCGTGCGGCCGGGAAGCTCCATACTGTCAGGCGCACATCGCCTGTTTACACAGGCCGATGTGCGCCCGACAGATTGGATCTTTTGTAGAAACCAAAAGATCCAATCAGCCGACGAACGAGCGTTTTGCTCGTTCGTTGGCTGATTAGGGCCACTTTTACACGGGCCGATTATCGGCACTAGCGTTCCTAGGAACGATTTTTCGGCCGATAATCGGCCCGTGTAAAAGGACCTTTACTGTGCCTTCAGTATTACAGGCAGGTCTAATTTATTGCTGTTTACATAAGTGTGCAGTACACCAATATTCACAGCTAATATGTTCTGTTAGCTGTAGAGTTACTGTGCTTCAGTATTACAGGCCACTGTTTCTGGCAAGTCTAATTTAATGGTGTGCACATAACCGTGCAATGCACCAATATTCACAGCTAATCCACTCTGTTAGCAAAAGTTGTTATACACTATGGCCAGCAGACAGTTGCCTAGGCCAACTAAAGCAGCAGAAGAAGGTGATGGTAGCAGCTGCAGCAATAGGCCAGAGTTGCCTCTGTCATTCAGTGGTCGTGTTTTAACCAACATTCTAGATGTACTAGCATGGTTGAACTGCTCTTTACAATCATCTCAAGTTATAACAGATACACACAGCCAGGAATCGGGTTCCTATGACACCATGCTTAGCTGCCATGGCCCAGGAAATGCCTCTATTCCCTCGCCTGTCTTTAACCTGCCATTTGCTTTTGCTGCTCCGTCTGTTAGCCACGTAATGGTAGCCGCCTTCTCTGCTCCATTGATGATGGCCTTTTTGAGGACAGTCAGCAGTTATAGGCCAGCACCAACATGGAGAAAAGGTCAGCTGTGAACTTTGTTAGGTCTGCAATTACCAATGATGACAGTTGGGTGGGAGCACATGCTGTGAGAAATCATGGACGTGCAAGAGACAGGTGAGGGTGACACATGTGACTTGCAAACGTATGTAGATGATAATGTAGCCTATTGCACATGAGAGGAGGGTAATGAGGGGGGATAATCATCATCAGGGGTGACGGTGGGAGCGTGCCCGTTAGACAGCAGGGTGGAAGCAGCAGGAGATATGGAGCCAAACACGGGAGGGGTACACGGTCTGCTACTCGGGGAACTACCTGTGTGGAACACACTGGCAGTGGTCTGGCTAGTGCTGATTTATACAAAGTAGCCCCATTCAAGTGAATGTGGCTGAGTACGATACCAAGCACAGCCGCTGCACAATGTACGGCACTGTGCTTGGTAAGCTGCAAGAGAGTAGCGGTGCTCACAGGAGCGCCAGTACCTTCTCAAACAGCTGATCAGCAGGGGTCCCGGGTGTCGGACCCCCACCGCTCAGATACTATTGACCTATCCTGAGGATATGTCATCAGTAGAAAAATCCTGGAAAACCCCTTTAAGGACAACTGTGTTGGTAAAAGTCTAGACTGATATAATACAATAGTACTCCATAAAGCGCACTCTCTTAATAAGCTATTTATTACTATTAATGTTTTAACCAACTATATATTTACCCTGGCCATTTACATACTTGTGCAAGCCAATTTCAGAAAATGTATTAATGTTGTTTAAGATTATGTATGGTTCCTGAGTACTTTCTGATGATTAAGGTCTTAGTCTTAATGTTGTAGCTGCAATTCTTAATGGTGTAGAAATGAGAATAAAAATAATCATTACCTATGCAAATGTGAATATATTAAATGTACATAATTTTAGGTGTTTAATCCTCAAAAGGATTAATTAACCGCCCACCATACACGGACACCTCTTCAACAAAGCAGCACTTTACCAGACAATGTTAGACTGGATTGATTGCTCTGTGATCACAATAAGCTAGAAAACTTAAAAAAAAAAGAGAAAAAACAATAAAGACTACAGAAACATACAAAAACAGCATCAGGAAAAAACCCCCACTAAGATAGTTGAAAGAAAATTTGTTCTAAGGAAAATGTGTCTGAGTGATGCGTAAAAGCTAATTAGTATTGGCTAAAGCACAATGCATTCTTTTTTAGATGTCTTTGTTGTTGAAATCCCCAATTCAATCTTTTCTAACCCATCCATATTTCAAATCGCTACATTTTTCACTGTGGATGCGATTTGCATAAGGTCCTTCCAACTGCTACAGTTTAAGCAAGATTTATGAAAAAATGCACTTTTTCCTTATAAAGAATCAATTAACATTTTATCTTTAACTGCAGGGCACATAAAAGATGGCTCCCAAAAGATAATCTGCAAGCAGGAAAATTTACTGTGCAAACAAAAGATCGCCCTCACCAAATACTTGCAAGAAAATGCCTTGTAGCTACTGCAGTTGTTATTTGCATAGATGGCTTGAAGCCACAATCTAGATTCCAGAACCATATTTGTCACTGAAAAACAAAATCTAGTTTCTATACATTTAGTTTGATACATTTTAATTACTAATTGGAATATATTATTTAAAAAAAAACACATTCTAAGGAGAGAGGTTGTCAGGAGCTGACAATTCTTCAATATCTGGTTAAAAGACATGTCAGAGCTTGTGCACTGAGCTCTGACCTACCTTTCCTAGATTGGCGCCAAGCAGCTTTAAGACCCAGTATGCCTACTTTCTCTACCAAATACACCCCCTGATTTTTAATTTAGCACCTCAATGTGTAAATGGTGGGACCTTGACCACTGGACTCTCACTGGTAAGCAAAGGAAAGGGGCTGCAGCATTTGCTCCTGCATAACGGAAACCGGACTGATCCGTTATTCTAGCCATAGACTTCTATTATGATGGAATTCATAACGGAATGCCTCTAAAGGCATTCCATTATGCATTCTGTCTTTGAATTGCATTATGTTCCCTGGTAACAGAATCCATAATGCAATTCAGCGTAAACCGGAACCTGAACTCGAACTTCAAAAACTGAAGTTTGCTCATCCCTAGTATTGAGCTACTGTATTGTTTTATATGTGGTTCACTAATTGTTAATGTTTGAGCATACCTTTTAACCTCCAATGAAAGGTCTATTGAACCTTACTTCTATTTAAAGGGTGACATAATTTTATTTATTTGTAGAATAATAAATTATACAATTTTCTGTTAAAATGTACTTAAAATTCTGCAGATACCTTACTTTATCGATGCATTGACCCCTATCTACCCAATACAATATATAGTATATCCCCATGGACCAGTAAGTCATGTAAAATGCATCCACTGACAGACTGAACAGGAATAAACATGATGTCAGTTGTGTGACACTCTACATGTTATGTGACCCCAGGCATTCAGTAAGCAACTAGGTTATATGACATATATGTGCTTTGCCAACACACAGAACACGTTAATTCAGAAACTTTCAGAAATAGTACTACTGGTTTGTTCAATAACTATAGAGCTATGTATTTTAACATGGGTCTCTGCCTCTAGATGTATAGCGAATCGCTGCCTGTCTCTAGGTGATGTTGTCACTTTGTTAATAAAGTTACAAACAAACCCAAAATAAACTGCTCACAAGAGGAGACACAGGGAGAACAATGTTGATCTACTTCTATACAGACTCTCACATCCAGGTAGTAATAATGTACTGTATATACCAGTGGCTTACATAGAGAAATAAGGGCCCCTCACACAGAACAGAAGGGTTTCCACCTAAACCCTTTTCAATGACCCTTGGGCCATTTTTCCATTGGGTAGAGTCCTGACCAAGTTTTCAGCTCCAGTAGAAGAGGGGATGATCCCAACTAAGACTGGGCCCCCTCTTGCCTTGAGCCCCATAGCAGTCACATGGTCTTCCACTATGGTAGTTGCGCCCCTGGTATATACTGTACATGTTCTGCTCCTCATTAAACTGCTATTCACCTGCTAGATACCTGGATGGAATATATGGGGTCACATGACACGTATGAGGTTCACATAAATAATGCTATGTTTGCACAGGTCCAATTGGGTCATACCATTTAACTGTGCAGATATGGGCCCACTACACTGATAAAGCTATGCAAACAGAATTGTAAATACATGTATATTATAAAATAGTAAGGGTTCATATTCTATGAAGAAATTAATGTTGAAAATAAAATTGAATTACCCTTTATTGTAAAGCATGATTATCCAAGAAGTCAAGGAATTATCTCATATGACTAAAGCCATTCTTTTAATAATGACAAAAACAAAGTGGATTGAGAATATATAAAAACACAATGTAGGAAGTTCTCATCTATTCATTCATGAACATATCTTTGTGTACTGTTGTTTCAGTGACACAGGGTTAAATCTCATTAAGAAAGAAATGATTTAATGAAAAAAGCCTTAACAATAACTGGGTACAGCATTAATTTTCACCACCCACACCTTCTTTTGATCATTCCTAGAGGCTTTCTTATGTTTTTTTTTCCTATTGATTCTCCACTTGTGACTACAAAGGTACTTGTATACTTTAAACATCATAATGTATCCAAGGCAATTTTTAATAGTTACACATGTAAAATAATTTTCTTTGAAAAGTTTAATTTATGCATACACCATGTCTATTCATTGACGTGGCTTTCTTCTCTAAGTGCCCATGTATAGAACTAGTCAACGGAATGTAGTAGTACATAGAAAGTTACAGATATTTCTTAATCTCAGAAAAAATATGGACATATTTCCTGGCTCTTTCCAATAAACACCTTTAAACTAGTGTTTTTCAGAACTAGAAAATCCAACCACGATGAGAAGTGATAACTAGAGATGAGCAAGCATGCTCGTCCGAGCTTGGTGCTCGTTCGAGTATTAGGGTACTCGTAAGTGCTCGCTGCTCGGACGAGTATCTCGCCATGCTCGAGGAAATGGCAACTTCCGCATCGTGCATTTTTAGGCGCCTAAAAACACAGCCAATCACAAGCCAGGAGACTCTGCGTACCACCCAGCATCACGTGGGGCCCTTACATGTCGATAGCAGGGGTTGGCTGGCCTGATCAGGTGACCCTGGAATATACTACCGACTGGCCGCGGTGCTCGGCTCAGATGCCGTCTGGATGTCGTTAGGGATAGAGCTGCTGCGTTTCAGGGACAGTGTTAGGGCCTGCATTTAGTTCTCTGTTAAGCAGGGATCACCCACAAAGAACCCAACAGCCCTTCTAAGGGCTAGAAGACATTTTTTTTTTGTCACTTGGCTGGCTGGCACTAGTAGTGCAGCTATCGCCATGTATAACCCCCTTTTATTTTTTTATGTTATATCTCAGTGATACAAATCCATTGCACACAGCAGTGTGGAACCATTCTGTGTGTCACAGTTCAGTACACTCACTATTTTCTGTCCAGGTGACACTTTCTGTATGTCACCGAATACAACCAAGTCATTTGCTACCTGTCACGTGTATGGCTTCATCCCAAAAATCTCTGTGCGACATTTGTCTGGGTCGCAGTCTAAATAGCTACCGTCAGTAGGGTGTCAGTTAGCTCTACGATAGTTTCTGCACGTCACGTTCCCAAAAAACAAAAATAAAAAAAAATATATAACAAAAAAATTAGTTTTTTTGTTGTTTTAGTTGAGTGATACAAATCCATTTCACACAGCTGCGTGTAACCTTTCTGTGTGTCACAGTTCAGCACACTCACTCCAAACCGTATATTCTGTCCAGGTGACACTTTCTGTACGTCACCGAATACAACCAAGTCATTTGCTACCTGTCACGTGTAAAGCTTGATGATAAAAATCTCTGTGCGACATTTGTCTGGGTTGCAGTCTAAATAGCCACCGTCATTAGGGTGTCAGTCAGCTGTACGATAGTTTCTGCACATCACGTTCCCAAAAAAACAAAACTAAAAAAAAATATTAAAACAAAACATAGAAAAAAAATTAGTTTTTTTGTTGTTTTAGCTGAGTGATACAAATCCATTTCACACAGCTGCGTGTAACCTTTCTGTGTGTCACAGTTCAGCACACTCTTTCCAATCCGTATTTTCTGTCCAGGTGACACTTTCTGTACGTCACCGAATACAACCAAGTCATTTGCTACCTGTCACATGTAAAGCTTGATCCTAAAAATCTCTGTGCGACATTTGTCTGGGTCGCAGTCTAAATAGCCACCGTCATTAGGGTGTCAGTCAGCTGTACGATAGTTTCTGCACGTCACGTTCCCAAAAAAACAAAACTAAAAAAAAATATTAAAACAAAATATAGAAAAAAAATTAGTTTTTTTGTTGTTTTAGCTGAGTGATACAAATCCATTTCACACAGCTGCGTGTAACCTTTCTGTGTGTCACAGTTCAGCACACTCACTCCAAACCGTATATTCTGTCCAGGTGATATTTTCTGTACGTCACAAAATTAAACCAGACTGAACAAGTTTGTGGGTTTCAGTACACCAGGCCCATTTATTTTATTTTTTTTATAGAATACACTTATATACAGAAAATGTTGAACCCCAGGGCTAAGGGTCGAGGACGAGGGCGTGGGCATTCAATTACTGCAGGGGGCAGAGGCCGTGGTCCTGGGCAGGGTGAGACACAACCTGCTGATGAGGGAGCTGTGGAATGCCGCAGAGCTACACTCCCTAGCTACATGTCTCAACTTACAGGGACACGTGGTAGAGGACTGTTGAAACCACAACAGTGCGAACAGCTGATCTCGTGGATTGCGGATAATGCTTCAAGTAATTTGTCCGCCAGTCAGTCTTCCACGCAGTCCACCCACGTTACCCAAGGGAGCACTCCTCTGGCTCCTCCACCTCAACCTCCTTCCCCCCAGTCTGCCCCCTCCCAGGAAAATTTTGGAATGTGATCCGGCATAGTCTGAGGAACTGTTTTCTGGACCCTTCCCAGAGTCAAAAACCACTTCTCAGGTTGCTGCTGACCTCTTTCCCAATGCCCAAGTTTTCCAACTGTCGCAGTCTGTGGGTCATGACATTGTTGACTTAGTGGAAGAAGTGTGTAAAGAGGTGTCGGACGATGAAAAGACACGGTTGTCAGACAGTGGTGAAGTTGTTGTAAGGGCAGGAAGTCCGAGGGGGGAGCAGACTGAGGAATCGGAGGATGACGAGGTGACTGACCCAAGCTGGGTTGATAAGCCGAGTGAAGACAGTGCTTCTGAGGCGGAGGCGAGTGCTGCACCAGAACAGGTTGGAAGAGGCAGTGGTGTGGCCAGAGGGAGAAGCAGGGCCAGAGCTGGTGCATCAGCAGCAACTGTTTCACGTAGTGAAGCTCCCGTGGCGAGGCCTAGACGTTTGCAAGTCTGGAGGTTCTTTAAAGAAAGTGAGGATGACCGACGGACTGTGGTGTGCAACCTGTGCCACACCAGGATCAGCAGGGGTGCCACCACTACTAGCCTAACCACCACCAGCATGCGCAGGCATATGAGTGCTAAACACCCCACTCAATGGAACCAAGGCCGTTCACCACCTCCTACGGGTCACACCACTGCTCCTTCCCCTGTGTCACTCGCTGCCTCTGCTAGTCAACCCTCTACCCAGGACCCCGGCACGAGCGCCTCCCGCCGGAAAACCACACCTTCGCCTCCACGATCCTCCACAGTGTCCACCAATGTGTCCCAGCGCAGCGTTCAGCTGTCATTACAGCAGACGCTGGAGCGCAAGAGGAAATACAGTTCCACCCACCCATATGCCCAAGCCCTCAACGTCCACATCTCCAAATTGCTTAGCTTGGAGATGCTGCCCTATAGGCTGGTAGAGACCGAGGCCTTTCGCAATCTCATGGTGGTGGCTGCCCCTCGGTATTCGGTCTCCAGCCGCCACTATTTTTCCTTATGTGCCGACCCAGCCCTACACCAGCACGTGTCAGAGAACATCATCCGTGCCCTAACTAACGCTGTTTCAGAGAAGGTCCACCTAACCACGGACACGTGGACAAGTGCTGCCGGGCAGGGACACTATATCTCACTGACGGCACATTGGGTTAACTTGGTGGAGGCTGGGACCGATAATGACCCTGGGGCCGCTCATGTACTGCCCACACCGAGGATTGCGGGGCCTACCTCGGTCACGGTCTCTCAGACATACTATGCCTCCTCCTCCTCTGACCCCTCCTCCTCCTCCACCGAATTACCATCCGTGGGCATGGCGCCTTCAGTTGGTAGCTCTAGGCGCAGCAGCAGTGCCGTGGGTAAGCGCCAGCATGCGGTGCTTAAACTGCTGAGCTTAGGTGACAAAAGGCACACTGCCCAAGAGCTGTTACAGGGCATCACAGCGCAGAGCGATCTGTGGCTGGCACCGCTGAACCTCAAGCCAGGCATGGTTGTGTGTGACAACGGGCGCAACCTGGTGGCGGCTCTGCAACTCGGCAGACTGACACATGTGCCATGCCTGGCCCACGTGTTCAATCTCATAGTTCAGCGGTTCCTCAAGACATACCCCAATCTGTCTGATTTGCTCACCAAGGTGTGCCGCATCTGTGCGCATTTCCGCAAGTCCACCACAGATGCTGCCACTCTCAGGGCAGCGCAGCGACGCCTACAACTGCCCGCTCACCGACTGTTGTGCGACGTGCCCACGAGATGGAATTCCACATTAAACATGTTATCCAGAGTTTACCAGCAGCGCAGAGCGATTGTAGACTGCCAGATGTCAACTTCCACCAGAACTGGTAGTTAGGTCAGTCAGATTCCTCAAGTCTACAATGAGGAGTGGACGTGGATGTCTGATATCTGCCAGGTGTTGAGCAACTTTGAGGAGTCAACACAGATGGTCAGCGGCGATGCCGCCATTATCAGCCTCACCATCCCGCTGCTTTGCCTGTTGAAAAACTCACTGCTCAGCATGAAGTCGGAAGCTTTGCGCTTGTCACAAGAGACGGTGGAGGAAGATACGTCGCTTGATAGCCAGAGCACCCTCCGGTCTTTTTCTCAGCGCGTATCGGAGGACGGGGATTAGGATGAGGAGGAAGAGGAGGAGAATGTCGGCGAGACAGTAGAGGGTACCAGTGCTCAGTCCTTAACTCTTGAGGGTGTATGGGCTGAAGAGGAGGACTTGGAGGAGGAGGAGGAAATGGAGAGTCAGGCCAGTGAGGAGAGGGAATTCTTGCGTGTTGGGACTCTGGCGCACATGGCAGACTTCATGTTAGGCTGCCTATCCCGTGACCCTCGCGTTAGAAGAATTTTTTCAAACACCGATTACTGGGTGTTCACTCTCCTGGACCCACGGTACAAGCAGAACCTTTCCACTCTCATCCCTGCAGAGGAAAAGGGTATGAGAGTGAATAGATATCAACAGGCCCTGGTGCACAAGCTGAAAAAATTCTTCCCATCTGACTCCGCTAGCAGCAGAGGGCATGGTTCTGTGGGCCAAGTAGCGGGGGAGAGGAGGCGAGCAGGCAGATTGTCCAGCACTGGCAGGGGAACGCTCTCCAAGGCCTTTGCCACTTTTATGTCACCCCAGCAAGACACTGTCACCTGTCCCCAGTCTAGGCAGAGTAGGGGGGAGCTGTACAGGAAGATGGTGAGGGAGTACCTAGCTGACCATACCAACGTCCTTAGCGATCACTCTGCTCCATACAACTACTGGGTTTCAAAGCTGGACACGTGGCCTGAACTGGCGCTGTACGCCTTGGAGGTGCTGGCCTGCCCTGCCGCTAGCGTGCTGTCAGAGCGGGTATTCAGTGCAGCTGGTGGCGTCATCACCGATAAGCGTACATGCCTGTCAACTGACAGCGCTGACAAGCTGACGCTTATTAAAATGAACAAAGCCTGGATTTCACCGGAATTCAAATCTCCTCCGGGGAAAGCAGCTAAGATTAACATTACTTATGTATCCGATTCCTCTTCTCTACTCCTCCTACTCCTCCTCCTCCTCCATATCGTCTTTGCCTAACGCTGACCCAAAAAACGCCATTTTTTAGAGGTCCAACTGGCACTCTTTTACCACAATTTTTCAGGAGGGCCCCCTACAGGCCCTATATTCAAACAATTTTTCCAGAGGTCCACCTACAGGCCCTTTCTCAAAACAATTTTTCCGGAGGGCCCCCTACAGGCCCTCTATTCAAACAATTTTTCCAGAGGTCCACCTACAGGCCCTCTCTCCAAACAATTTTTCCGGAGGTCCATCTACAGGCCCTCTATTCAAACAATTTTTCCGGAGGTCCACCTACAGGCCCTCTGTCCAAACAATTTTTCCGGAGGTCCACCTACAGGTCCTCTCTCCAAACAATTTTTCTGGAGTTCCACCTAAAGGCCCTCTCTCCAGTTCCAGTTTCCAGTTTTATTTGCGCAAGCTGCGTAAATCTTATTTTTGGGATAGGTGTGAAAAATAATATTACCTGCGTATCTATATTGACCAACATTGGATACGGTAGCAAGTAGAAGACCAAACACATGCTGCCAACAGGGTTCCGCAAATTCCTGGTCCACCCGCAAATTCCTGGTCCACAATGTCAAGGAGGTCCAGGTTCTGTTGATGAGCAACAAGTCCTTCTGTGCTGAAATCGCCGACAACGTCTCCATCTAAGAACCTAAAGACCATTGTGGAGAGAGCGGCACAGCTCGCCATCAAAGTGACGAACCCCAACGCCATACTGCGCTGAGAAGATAGCAAATAAATATCTCTGGTTATTTTTGATAAATAAAAGTTAAATAAACACAAAAAAAAATCATTTGTTCCTGTGCCTGATCCACCCAAGTTGAATCTGTCCCATCATGAGAAAGTCCCCCCAAGGAGTCCCCACTGTAACTTGCTTCCCATACAACTACTTCACCCCCCGACACCTGTGTCTCGCCATTGTCCACCACCTCCTCAGACAACACTGGTAAATCCCCACTGTCAGCACACGGAAACAGCAAAAGGTCTTGCGAATTGGGGCAGAGAATGTTCTGGGCTAGCACATCAGAGAAGGGGTGACTATGGGGTTCCAGGGAGTACGTGACCACATGCAATATCCATTTAAAAGTCATACCACACTTGATCGAGCTCATAATTGACAATTGTACCGGTTGATGCTAAATTTTTAAGTTGGGGTCCTGCGTCGTCATTCTAACTACATCCGGCTGTTGTCACCAACACACACGCTAGCCCAGGGGGCACTCCTCTGGGTCTTCCAGCGAAACCTCCTTCCCCCCAGCCTGCCCCCCACCTACAGGCCCTCTCTCCAAACTATTTACTTCTTTGTCCTATCTTTCTCTCTCTCTCCAAACTATTTTTCCGGATAGCTGCCATATACGGTATTAAACTGAGTAGTATACATAGAAGACATACCACACTTGATCAATCTCATAATTTACGACTGTACCGGTTGATGCTAAATTTTTAAGTTGGGGTCCTGCGTCGTCATTCTAACTACACCCGGCTGTTGTCACCACCACACACGCTAGCCCATGGGGCACTCCTCTGGCTCTTCCAGCGAAACCTCCTTCCCCTCAGCCTGCCCCCCACCTACAGGCCCTCTCTACAAACAATTTACCCGGATAGGGGATGTCTTAGATATTGTACAGATTTTTGTTTGGTTCTTCTTTTATTTCCCTCCTGACCTGTGATAGGCAGAGCATGGACACTTCCCCTTAGCTGCAGTGGGAAAGACCTAGTTGGGTGCTTCCCTAACATGTGATGGGTATTTGCATCGCCTTTCTTGGTCTGGGTGAGCACAATTGCCATGAGGATAACCACCAGGCTGTTGCCTGAGAATTTGGGGTAATGGTGGGATTAGGCAGCCTCAGAGGCATCCATGCATGCTGCCCCTGCTGTTTCCTGTCCATTTCCGTGGTGTTTCCATCATTTTCTGAGGTTTCCAGGTTTTCACCCAGCCTT
Organism: Rhinella marina; assembly: GCA_900303285.1. Taxonomy (NCBI): domain Eukaryota; kingdom Metazoa; phylum Chordata; class Amphibia; order Anura; family Bufonidae; genus Rhinella; species Rhinella marina. The sequence goes on along the minus strand of ONZH01008087.1, from coordinate 268,876 downwards.
CCCTAGGCAGAGCCTTGGTCCCCTGCAAAAAATGCTCGAGTCTCCCATTGACTTCAATGGGGTTCGTTACTCGAAACGAGCACCCGAGCATCGGGAAAAGTTCGACTCGAATAACGAGCACCCGAGCATTTTAGTGCTCGCTCATCTCTAGTGATAACATATTGCTAGGATATTCCATAATTTCCAGATCATTTCTCATATTACTTCACAATGACATGGAGGGAATCTTACATAGCTGGTAAATGAGAGAAAAAGTGGAAGGGACCCTCAGGATTTACCATCTATATCTGATTGGTTGGTAACCAGCATTGTCCACAACACAATGGACATAGTTATATAGTTCTTGTGCCTACTTTCACAAGCCTACTACCCTGGAGCTACTCTAAAACAGGTGAACTTTGAGGGTGTGGGATGTTAAATCCTAGTTGGTCAGACTTGATGGCAGTTGGATGAATTATTATTATTATTATTATTATTATTATTATTATTTAATTGTTTTCATCTATAATGATTCTGTTGCTCTATCTGAAGTATTTGTCTGAAACACAAATAGTTCTCAATTTGAAAAATTGAAAATACAATAGAAACATTATTTGAGTTTTCTTCTACATTAGATTGCATATTTTAGACCTGCTCCCTCCTTAAAGGGGATTTATCATTGAAGATATTCATAGCAATATTTCTGGGACTTTCTCTCATCCAGAGAAAAGAGTTTGGCCAACAGTAGCTACGTCCAGGCTGAGACTGAATGGTGGCCATAATATATATGAGTCTCCATTCAAGTCTTAAGAAATTTAGCAGACTGTTTCTTGACAAAGGTGTAGGTAAGGACGTGATTTTGCTATTCAACTTCGACTCGATGCATTCATTGCTATTCATCTTACTTTATAAGGCAGGTATTACGAGACATATATTCCCCCAAAAAGTGACCACACCAGAGGTTGAACAGTATTCTTAGAGACATTCATTGCATATACCAATCAGCAATAACATTAAAACCACTGACCAGTAAAGTGGATAACATTATCTTGTTACAATGGTAGTAGTCAAGATGTATTATACAGATATAGTAATCACCATATGTAGGAACAGTGTGATATTATGTTGAAAGGGATTTGCAGCAGTTAGATATTGATGACCTATACTCAGGGTGGGTCATCAATATCAAATCGGTGGGAGCCCAACAACTGACACCACTACATATCAGCTGTTAGAAGAGGAGGCAACGTTGTATGAGTGCTGCTTCCTCTTCAAGATTATACTGCTTGTCGTCTTGCTTGAAATAGTATGAGCAGTTTAATCTAGCGTAATGTAGAAGAGAAAGCAGTACTTGCACCAGCTGATCTGTGGGGGTGCCCTGTGTTGGACCCCTGCCAATCTGATATTGATGACCTATCCTGATAATAGGTTATCAATATGTAACTCCTGCACATCTCTTTTAAGTACCACACATACTATTAGAATAGTGCACTTTTGCATGTACTACGTACCTAAACATTGTACATAACAAGAACACTCTCATGGCAATAGTACTCCTTGATGGCAGTGGCCTCTATCACCAAGATAATGTACCATACTACACAACATCGTTCTGGAATAGTTTGATGAACATAACAGAGTTTAAGCTGATGACTTGTCCTCCAGATTCCCCAGATCTCAATCCCAAGCATCTAAGATCTCAAGGATCTGTGAGTTGTGCTGGAAAAATAAGTCGGATCCTATCTCAAAACAAGAGTTAAAGGATCTGCTGGTAATGTCTTGGTACCAAGGACCCCAGGAGATGAACTGTTTAAGTTGCCTTAATACGGCCTTGATGAGGCAAAACTAAGCTGAATTTGTATTTCAGGAGGTTTTAACGTTATGGTTGATTGGTGGTATAATGCCAACCTGAAGATTAAAATGTTAGCATAGTCACAAATTTTTATATTTGCTACCACATGGTATTAGAAGAAGCACTCATTATCCTCAACTCTAATCATGCCAAAGTTGCTTTACCTTTAAACATATCTTTAACTGAAATGCTGCAGTAGGGATCTTTCCAGATACATGGTAATTAACAAATGCATTGATTATTTTAATAATAGATGAATGAATCTATACCAGAGGAATACATCTACACATCCTCCAGCTGGAAGTCTCTATTGAGAATAATTCAAGCATCTAATTACCCACCTACACCAAGGAATGAGCAATCTTTAACACCTCACTTGTTGATAAATTATATTTGTATTGATTAAGATACTGATGTGTCCTGGTATTCCTAGAATAGCTTGACCTTTGTAACCTAAAATGGTTTAACTATGTGATGGCATAAATGTTTCCTATAAGTACGACCTTTTAAGTAAGTACAGTCTTTTTGAGATAAGTATAATTCTTTTTCCTTGGACTTGACATTTAAGATATTTGAATAAAATATAGTGAAAATGTAGAAATAGAAGCTTTATATTGGTATTGAAGAAATTATGGATTATAGCTTCTGGACCATTATGGTTATAAAGCAAGGAACCTGCAGGGAATTTGAGTTTAATAAAATCTTGAATAATAATTTTGGGCCATTTAGGCAATTTCTTTAAAAATGTTAAATGTAATTATTGTTATTTATTTTCTTTCTTAACATACAATTTCACATAACTTTAAAGAGGTTTTTCATGTTTGCAGAACGATTCTAGACACTCCACAGCAGGGCTGGCCAACCTGCAGATCTCCATCTGTTGTAAAACTTCAATTCCCACCATGCCCTGCTGTAGACCCGAAAGCTATAAGCAGTCTAGGCATGTTGGGAGATGTAGTTTTGCAACATCTGGAGAGCTGCAGGTTGGCCATCCCTGCCACAGTGCATGGTTGGACCCATGGTGGTAATCACACTTGCCTGAACAATGCTGCCGTCTTCCAGTTCTATCACTGGCCTGCTTGCTCTGCACATCTCCAATCTCACATATCAACATCCAGTGCAAATGGCTGCTGCATCCAATGACTGACCATAATGAAGGAATGGATTGCACAAAATGGCTGCAATCACCCATTGGCTGCAGTGGTCACATGACTCAGTGTCAATATGGATGTGGATGCAATGCTTTGCGGACAATATCATTGCTTACTGTTCCTGATGGAGCTTATAAAATAAGTTCTCTATTGGTATGTCTTTGGAGTGTGGGAGGAAACCTGAGTACAAATTCCATGTAGATGTTCTTCTTGGTTGGATTTGAACCTCAGACTCCTGAGCTACAAGGCACTAGTAGTAACCACTTAGCCACCATGTAGCCCCAGATTAGCTATAATTATAGCAAACCAATATAAATAAGGATGATAATAGAGTAAGACTATAGAGTACAGTTACTTTCAGTAAATTACTTATAGGTAGGCTGTAAAAATGTTCTGTAACGGGGAGCCGGCGGCGCGCTTCCCCTCTGCCGTGCCGCCGGTCTCCCAGGAGTGCGCCGGAGCGAGGACGCAGGATGCGTCCTCGTCTCCATGACGACACTCACAGGAGAGGGTCCGGCACGCGCACTGATACAGCGCGTCCGGCGTCCTCCCCGCCCCCCTAGTAAACGAGCAGGCGGGGACATCTGAGCGCTGGTCTTGGCAACCAGCGCTCAGAACATTTATTATATACCTGGTTTTGGGTCATGTGGCGCTGGCCACGCCACATGACCAAATTTGGTGCATATTTGAGCGCTGGTCACGTTTGGCCAGCGCTCGGTATGCAAATGAGGTCATGTGACGCTGGCCCCGTCACATGACCCAGTGGAGGGCTATTTAAAGCCACTAGTTGTCCTCCCTAATTGCCTGTGATTAGCGTTACTACTTTGATCAGTGCTTGTGCGACTTAGTGTTTGATTGCTGTTTGACCCTGACCTTGGACTTTGGACTTCGACCTCTCTTTGCTTCACCCCCGGTATTGACGTTATCTCCTGTGTATGACCCGGCTTGCTGACTATTCTAATATTGTGTTTGTTTCGTCTGTGTTTGTCTCTCCAATTGTTCCCTGTTCCTCCCTGTGCACTTATACAGAGCAGGGACCGTCACCGTGGTTGTCCGCGGCCGCCTAGGGCCGACTGAGGCAAGCAGGCAGGGAGAGAACGGGGGGGGGGTATTCAGTACAGGGCGCACCTTCCCTTGTCTCCCCCGTGACATGTTCCTTCCGTTATGGCTTTAGGTTGTCATATGGTTGGTGGCCTTATCTATCACAACATACTAGAAGCTCTCAAAAGGATCATGTGATTTCCTTTGTTACTCTTGTTTTAGTAGAGTCTTGAAATGTATATTTACATACATAACCCTTTTTTTAGAACTGTTGATAGGGTGAAAGTGGTCATATGATATATTATTTGACACTCATTAACAAACGATATATTTTCTTTAGAGGAGCGGTTGGCACTTAGGAACTGTTTTCCAGCAGAATTAAAGTGCTTTTCCTGGACATGTAATACAGACACAGAGTGCACACAGGTATGTCTGGGATGTGTCTGTAATCTTCTGTGGGGCAGTCCTGTTAGTTATATTGGTGAAAAACAGGTGAAATACTCCCTTTAACTATCTTTATTTTTGACTATTTGCATCAACTTCATGTTTAGAAAAATAATATAAATGAAAAGTTAAATGATAAGTACCAAAAACCATACCTGGCTAAGGGTGCATTCACATCACCGTTAGGGCTTCCGTTCAGGCTTTCCGTTATAACATCGTTATAACGGAAAGAAACGGAATCCCTAGGACGGACATCAAAACGGACACCTTTAAGAGGCATTCCGTTTTGATCCGTCATAATAGAAGCCTATGGCCCTGCATAACGGATCCGTCTGGATGCCGTTATGCTGGACGGAAAACAAAGTCTGTCGACAGGACTTTGTTTTCCGTCCAGCATAACGGCATCCAGACGGATCCGTTATGCAGGGCCATAGGCTTCTATTATGACGGATCAAAACGGAATGCCTCTTAAAGGTGTCCGTTTTGATGTCCGTCCTAGGGATTCCGTTTCTTTCCGTTATAACGATGTTATAACGGAAAGCCTGAACGGAAGCCCTAACGGTGATGTGAACGAGCCCTAAGCAAGACAAGAGGAATTTTCAATATATATTTACCTTAGACATAATTGATTTTTATTTTTATTACAATCTATAAATTGTTACTAATTGGGGAATCGGTACCTAAACAGAAGTGTTAAGATTTACCTTTCCCTCCTAGAACTGGCTTCGTAGACAAATCAAAAACATGTCTTATCATAGAAACTAAATTTGTCTCATCATTTTTTTCAAGTATTAATTCCGCTCTCTTACTTTTATTCTATAATAAGTACTTTTCCAAGACTGCTAAGGCATCAATTTTCAAGTAGGAACTGACAAAAAAAAGAGACAAGAAGAATTTGAAATGTACATCAAAGATTACCCAGGACATTTTTTGTGAAACTTCTCCCGTTATTTTTCTGTATTAGAAAATAAATGGCTTCTTGTGATCAATCAGAACTTAGCCATGTTCCTTGGAAAGAAGGTGGCTAACCTCCCACAAGATGCACACCAAACCATTAAATTGTCATCTGCAGTTTAACGTCGAGTCTAGACTTAAAAGGGGAACTACATTTGAAAGCATATTTTTAACATAACACAAAATCAGTAAAATTCTCTTTGATTTTAAACTTCCATTGAGTGATAATTGACCTTGACATTCTTCCCACACCTTGGTCTTCTGCTATAGCATACTTTAATTCTTTTTCTAGTAAAACATCTGCTGGGAGAGCTCTCAATCAATGGAAATGGAATGAACTCTGATGCTTTTCTCACCAGTCTGACTATAAGAATTTTAATACATTTTTAAAGCAAAACTTTTCAAGATGGATGATTTTTAATTTAATGCCATTACACTCAAGAAGGAGCTGCCATAGTTCTCCATTTAAATTTAATATACTTAGTTAAAATTGGAAATATTCCCTGTATTACCCTGATATTATCTATTGTGTTTAATGTGCAGTAATTATTACTTTTTCGGTGTGCTTTGTAGAAACAGATGCGCACCAACACACATGAGCAGTTTTTGCTAATATTTGCTAGGATATTCGAGAGGGTTTTGTTGCGGTTGCTGACAATGCGGCTGATAATCATGCTTTTTATCCAGAATATTGTAATTATAGCATTGAAAAACACAAACAAGAATACAAATGTCAGGCACTGTGCTTGAGTCTGTCACAAATTAAAGCTGATGTACAATAGAGAACAGTCACAATGTTGAACATTTGAGAATTAAAGTATCATTTTCATCTTCTTCTAGGAACCAGGATAGGTCATAAATATCAGTTGCGTGGAGTACTGATACCCTGTCCACTATGTAATTTCCAGCAATGTGGAAATGCTATTCAGCTTCAATTCACTTGGATGGGAGGTGAGCTTCGGTAGCCTAGCATAACAACTACACAGTGGACAGAACCTTATTATTCTGGTACATTCCACTTGACAGTTTTCAACACCCTCAGCTGCCTTAGATAATCAAAGGGGTGCCAAATGTCATACCTCTACTGATCTGATATTGATGATCTATCTTTTGGACAGACCATGAATATCAAAGCCAAGGATACCTCTTTAAAAAAGTTGCTTGCTTTAGAAAGCCAATTATTTGATATACTATTAGTGAATCCCAAGTTAAAGGAGTTGTCCAGTGGTTCTATTTTTTTCATATACATTATTGTTCCCAAAATGTTAAACATTTAAAAAAGAAGCCATTCTCAATCTTACTGGTCCCCACCCGCTGCCATTCCAATGCTCATCAGATCTTCATTGCTATCCACTTCCTGTTAAAGAAAAAGTATGAATAGCCAATTACTGGCTAATGTGGGCCACAACTGTGGAACGTGATAGCTTAGCAGGTACATAAGTCAAGATGAGACCAGGAAGAGCAGAGCATGAGGGACCAGTAATTGAGAACATCAAGGGATCGGTAAAAGTGAGTAGGTTTTTTTTTCTTTCTTTTTTTCCCCACCCGTTGTGAGCCATGTATAAAAAATACCACCAGAAAAACTTTTTATTAGAGAGGTTGGCTTTACACAGACAGTCTATTAACTTCATTGGGCACCATGCTTCCTTTATCCTGTAGTACAGGGTTCCCCAACTACATTACTCAAGGCGCATCTACTGAGCAGGACTTGGGAATATCCTACAGAATGAATACCCGTGGTAAGTCCTGATGGATGGACAACAATTATATCAGCTTCTCAATATTAAGGAAATTCTGAAAACATGACCGGCAGGTGAGCCCTGAGGACTAGAGTTGCTGAAGTGGCACTGCAAGGAAGTTTCATATTTGCTGATGGGTTGCTCCATAGAACACACTTGATAGCTGGGTGTCTTTCAGGGATCCTTTGAACAAAAAACATCAATCAAAGTGGACATTCCCTTTAAATATATTTTTAAAGATATTTTTATCTATAGACTTGTCCTTGGGTTCCTGCAAATTGTTTCTTAGATACATAGTGAATATACATAGTGAAATTAGTATAATTTTAAATAACATACTTATTGATTTTTTTTTTCAACTGGTCAAAATAACCAAAAGAAAAACAAATTAATACAGTCAGACTTATGGTGGCTTATAATGCCCCCACGTCACATCAATATGAGTCCCATAGCCATTTATTATGTAACCAGCCCACTCTTTAGTCACAGCTGGTAAGCTGGCTTTACTTATTTCTGAACATTACATAAGATTGCTTCGAAATTATCTGTTAGTGCTACAAATTGGCCTCAACTAACCAAGTATTGCTGCCAGTGGGCATCAGTGATGCCAGTTATTCATTCCAATGCCATATTTTAATTCAAGACGCTTTGCTTAACAATATTCAGTTTCTGTGGCAACAACTATTGCTTTATACACTACATAGTCGACTCAAATTATTATCACTACTTGCTACTTTGGATGTTGGAAGCATAGCTCGTGAAGGAAGTCAAGTGTCGCGAACTGGTTAGTTGCATATATAAGCTGTGTGATACGCTGTCTGCACAAACATCCTTGTTGCTGTCATGGGTAAAATGGGCGATTGCAAAAAGGGGTGATTATTGGCTTTTAGGCAAAGGGTGGCAGTATTTCTGAAACTGCGCTGTTTGTGAACTGTTCATGTGTTGCTGTGGTGAAAAAGTATCGCGAGTGGACAAATGGCACTATTGTGAATAAGCTGTATGGAAACTATGAGGCACCATGTGATGTGAGAGGTGAACACTGGCTATGACGATGCACAAAGGCGGACTGACGCTACAGTGAAGCAGCTTGTCGCCAAAATGAACCAGGAGGCTACCAGATGTCTAAAACAACAATTCAGTGAACCCTACTGTGTATGAGGCTTCCAAGTAGACAGATGGTCTCTGCACCTCTGCTAACAAAGTTGCGTTGGCAGAAAAGTATTCAATTTTTTTGGCAGTATTAGAATTGGACCTCTGCTGATTGGCAAAGGGTTGCCTTCTCCAATGAGTCAACTTGGCATGTCAGACAAGAAACATTAGAGAATAAATACCCTGCAACCATTGCTAGAAGACTTGAAGTTGGTGGTGACAACATTACGGTCTGGGAAATGTTTTTGTGGTGTTCTCTGTACCCACTAATCCATGTGGAAGGCAATCTCAAGCGACTTGGGTTTGAATCCATCCTTGCAGATCACTTGAGTATGAATCCATCCTTGCAGATCACTTCCCTGGGACGGATAGGATCGTCCAGCAACACAATATGACAAGTAACACGACTGGAAATGTCTGACATTGGTTGAAAGAGCATGACCAAGATTTCCAAGTACTACCCTAGCCCATTAATTCCGCAGACTTGAACCCAATTTAGCATTTGTTGGACTACCTCAGTGTTCGCTCTATGGATCCTACCCCATGCCCCCTCCAGCAGCTGTGGGATGTACTGCAGTCAGTATGGCTCAAGATACCTGTGACAACAGGACCTTATAGAGTGATTCCCAGCCCGACTAGCTGGTTTCAATGTTGCACATGGAGGGTATTCAGGATACTAGCTGGTTGTCATAATAATGTGACTCGATTGTGTATGTGTGTGTGTATGTATATGTAAAAAAAAAAAAAAAAAAAATATATATATATATATATATATATATATATATATATATATATATATACTTTGCTTAAGACATAGTTTAATATAAGCACATTTCCTCATGTTACCCTAAGCACAGCTTGTCTGGTGCCTGTGTTATAATATTGAACATACTGTAAGACATGGTTCATTTATGACCTTATTGAAATTCTTGTGTTTTTACGGAGGATTGATTTGCACCTGGTCCTGAAAGACACATAATTAAGAAGTGTTTTTAAATTAAGAACATCTGCCATGCAAACTCTTATTTTAGACACTTCGCTAATGTAGGAGCAGTCATCCCTTCATAATTTTGTTGGTTAGAAAAAAAGTAAAATTAAATCTAAAACAAAGGGGAAATTTCACAATCACCCAGCCCATGAGCTCCATTTGGACTGTCCATGTCCTCTAGCGCAACTGGTGCATGGGTTCAATTTGTGCCTATAGGTGCAAATAACTGCCAGCCATTCTTCATGCAAATTGCTGACTCATTTCATAAACTGTTATTTTTTCTTTTTTCCCCATTCGTTCTTGGTGGTGAGCGAAGTTTTTAATGAATTGAAAGGTATCCATTGTATTCTTTAGGATCAATAGCTAGCTGTAGTAGAGTAGAGTGAATTTATGGCTGACCTCTGAAGCCTACGGTAAGATAAATGCTATTTACCAAATGTATTCCGATTTCTGATGCCAAATATGGAGCAGAACCTTCCTCATGCTATTTAGTGAAGAAGACTAGACTAGTGAAGACCTTTCAAAATGTATGACTGCTATACTAAACTTCCATAATCTCTGTAGTATTTTATGCACATCAGTCTTAGTAAATAACCCACTGGACAAAAATCTGACAAACTGATGAAGAGGCTCATGCCTCTTAATAAATTTGTCACATTTTCTGCTGTCTATGCACCAGAATGGAAATCTACTTGAAACAGGAGCAGGAGTAAATTTCTGCTGTAAAATGCTCCAGTTTTACATGAGTCAGGCATCCCACCTCCCACAGCCTACGTCCCACCCACTTTGTGGTGTAGGAAAAAAAAGCAAATTCTGGAGGAGGCACAATTAGCGCTTATGACAAAATTTGCGACTATAAAAATGACCCCATTATGCACATTATTACTCTACATTATCTGTCTTAATTATGGTGCTCATTTTAATAGTACACAGGATGCATGAAAACCACCAATGACCATTGTTATAGTTCCAAATGGACTTGATAACCACTTTTCCAAAGTCTTTGACATACACATTATTACATATTTAGTTCCCCGTTCTTCACTCCCCCTCTCTAGTGCACTGCCAGTGCCTTACTTCATTATGGTTCTAGTATTCTAATCTTGAATTCTTGACACTGGGAAAAAAAAAAAAGTGGCCCCATGTTATAGGCTTTTCCAAATTGACAGAAGGTGGGGCCACAAAAGTAGGTGGGGTCAGCGATACCATAGCACAAACTACTGTTCCCTCAGTACAAATACCATAGTGTAACAAAGTACATTGTCCCAAAAGTTGTCCCTCTCAAAAGTCCTTCCTCTGCGGTGACCATCAGTAGATGTCATTTTATCCAGTTGTCTCTGATTAGGATATGGAGCAGGGGGCTTAGGAGGTTATATGTTTGACACAGCAGGTAAATTGAAGGGGACATGTGCTGTTGCTGGCCATGTACATGAATATCTAATTCTCACAGCTTTAATTATCGCTGTGAGCTCATTATGTACCTGGCCAGCAGCAGAGAGGAGGGCTTGGCCGGCCCCCTGGAGCATTAGCCTACCAGGAAATTTCCCTTTAAGGTCTATGGCCAATCCATCCTTGGCTTGAATAATACTAAACAGTGGGAACATGGAGGGGGGGGGGGCGTAAAAGTAGATCAGAGTATTGCTATCATCATTCAGCAGGTATCGGTCATCAGTTACTTGGTATGTCTCTTGTATGACTAGGCAAAATTCTTCCACATTTATTTATAAGCAAACTACCAAAATCTATTCTTACAAAGGGAATTGCAAATTATTGACTAGCATGTGGTAACATTGTGCTATAATCTATCCAGTAGACACCTCTGATTGACAAAAAGGCAGCTACCTAAAAGCAATATGTCCCTGGAAATAGTGCTTATATATTAGTAACTATGCTACTAATGATTAGATAGCTACTAGACATTGAAAGTCCTATCTTCTCTTCCACAGCTGCTATCTAATTCTGCAGCCGCATGATCCCTGTGAAGTTCATACTTTGATATCATATCTGGTTCTTTACATGTAGACAGCTGTGTGGCTCAAGCCCAAGGCAATGCAGACACAATAAGTTTGCCTTTAGTACTTGATCACGAGTGGTGCAGCTAATCCTCAGATAAGCAACTGTTGGATGGACATGTGAGTTTGCCAGTGTCTGTTCTAGACATTTCACAGCCTTTTGAGGAGATGGTGTGAGAGGAGATTAACAGAAGCTGAATTATAAATGCCCCAAAACATCGGTAACTCCTTCACCTATGTATACAAGCAATACTCTCAAAAAATGCTGTAAGCTGCACAATACATTTTGGAATTTAAAGGATATTGCTAGGATTGTTCCTATGTTTGCTGCAGTTATCTGATATTCTTACTTTTTCTTATTTTATCATGAAAATCAGCTCTATGCACTGACTCCCTGGTGAATTCCTGGTGGTTTGTACTCATATATACAGCCAAACTGAACAAATAGCACTGCGGTGTAAAGGATATAGGAGAAGAAAGACAGAGAGGGAGCAGCATCCTCACATGTTTGGAAATGAGAACAAAAAGTGGCCATACATATCAGATAGCGGTCATCTGAACGGTTACTCAGCCAACAGCTATTCCTGAAACCACCTATACAAAAGAGCGTTTGGCGGTTGGAGATAGAGAATTAAGCCGCTACTACACAACTCTGGAAGCAGCTTACCTTTACCTTGTGAGAACAAAAGGCAATTCAACATTCTGTTGTAGGAGAAGAATTGGCAGGCTCTCATACACATTGGATGCTTGACTGGTCCCACCAATCTCAACAGGTTCAAACAAGTTTAATTTAATGTGTTTGGCCATGTCCACAGACTTCAAGTGACAATAAAGATGTGCTGAGGTGATTGACCACGACAGGTAAGCTTCCTCCATGCAGCATAGCACCAAAGAAGAAGAGATATGTCTTTTTATCCCTTGAATCTAGACCAGTTTCCTCTAATTTGTGACTCTAGATGTTTGAAAATCAGAACACTCATGATGCTCTGACAGCTAAAGGCATGTTGAAAGCTGAGGGTACAAAACAACTGAAGAATCATAGATTATGGAACACTGACCTAGAGATTGAAAAAAAACTGTGGGACTGGTATCAAACCCTGGACTGCCTCAACCTGCCTCAATGAAAGGTATGACATGAAACCTACCTGTAGTCTCGATCCTATAATCAGTTTACAGGCTGGTGGGAAGCTTTTGTTTCACTTTTTTATACTTTCAGACAGGAGCGTACATAGAAATCATTGGGCCCCATAGCAAGAATCTGAATTGGGCCTCTAACTCCGCCCAGTACCCACCCACCCCTGGCCCATCCCACCTCCTGCACTGGCTACTCCCCTGCCACACCCCCATGTGCAGCAAAGGGAACGCCGTAGGAACAAAACCTGTAATACGGTGGAGGAATTGCATTTTTTTCCAATTTGGAGTGTTGACTGCAGTCCTATGTAAAACCACAGATAACACTAGTGCTGATACTGTAGTAATGTTAACTGCAGTCCTATGTAAAACCACAGATAACACTAGTGTAGAGCATGTGGTAGTGTTACCTGCAGTCCTATCTAAAACCAAAGATAACTCTAGTGTAGATAATGTGGTAGTGTTACCTGCAGTCCTATCTAAAACCACAGATAACACTAGGTGTAGATAATGTGGTAGTGTTACCTGCAGCCGTATGTAAAACCACAGATAACATAGTAACATAGTAACATAGTTTATAAGGCCGAAAAAAGACATCTGTCCATCCAGTTCGACCTGTTTTCCTACAAGTTGATCCAGAGGAAGGCAAAAAACCCCTGTGAGGTAGAAGTCAATTTTCCTCACTTTAGGGAAAAAAATTCCTTCCCGACTCCAATCAGGCAATCAGAATAACTCCCTGGATCAATGACTCCTCTCTAGTAACTATAACCTGTAATATTATTACCCTCCAAAAATACATCCAGGCCTCTCTTGAACTCTTTTAGTGAACTTACCATCACCACCTCCTCAGGCCAGTTCCATAGTCCCACTGCTCTTACCGTAAAGAAGTTCTATGTTTGTGTACAAACCTTCTTTCCTCCAGACGCAGAGGATGTCCCCTCGTCACAGTCCTGGGGATAAATAGATGATGGGAGAGATCTCTGTACTGACCTCTGATATATTTATACATAGTTATTAGATATCCCCTTAGTCGTCTTTTTTCTAAAGTGAATACGCCTAATTTTGATAATCTTTCTGGGTACTGTAGTCCACCCATTCCAGTTATTACTTTAGTTGCCCTCCTCTGAACCCTCTCCAGCACTGCTATGTCTGCCTTGTTTACAGGAGCCCAGAACTGTGCACAGTACTCCATGTGTGGTCTGACTAGTGATTTGTAAAGTGCCAGGACTATGTTCTCATCACGGGCATCTATGCCTCTTTTGATGTAACCCATTATCTTATTGGCCTTGGCAGCAGCTTTCTGACACTGGTTTCTACAGCTTAGTTTGCTGTTCACTAAAATTCCTAGGTCCTTTTCCATGTCAGAGTTACCCAATATTTTACCATTTAGTATGTACTGGTGACTTGAATTATTCCTTCCCATATGCATAACCTTACATTTGTCAGTGTTAAACCTCATCTGCCACTTCTCTGCCCAAGCCTCCAGTCTATCCAGATCCATCTGTAGCAGTGCACTGTCCTCTTCTGTGTTAATTACTTTACACAGTTTAGTGTCATCTGCAAAAATTGATATTTTACTGTGCAAGCCTTCTACAATATCATTAATAAATATATTGAAGAGAATAGGGCCCAATACTGACCCCTGTTTTACCCCACTAGTGACAGTTACCCAATCTGAGTATGTGCCGTTAATAACCACCCTCTGTTTTCTATCACTGAGCCAGTTACTTACCCACATACAGACATTTTCTCCCAAGCCAAGCATTCTCATTTTATATACTAACCTTTTATGTGGTACAGTGTCAAATGCTTTGGAGAAGTCCAGATATACGACATCCATTGATTTGCCGCGGTCCAGTCTAGAACTTACCTCATCATAGAAACTGATTAAATTTGTTTGACATGACCGATCCCTTATGAAGCCATGCTGATATGGAGTTATTTGCTTATTTTCATTGAGGTACTCCAAGATAGCATCTCTTAGAAAACCCTCAAACAGTTTACCCATGGCTAGAGATGAGCGAGCATACTCATCCGAGCTTGATACTCGTTCGAGTATTAGGGTACTCGTAAGTGCTCGCTACTCGGACGAGTATCTCGCCATGCTCGAGGAAATGGCATCTCCCGCCTTTTGAATTTTTGGCGGCTATAAACTCAGCCAATTACAAGCCAGGAGACTCTGCGGTACACCCAGCATCACGTGGGGCCCTTACATGTCGATAGCAGGGGTTGGCTGCCCTGATCAGGTGACCCTGGAATATACTAGTGACTGCCCGCGGTGCTCGGCTCAGTCGCTTCCTGGATGCCGTTAGGGACAGATCTGCAGTGTGATACAGGGAGAGTGTTAGGGTGTTCTACTAGATTTGTGTTAGGCAGGAGTGATTCTAAAAGAACCCAACAGCCCTTGTTAGGGCTACAAGACCCTTTTTTTAAATCTGCTTGTGGCTGGGCTTGCTGGCACTAGTAGTGCAGCTACCGCCATATTTGCAGCATTTTGCAGGGAGACTGGAAAAAGTTTATTTTTTGGCTCTCAGTGACACACATCCATTCAAACAGCTAAGTGGGACAATTTTTTTGTGTTTCATTGAAATAGGCACAGTCTGCAGAAGATTTTTTTCTGTCTAACTGATAGATAGTGGAAGTCACAGTACAAAATCCTTTTGTTTGCTCTCAGTGATACAAATCCATTTCATACAGCTGTGTGGAACCATTCTGTGTGTCACAGTTCAGCTGGCCGGTCACCACAAACCACAATCCGTATTTTCTGTCCAGGTGACCCATACTGTACGTCACGTAATCAAATACGGTCTTTTGCTCTCACTGATACAGCTACATTAGAAAACTCTGAGTGTGACATTTTTCTGGGTTGCAGTGAAAATAGCCACAGTCAGCAGGGGCTGACTTTGCTCTCTAATATATTCTGCAAGTCACGTAAAAAACAACAACAAAAAAAAAAAGTTTTTTTTTTTAAATCTCAGTGATACAAATCCATTTCATATAGTTGTGTGGAACCATTCTGTGTGTCACAGTTCAGCTGGCCAGTCACCACAAACCACAATCCGTATTTTCTGTCCAGGCGACCCATACTGTACGTTATGTAATAAAATACGGTCTTTTGCTCTCACTGACACATCTACATTAGAAAAATCTCTGTGCGACATTTGTCTGGGTTGCAGTGAAAATAGCAACAGTCAGCAGGGGCTGATTTTGCTGATTTTGCTCTCTGATATATTCTGCACGTCACGTAAAAAAAAAATATATATATATATTTTTTTTTTCATCTCAGTGATACAAATCCATTTCATACAGCTGTGTGGAACCGTTCTGTGCGTCACAGTTCAGCTGGCCGGTCACCACAAACCACAATCCGTATTTTCTGTCCAGGTGACCCATACTGTATGTAAAGTAATAAAATACGGTCTTTTACGCTCAATGATACAGCTACATTAGAAAAATCTCTGTGCGACATTTGTCTGGGTTGCAGTGAAAATAGCCACTATCAGCAGGGTCTGAGTTTGCTCTCTGATATATTCATATATTCTGCACGTCACGTTTTTTTCAATCTCAGTGATACAAATCCATTTCATACAGCTGTGTGGAACCATTCTGTGTGTCACAGTTCAGCTGTTCAGTCACTACAAACCACAATCCGTATTTTCTGTCCAGGTGACCCATACTGTATGTCACGTAATAAAATAAGGTCTTTTGCTCTCACTGATACAGCTACATTAGAAAAATCTCTGTGCAACATTTGTCTGGGTTGCAGTGAAAATAGCCACAGTAAGCAAGGGCTAAGTTTGCACTCTGATATATTCTGCACGTCAAGTAAAAAAAAAATATATATATATATATTTTTTTTAATCTCAGTGATACAAATCCATTTCATACAGCTGTGTGGAACCATTCTGTGTGTCACAGTTCAGCTGGCCAGTCACCACAAACCACAATCCGTATTTTCTGTCCAGGCGACCCATACTGAACGTCAAGTAATAAAATACGGTCTTTTGCTTTCACTAATACAGCTACATTAGAAAAATCTCTGTGCAACATTTGTCTGGGTTGCAGTGAAAATAGCCACAGTCAGCATGGTCTGAGTTTGCTCTCTGATATATTCTGCACGTCACGTGTAAAAAAAAAAAAAAAAAAACTTTTTTTTTTTTTTTAAATCTCAGTGATACAAATCCATTTCATACAGCTGTGTGGAACCATTCTGTGCATCACAGTTCAGCTGGCCAGTCACCACAAACCACAATCCGTATTTCCTGTCCAGGTGACCCATACTGTATGTCAAGTAATAAAATACGGTCTTTTACGCTCACTGATACAGCTACATTAGAAAAATCTCTGTGCAACATTTGTCTGGGTTGCACTTAAGCATACCAAGTCTGCCTAATCTAATAGTTTCAGTGTAATCGCTCCATACTGCATGGTACGTAATAAAATACGTAATTTTGCTCTAACTTATCCACCTATACACTCACCGGCCAGTTTATTAGGTACACCTGTCCAACTGCTTGTTAACACTTAATTTCTAATCAGCCAATCACATGGCAGCAACTCAGTGCATTTAGGCATGTAGACATGGTCAAGACAATCTCCTGCAGTTCAAACCGAGCATCAGTATGGGGAAGAAAGGTGATTTGAGTGCCTTTGAACGTGGCATGGTTGTTGGTGCCAGAAGGGCTGGTCTGAGTATTTCAGAAACTTCTGATCTACTGGGATTTTCACGCACAACCATCTCTAGGGTTTACAGAGAATGGTCCGAAAAAGAAAAAACATCCAGTGAGCGGCAGTTCTGTGGGTGGAAATGCCTTGTTGATGCCAGAGGTCAGAGGAGAATGGGCAGACTGGTTCGAGCTGATAGAAAGGCAACAGTGATAATGATAATGGTGATAATGCGCCATGTCATAAAGCTGGAATCATCTCAGACTGGTTTCTTGAACATGACAATGAGTTCACTGTACTCAAATGGCCTCCACAGTCACCAGATCTCAATCCAATAGAGCATCTTTGGGATGTGGTGGAACGGGAGATTTGCATCATGGATGTGCAGCCGACAAATCTGCGGCAACTGTGTGATGCCATCATGTCAATATGGACCAAAATCTCTGAGGAATGCTTCCAGCACCTTGTTGAATCTATGCCACGAAGAATTGAGGCAGTTCTGAAGGCAAAAGGGGGTCCAACCCGTTACTAGCATGGTGTACCTAATAAAGTGGCCGGTGAGTGTATATTAACTTGTTCAGATTGAACATGTTTGTGGGTTTCAGTACAGCAGGCTCATTTTTTTTTTTTTGTATATATAATATACTTATATACAGAAAATGTTGACCCCCAGGGCTAAGGGTCGAGGACGAGGGCGTGGGCATGGGCATTCAATTACTGCAGGGGGCAGAGGCCGTGGTCCTGGGCAGGGTGAGACAGTACCTGCTGATGAGGAAGCAGGGGAACGCCGCAGAGCTACACTCCCTAGATTCATGTCTGAACTTACAGGGACAAGTGGTAGAGCACTGTTGAAACCACAACAGTGCGAACAGGTGATGTCGTGGATTGCGGATAATGCTTCAAGTAATTTGTCCACCAGTCAGTCTTCCACGCAGTCCACCCACGTTACCCAAGGGAGCACTCCTCTGGCTCCTCCACCTCAACCTCCTTCCCCCCAGTCTGCCCCCTCCCAGGAAAATTTGGAATGCGATCCGGCATACTCTCAGGAACTGTTTTCTGGACCCTTCCCAGAGTCACAAACCACTTCTTAGGTTGCTGCTGACCTCTTTCCCGACGCCCAAGTTTTCCAACTGTCGCACTCTGTGGGTGATGACATTGTTGACTTAGTGGAAGAAGTATGTAAAGAGGTGTCGGACGATGAGGAGACATGGTTATCAGACACTGGTGAAGTTGTCAGGGCGGAAAGTCCGAGGGGGGAGCAGACTGAGGAATCGGAGGATGACGAGGTGACTGACCCAAGCTGGGTAGATAAGCCGAGTGAAGACAGTGCTTCTGAGGCGGAGGTGAGTGCTGCACCAGAACAGGTTGGAAGAGGCAGTGGTGTGGCCAGAGGGAGAAGCAGGGCCAAAGCTGGTGCATCAGCAGCAACTGTTTCACGTAGTGAAGCTCCCGTGGCGAGGCCTAGATGTTCGCAAGTCTCGAGGTTCTTTAAAGAAATTAAGGATGACCGACGGACTGTGGTGTGCAACCTGTGCCACACCAGGATCAGCAGGGGTGCCACCACTACTAGCCTAACGACTACCAGCATGCACAGACATATGAGTGCTAAACACCCCACTCAATGGAACCAAGGCCGTTCTCCTCCTGTGGGTCGCACCACTGCTCCTTCCCCTGTGTCACTCGCTGCCTCTGCTAGTCAACCCCCTGCCCAGGACCCCGGCAGCCCTACACTAGCACGTGTCACAGAACATCATCCGTGCCCTGATTAACGCTGTTTCTGAGAAGGTCCACCTAACCACGGACACGTGGACAAATGCTGCCGGGCAGGGACACTATATATCACTGACGGCACATGGGGTTAACTTGGTGGAGGCTGGGACCGAGTCTGACCATGGGACCTCTCATGTACTGCCCACACCGAGCATTGCGGGGCCTACCTCGGTCACGGTCTCTCAGACGTACTATGCCTCCTCCTCCGACCCCTCCTCCATCTCCTCCTCCGAATTACCATCTGTGGGCACGGCGCCTTCAGTCGGTAGCTCTAGGCGCAGCAGCAGTGCCGTGGCTAAGCGCCAGCAGGTGGTGCTCAAACTGCTGAGCTTAAATGACAAAAGGCACACCACCCAAGAACTATTACAGGGCATCACGGCGCAGACCGATCTGTGGCTGGCACCGCTGAACCTCAAGCCAGGCATGGTTGTGTGTGACAACGGGCGTAACCTGGTGGCGGCTCTGCAACTCGGCAGACTGACACATGTGCCATGCCTGGCCCACGTGTTCAATCTCATAGTTCAGCGGTTCCTCAAGACATACCCCAATCTGTCTGATTTGCTCACCAAGGTGTGCCGCATCTGTGCGCATTTCCGCAAGTCGACCACAGATGCTGCCACTCTCAGGGCAGCGCAGCGACGCCTACAACTGCCCGCTCACCGACTGTTGTGCGACGTGCCCACAAGATGGAATTTGACATTAAATATGTTTCCAGAGTTTACCAGCAGCGCAGAGCGATTGTAGACTGCCAGATGTCAACTTCCACCAGAACTGGTAGTCAGGTCAGTCAGCTTCCTCAAGTCTACAATGAGGGGTGGACGTGGATGTCTGATATCTGCCAGGTGTTAACCAACTTTGAGGAGTCAACACAGATGGTCAGCGGCGATGCCGCCATTATCAGCTTCACCATCCTGCTGCTTTGCCTGTTGAAAAATTCACTGCTCAGCATGAAGTCGGAAGCTTTGCGCTTGTCACAAGAGACGGTGGAGGAAGATACGTCGCTTGATAGCTTGAGCACCCTCCGGTCTGTTTCTCAGCGCGTATCAGAGGAGGGGGATGAGGATGAGGAGGAAGAGGAAGAGGAGGAGAATGTTGGCGAGACAGAAGAGGGTACCAGTGCTCAGTCCTTATTAACTCTTGAGCGTGTATGGGCTGAAGAGGAGGACTTGGAGGAGGAGGAGGACTCTGGCACACATGGCAGACTTCATGTTAGGCTGCCTATCCCGTGACCCTCGCGTTAGAAGAATTTTTTCAAACACCGATTACTGGGTGTTCACTCTCCTGGACCCACGGTACAAGCACAACCTTTCCACCTCTCATCCGTGTAGAGGAAAGGAGTATGAGAGTGAATCAATATCAACAGGCCCTGGTGCACAAGCTGAAACAATCCTTCCCGTCTGATACCGCTAGCGGCAGAGGCGAGCTTCTGTGGGCCAAGTAGCGGGGGAGAGTAGGCGAGCAGGCAGCTTGTCCAGCACTGGCAGGGGAACGCTCTCCAAGGCCTTTGCCAGTTTTATGTCACCCCAGCAAGACACTGTCACCTGTCCCCAGTCTCGGCAGAGTAGGGGTGAGCTTTACAGAAAGATGGTGAGGGTATACATAGCTGACCATACCAATGTCGGGACCGATCACTCTGCTCCATACAACTACTGGGTTTCACAGGTGGACACGTGGCCTGAACTGGCGCTGTATGCCTTGGAGGTGCTGGCCCGCCCTGCCGCTAGTGTGTTGTCAGAGCGAGTATTCAGTGCAGCTTGTGGCATCATCACCGATAAGCGTACACACCTGTCAACTGACAGCGCTGACAGGCTGACGCTTATTAAAATGAACAAAGCCTGGATTACCACGGAATTCAAATCTCCTCAGGGGAAAAGCAGCTAAAGATTTACATTACTTATGTATCCGATTCCTCTTTTCTACTCCTCCTACTCCTCCTCCTCCTTGTCGTCTTTGCCTAACGCTGACCCAAAACGCAATTTTTTAGAGGGCCAACTGGCACTCTTTTACGACAATTTTTCCCGAGGGCCCCCTACAGGCCCTCTCTCCAAACAATTTTTCAGGAGGGCCACCTACAGGCCCTCACTCTAAAAAAATTTCCCGGAGGGCCACCTAAAGGCCCTCTCTCCAAACAATTTATCCGCAGTGTCAACTACAGACACTGTAAAACAATGTTTCAGGAGCGTTAAACAGACAATCCAAAACAATTTTTCAGGAGGCGCAAGTACCGACATTTAAAAAAAAAAATTTTTTGCTGAGGGTCGACTTTATGTACTCCGAAAAGAAAAAAATTTTTGGAGGCTCAACAAATGCCATTTCACTGCATTCTCAGTCGGACAAAGTCATTGGTGGTGTAACCGCCATGCTGTGTCAGGCTAAATTTTTGGGTGCTTCACCAGCTACCGCATACTAACTCGCGCTCACTCTGTTGTCACCACCATAGTGGTTTGCACTATAGCAGCCCAAGTACATGCACATTACATGTACATGCACATTCCACTTTTTCTCTCCAAGTGATCAATACTACACGTCACATAGAAAATATGTTCTTTTGCTCTCAGTGATACAAATCCATTTCATACATCTCAGTCCAGCACCTCAGTCTGCACAGACCACAATCCGTTGTTTCTGTGTAATTGATCTATACTGCATGTCACATAAAAAAATACGTTTTTTTGCTCTCAGTGATACAAATCCATTTCATAAAATCCTTTATTTTTCTTTAACTGATCTATACTAAACGTCGCTTTTAAAAATACGTCTTTTTCCTCTCTTTCTATCTCTCCAAACTATTTTTCCGGATAGGTGACGTATACGGTATTAAACTGAGAAGAATGCATACAACACATGCCCCACTTGATCAATTTCATAGTTGACAACCGTACCTAAATTGACAGCCATAGCCATACAGGGCCACGCTAAATTTTTCCTGTGCTCTACCTGCTACTGCCTTGTAGCTCGGTCAATGTGTAGTCACAGCCATATAGGGCCACACTAAATTTTTCCTGTGCTCTACCTGCTACCGTCGTGTAGCTCGGTCAATGTGTAGTCAAAGCCATACAGGGTGACGCTAAATTTTTTATGTGCTCTACGTGCTACCGTCGTGTAGCTTGGTCACTCTGACCGAGTCTGACCCTGGGGCCGCTCATGTACTGCCCACTTGGAGGATTGCGGGGCCTACTTCGGTCACGGTTTCTCAGACTTACTATGCCTCTTCCTCCAACCCCTCCTCCTTCGAATTACCATCCGTGCTTCACCTCCTGCTACCTTAGTCTAACTCGGTCACTCTGTTGTCACCGCCATGCTGCGTCAGGCTAAATTTTTGGGTGGCTCACCTGCTACCTCATCTAACTTGGTCACTTGTTGGTGTCACCGCCATGCTGTGTCAGGCTTATGCCTGCATCGTGTGGCTGGGGATAGGAGAGCAGTGCCAGCATGGACATGGGAGATGGACCTTCGTTGCACCTAGTTGGGTGCTTCCCTAACATGTGATGGGCATGTGCTTCGCCTTTCTTGGTCTGAGTGAGCACAATTGCCATGAGGGTAACCACCAGGCTGTTGCAGGAGAATTTAGGGTAATGGTGGGATTAGGCAGCCTCAGAGGCATCCATGCATGCTGCCCCTGCTGTTTCCTGTCCATTTCCGTGGTGTTTCCATCATTTTCTGATGTTTCCAGGTTTTCACCCAGCCTTCCCTAGGCAGAGCCTTGGTCCCCTGCAAAAAATGCTCGAGTCTCCCATTGACTTCAATGGGGTTCGTTACTCGAAACGAGCACCCGAGCATCCGGAAAAGTTTGTCTCGAATAACGAGCACCCGAGCATTTTAGTGCTCGCTCATCTCTACCCACGACAGATGTTAAACTTATTGGCCTATAGTTCCCGGGCTCTGTTTTTAGACCCTTTTTAAATATTGGCACCACATTAGCTATGCGCCAATCCTGTGGAACATTCCCTGTCAGTAAAGAGTCAACACTAGTGTAAATCATGTGGTGGTGTTACCTGCAGTCCTATTTAAAACTATAGATAACACTAGTGTAGATCGTGTGGTAGTGTTACCTGCAGTCCTATTTAAAACTACAGATAACACTAGTGTAGATTATGTGGTAGTGTTACCTCCGTCCTTAGTGTATCTCCCTGTGCCTCTCTCATGGGACTCCATGCTGGCGGCGCTGTCTCCTCTTTCGTCTTCTTCTTCTTCTTGCCCCCGCAGAACGTCCTGATGCAGCTGCATCAAGACATAGGAACACTGTGGGCATGGTGATCGTGAGACACACAGGGACAGGGAAAAACACACAGGGACGGGGATAATGACACACAGGGCCAGCGACACACACAGGGCCAGCGACACACAAAGGGCCGGGCGACACACACATGGACAGCGACACACACAGGGCCAGCGACACACACAGGGACAGCGACACACACAGGGACAGGGACACACAGGGCCAGCGACACACACAGAGACAGGGACACACACAGGGACAGCGACACACACAGGGACAGCGACACACACAGGGACAGAGACACACACAGGGCCAGGGACACACAGGGACAGGGACAAACAGGGACAAGAACACACACACAGAGGGATAGGGACACACACAGGGACAGGGACAAATACAGGGACACAGAGGGACAGACACATAGAGACAGACAGACACACAGGGACAGGGACACACACAGGGAAAGACACACATAGCTAGGCCTCACCAAACTCCAGCATCACTCCTCTCTGCACACACAGCAACAGCTGGTCACATGGACAGATGACGTCTGGAAGGTCCTTTAGCCCATGAAGAATCACTCTCGTGAGTGTGTATGGGGGACAGGGGGTCATGGTGTGTAGGGGCGGGGCCTTCCATGCCCTCCCGGCCCCCCTGTGCTGTGGGCCCCGTAGCAGCTGCGTGGTCTGCCTATATTGGCAGTACGCCACTGCTTTCAGACCTCACTAGCTACAAGTGTATGCCAATGTGTTGATAATATTATAACAGAAAATCCTGTGTACACAATTTGCTAATTTTGCCTTTAAACCACCACTAAGTTCTTTCTCAACTTTTATAATTATATCAGGGCTCATATTCTATCCATCAAGTAGTATAAACAGTTGTACAGATAGACACTGATCTGGGATCTTTTAAAGAGCACATTTTACTGCAGAATGCAGGCAGCATGTTATAGAACAGAAGGAACTGAGCAGATTGATATACAGTTTTGTGGGGAAGGATTCAGTAAAACTTGTAATATATAAATTTAGGTTTCCACACTTTCTGAGTTCAGATGTGCATGGAGGAGGTGTTATAATGGACTGACGTCTATCTCTGTATACATACAGTACTTACACAGAGAATGCTATCAATCACTGATAACACCTCCCCCATGTACAGTTATCAGTAAATGACAGTTATCTCTGTATACACACTTACACAGAGAATACTATCAATTACTGATAACACCTCCCCTGTGTACAGCTATCAGTGACTGACACATATCTCTGTATACATCATTACATAGGGAATACTATAATAAATGTATTAAAAAAAACAAAAAACTTTTATTGTATCTATTGATCAGATAACGTCTTTTAATTTGATAAGCATCAATTCAGCCAGATCGGTTGAGCAATATCTGAAAAAAAAAATAAAAATTTACCCCAATCAAAGTGCTCTTATTGCCTTGAAGGGTCATGAATAGAGATGAGCGAACGTGCTCGTAACGAGCACTGTAGCGCTTGGCTCCCCTGCGCTCGCATGGGCGCAGGCATCCGGATCCGTCCTCCTCACCCGACGGATTCGGATGCCTGCGCCCATGCGAGCGCAGGGGAGCCGAGCGCTACAGTGCTCGTTACAAGCACGTTCGCTCATCTCTAGTCATGAATTACACTTGGGGATGTGCTAATACTGTACGCAACTCATTTCAAGGTCTTTAACACCGAGCCATCATTACTAATCTTAAAGTGACATACATGACTATGATTAAACAAATGACTACTGGTGGTAACAAAAAAAGAAGAATAGATAGCAATCCTGTTTGAAATAAGCAGTGGGTGCACATCTCCAAGGGAAGGGGTGAGCTTCCCTTAATAAGCCAGAAATCAGTAGGAAGTTGGAGAAAATTCAAAATGATGTGGAATTGGGAAAAAACACAATTCAATCATAGTTTTACAGTGTTACCTATATATACACTAGCAGCCATTTGCCAACAAAAAGCTAACATTTTTCAGAACTTTTTTTATACATAAAAATCATTGTTTTTTAATTAGACAGTTTGTTACCACCAATATATACAAAAATAGAGGTATGGAGACAGCACGTCCTTCATGTGAAGTTTAGTCCAGATGCAATGTTTCGGCAATAAGCCTATTATGCTTGAAAAAAGGCCTATTGCCGAAACATTGCATCTGGAATAAACTTCAAATGAAGGACGTGTTGTCTCCATGCCTCAATTTTTGTATATATTGGTGGTAACAAACTGTCTAATTAAAAAACAATGATTTTTATGTATAAAAAAAAGTTCTGAAAAATGTTAGTTTTTGTTGGCAAATGGCTGCTAGTATATATATAGGGAACACTGTAAAACTATGATTGAATTGTGTTTTTTCCCAATTCCACATCATTTTGAATTTTCTCCAACTTCCTACTACATCATATACAATTTAACAGGCATCATTACAAAGTTACAACATGCTCTTCAAAAAACAAGCCCTCAAACGGCCATCCGAAGTAAAAAAAAAATTAACTTTTATGGCTCAGAGTAGGCAGGGAGTAAAAAAACAAAAGTGAATAAAAGTAAAGGAGGAAAATAAGAAAAGTTGTTTTCATCAGAACTCAGATCAGACCCCCATATCAAATCCTCAGATCTGACCCCTATATCAGGACATTACATCAGACCCGTATATCAGGACATTACATGAGACCTTCATATTAGACCCTCGGCAGATGTTCATCAAACCTTCTTTATTCATCATATCAGCCCTCCATTTCAGATGCCCATACAAAACCCCATCAGACCTCAGATCAGACCTCCCCTTACCTTCCCTGTACCGCGGCTCCTCTCCGGATCTGATGGTCTCTTTAGAAGCCGCATTCCCGTTTTCTCTGGCCGGCGCTGCACGGTCACCTGACTGCATTCAGCGTTGAGTCACAGTGTGCGCTCCACGTCCTGCCGCTGTACATGGTTAGGACAGTGTGCCCGCGGCCCCAGGAAGGAAGACCAGGTAGGGTGAGTACAGGAAGCACTTGCAGTGCTTCACTCCCCTTTCCCGGCACCTAATGCATACTAGTGAGCGCTTCCATAATTAAACCGCTCACTAGTATTCACTTTATAAGATGCACAGCTTTCCCCCCAATTTTTTGGGGAAAAAGTGTGTGTTATAAAGCGATAAATATGGTACGTATTGAGCTAGGTATATATATATATATATATATATATATATATATATATATATGCAGAATTATGTTACCAATTTTCCATTGTGTTATTTCAGTCTCAAAATCTCAAACTGCAACTCCCAAAAGTCTTACGATAGTTGTGTATGGAAGTCGAGAGCTGTCATATCATCACTGTGGGGGGTATGCCACCTACCTGTAACAGAGAATCAACTAACAGTAGGTTCCACTCTTAATCACTACCATGAAAGCGAAAAAGAACTTTAACCAAGATGACTGAAATATAATTATCAAAAAGACGTGACATTACAGCCTATACAAACATATAATGATGCTCCTGGTAAATTACACGGCTCTGATGACTATAAATACGTGTGTTAAAATCTCCGAAGCATAGGTGTTTTACCGGGCATTGTTCACTGAGCGTGCATGCTCCATTCTCTTACAAAAGAGCTTGTTCCCCAGAGATTCCAGTACACTTTAACTCTATGAAAAGGACTTATAATAAGACAATATTTTCTCTGTTTCAAAAGCTCAGATGATAACTGTACGGGGCGTGAAAAAAAGAAGAGGGGAAGACATTGAAATTCATTGTGTGTTGGATAAACTGAAGCATTCAATCTGTATGGAAGAGGAAAAGGAAGAGCTTAAAAGAATGCCTTTGAAATACAAGCACAAAATGTTTTTGAATTGCTACGAAAACAGCTTTTTATGCTATGCTTTTTGCTAGGTGCTTTAAAGCCAATTTACATTTGTCAAAAAAAGGTAGAAAATTGCCAACAAACAAAATTGAAGGAAAGTAGCCATTTTTTATTCCCTTTTAGGCAAGACACGTGAATTAATGACAGGGGAGTAGGGAGTCGGTGAAGCTTTATAAAGACGATGTAAAAAAAAAAAAATTAAAAAGTATATTAACAGGCAGACCAAAATTGCAACACAGAGGCTTTTGTATGCAACTTCCTGCAAAAATCGGAAAATGAGTTAAAGCTTTGCTTCCTAGGGCTCCGCCGTATAGTTTTTATTTCCTTTGTGCATTTTCTGTAACTATTTAATGTATTGTTCATTTCCCCACGCACAGTTTTAGAGAAAAAAATAAAAATCAGAGCTGCGGCCGTTTTCCAAAGCATTAGTATGCATGGCTGGAATACGCTGTTATGGTAGCAGCGTGATAACCTGAAAGCGGTTTGCAAAGATGTATAAAATATTATCAAAGATCAGTCTTTAAAGGAGCTCATTTAAAAACTGTGCCAGTGTTTTACCTATTACAAGTGAATGTATTCTGCTTCATTAGCCGGCGCTGGAAAGAAATTCGGAAGAAACAGCAAGGAGGGATAAAGAGTAGATATCTTTATCTTAACAAACTTGGGATTAGTAATACAGTCTATGGTAGTAGTATATATCTGTTTATCTATCTCCTATCTTTGTATCTAAAATGCAAAAATTAGAAAACCAGAGAAAGTAATAAATATGAGATCCCAGCCCAAATATCTATCTATTTATCTATCTATCTATCTATCTATCTATCTATCTATCTATCTATCTATACAAATTATGAGGCAGCACTCCACTATCTGTGAAGGGTGTTAGACCTGTTTATTCCCCCAGTCACAACGTTTCAGCTCAGGACAATGAGGTGTTTGTTTAACAAAGAGTGCTGGAGTGCTGCCTCATCATTTGCTTTTGGATTCTATCTATCTATCTATCTATCTATCTATCTATCTATCTATCTATCTATCTGTCTGTCTGTCTATCTATCTATCTCATATCTATCTATCTATCTATCTATCTATCTATCTATCTATCTATCTATCTATCTATCTATCTCTCATATCTATCTACTATCTATCTATCTATCTATCTATCTATCTATCTATCTATCTATCTATCTATCTATCTATCTATCTTTCTGCATCAAACTCTCTTTCTGTATCTAATTCAAATTCATATTTTATTGGGAGGACTAAATACACATTAGCATTGCCAAAGCAAGTGGGAAATAACTGGGACACATCCATGGTGGGGGTTTAGAAGTCCATTGCATATGGACTCATAGAGTATGTACTATCTTATAATTCAACTGCTCTAATAAAGTTATGCAACACAGATCAAACATTACCTACATTTATACTGACCAAGGCAGGGGTTTAGCTATAGGGGAAGCAGGGGAAGCAGCTGCTTTGGGGCCCCAACTCAGAAGGGGCCCACCCAGGAGGAGGACTAAAATATTTTATTGTCAGGATCCCCTCAACAGTATTTTACAGTGACATTATATATAGAGACACTACAGGATACGGATGGAGTGGCTTCCAAGCCTTATCTGAGAGAGCATTCTTGACTAGCCACAAGGTGGGGGTTGCAGGGGAGAAGGGAAAGGAGTTGCTAGGGTGGGGCAATTCAAAATTTTCTGTGGGGCCCAGTCATTTCTAGTTACGCCTCTGGACCAAGGGTTATATAATTGACATGTTCTAATATCAGAATACTCTGATATGTGTATTATGTATAGACGCATCATTAAAAATATTAATTGATATGTTGACGTAAGTTCCCCCATAGGGTGACAATATGTATTTGCGGCCGAGCCATAGTAACTGCTTACAGATTACTGCACTTGCCCTGGTTTCCAGTTACAGGTAATGATGCATGTGGTGACCATACTTGGCTGCATGTGTCATAGCACCCTTAGGGAACAGTTGATTAGTAATCTGTCAAATGGCTGTATCCTATGATTTCATTCATCAATAGTAAGCTATTCATCTGCAAATTAACCCTATGTATTTCCATGAAGTAAACAGAAAGACATGAACAAGTGATTTTGACTCCAGGGCTTTAGTTTCTTAAACAGAAAGGGAGATTATAAAAAAAGTTGTTGTATTCCGAAACTTCTAATGAAGGATGGAAGTACAACCGTTCATTAAAGATGTGAATGACAAACTAATGTGAAGTTACAACGTGTTACAAAAGTGTGAAAATCAGGGTCTGTCGAGGGAAAGAGCAAACTTCCCCTCTAAAGCTTGTCACGGGAATGGGAAGTTGAAGAAACAATGTTCCCGATTACTGATGTTTGTGTTTGATTTATTTCAATGTAAACCACAAATCTAATGACAATGAATGAGTAAATTGCCTCAATGGAACATTTCTAATCTGCCAACATCTGTGCTCCTCAGCTAAAATGTGTACAGCATTGTGATATTCATCGTATTAATGTGTGCGGTCAGGGCCAGAGTCATAGAAAATAGGGCCCAGGACACCAAGCAAAGCAGGGTCCCCAACTGTTCATTTAGAAATTACTTCCTGACAATTTCAGAAGCTGTACACCTATACATTTATGCCTTACATGCACCAATCAGCCACAACATTAACTATACTGTTAAAATGCTGCCTGTATACAGGTAGGATCTATTAGACCATTGAAGCTGATGTTTTGGAAGCAGGGAAAATGGTCAAGGGTAAGAGAGAGACTTTGACAAGGACCAAATTGGTATACCTAGATGACTGGGTAAAAACATTTGAAGAATTCTAGGTCTTGTGTAGTGTTCCTAGCACATAGCTATAGAGTAAGCAGGGAAAGTGGATGCTTTGGGGCCCCAACTCAGAAGGTGCCCACCCAGGAGGAGGACTAAAAGATTTTATTGTCAGGGTCCCCTCAACAGTATTATACAATGACATTATACACAGTGACACTGTAGGAAATGGATGGAGCGACTGCCGGACCTTGTCTGAGCAATCTTGACTAACCATAGGAGAGAGAGTTGCCTGGTAGTAGGGGGTTGCAAAGAAGTTGCTGAGAGGGGTCCCATTCAAAACGTTGCTGGGGGCCCAGTCATTTCTAGATATGTCACTGGCTTGTAGTATAAATTGCTGAAAATGTTAAAGTAGTTGTCCCATCAGGACATTTCTGAACTACTGACATGTCAAAAATATATATATGGATAGATATTGTTCCCACCTCGGGAGGTGAGCAGCTTTCTGGCTCGGTTATTTTTGGAAGTTCCATAGCAGTAATTGGAGAGAGGGCTCCACAAGTCCAATTACTAAGAACTTACACCTATGGGATACCTCTGTTATATTCTATCAAAATGCCATACGCAGATGGGACAAGCTTTAATGGACAGTATTTTATTATTTTACCTACTTATATAGTGCCAAAATATTAAACAGATATTATCTACACAGATATTATATTCCCTATCACTATGTCTTTGGAGCGTAGGAGGAAACCAGTGAACCCAGGGAAACCCACATTGACATGGAAAGATGCACACAATGTATCATGTATGTTGCATATGAAGACCAAGCAGACCTCTTCATGGTGATATTGACAATGGCCTCTTTCAGCGGGATAGTGACTCTGCCACACTGATAAAATTGTTGATTTGAGAAACATGACAAAAAGTTCAAGGAGTTGATTTTGCCTCAAAGTTCCTCAGATTTCAATCTAATTGAGCACCTGTGGGATGTTCTGGAGAAACTGGGAACTTATGGAGACCTGGGGGAAAAAACTAGTGGCCCCAAGTTATAGAAGAGTCCAAATTGACAAAAAGGTGGGGTAACACAAGTAGGCAGGGACAACACAAGCCACAAGTAGGTAGGAAAAACAGAAATAAGAATGGCCAGCAATATGGTAGTGCAGGACAAAATACCACCGCAGCAAAACCAAATACCACAGTACAGCAAAAATACCACACCAGCAGAACTTTCACTGTCAGGTTTATGCCCAGTCTTCCCCTGTAGGCCCCACCTCACAACTACCAGAACTTAAAGAATCTGCTGCTGACATCTTGGTGCCAAAACAGGACACTTTCAGAGGTCTTATGGCGCCCGTGACTGTAAAAGTCACAGCTGTTTGGTGGCATGAGGAGGACCAAAAAAATATTAGACAGGTGGTTTTAATGTGGTTAATTGGAAATAGCAACACACCATTTCAAATAATACATTCATAAAATGGCCACACTCTATTTAGACCCCAATTAATACTGGCATAAAATGTTCTAATAACTCCATAAACTGCCTGTTAATACTTCAAATTCAGCCAACATAATACTGGCACATAGTGATATAATACAAGTGTGATATACAGCACACACAATCCCACAATATACAGGATATTGTATTTTATTGGAGCTGAATATGTATGAGGGTATGGGGAGGTGTAGCCGTCAACTGAATGCTTGTTTGACAAATATCTAAAGGTTGTGGCCTGCTCTCGATTCTGCTACAGATGTAAGTAGGAACTGGTTGACTGAACTATCACAAGCAGTTGTTTTCTCCAATACCTACTGTTGAAAAATGCTAACATGACCTAAAACTGCAACAAAACTGCACTCTGTAAACAAGACTGAAACAAACCACCCCAGGAAGAGCTTCTCTAATATTTCCTTTTTAGTATAATGAAACCTGTAACAGTTACCAATAGTGCTGATCTGCCTTCATAAGAACTGCAATACTAGATTGAATATTGCCTTACTATAGCTTAACTAGCTATTGTTAAAAAAAGCAATTATTTGTAATATCATCTGCATGGTTTCATGGAACACTTACTTAAGGCTGACTAGACAAGTATGATGACACTCACGTCAAGCTTTGTCTCGTGGGTAAAGGTTAGCAATGTAATGGTGGCCGGTCATGTTGCAACAGGCAAAAATAACTCCTTCAGGGGAAGATCAACAAAGGTGAAACTCCCATAGACACATGCTGAGAAGTGCAGAAGCAGGGAACATTTCTCAAGGGCAAAATCAGAGCAGATGGCAAACCTTTCACAGCCAACGTGATCTCTGACTAAGGTGTGTAACTGCAAAATCTCCCACATGTTAGAATGGAAGGGAACATAGATCTCTAATGAGCTTTATGACATGGTACTGACTCACGAAGAGTAAGGTCTAATCATGTTGTCTCACATCACTCAGAGAACATGGGACATATTCCAACTTATCTACTGCTTAATACTCATGCTGCTCTCCTAAACTTTGCCACACCTTTCATCATTAGTCAAAATCCTGTGTTTTACATCCAATATTGTTTTGTGTACTTAGGTGTTGAAATGTGGTGACATGAAGGGTCATTTTTCTGCATTCAGTTTTGGAAGCCAAAACCAGAATTGAATTTAGAAAAAATAGGAGAAATTTTGGCTTTCAAAACTGGATGCAGAAACCTGATTGTGTGGCCATACCCTAAAGAGATTGTTCAACAACAGTACAGCTCTAGTAAGGCTGGACTGAAGGCAAATCCTTTGAGGGATGCTGGCATGAAGGGGGGTGGTTAAGGGAAGCATGTTGGATGATGAGTGGTGGATTTAAAGGTGGGGAGGTGGGGCAGGCTGAATGGGGGGGTTAGGGTTAAAAAGGGATGCAGGGGGAGAGTGAGGTGCCATTTTGGGTACTGAAGGGGACAATTAACCGCCCACCTTCCCCTTATTGTTTTCCGGTGCAAAGGGGGTGGTATTGTGGGGAGGTTTGTGCTGTTTTGTAGCAGCAGCTGTCGTGGTGGGAAGTCCACGGAGTTGCCTGGCTGCTGAGGAGGGGAGGGCTCCACTTTGGGGCTGGACTCCCTTGGTTGGTGGTGGATTTGAGGGGTCCATCAGTTGGTGTCTTCGAGGTGGTGCTCAATGGCTGGAGGCAAGGTAGAGTTCGCCGCATTGGAATTTAAGTTATTTCAATTATATAGGCTCCGAGGACTTCCTTCGTCATTTGTGCTATTTATATTTTTGTATGTTTTTAATAAAATGCTGTGGCCGATAAAATCCACTATGGTGTCAGAGTCTTTATTTGAGAGAGGGGTAATGGAAGGTAATAATTGGTCCATTCAATGGGACTGAGCTCCAATACAAGTCAAGGCCCGTGCACAAAAGTGCCCCTGTTACTTGAAAATAACAGACTCTGTCTTCTAATCTTGGAAAAAAAGCCTTATTTATACTCTTAAAATATTAATAATTGTTTTCAATTCCTAACCCTTGTATAAACGTAGGAGATCATCTAAGAAAACTGTGTTTTAATATGCCCTGTGAGGATAGGCATAATGAACAGAATGAAGCCCTGTCAATTACAACCTGTTTTGCATGTGACTCTCATGATTGCTAAACCTCCAGGCACCTCCTTATGAAGAACGGAACTCATTTACAGTACATTAATATTGCTATCCTCCTGTTACAAGCAGTTAGCAGTCATAGTTTCTCCCTACAATTGTAACTCAGATATGAAGTTAAGTTGTCCAAGCTCTGGTCACTCTATGTCTGTGGCCTCCAATAGTCTTATGCAATGTGCATAAAGTAGAACATGTTACAGGTTCCACATGTGATGAGTAACTAAAACCATCTGCATGGTATACTGTAATACGCATGCAAAAATGCATGTACGGATGTGTGTTTTTGCACAGTATATATTTAGGTCCCTCTGAAGAAAGCTTTTGAAAAAAGCATGATTTCACAATTGTGTCACAATATATCCATCCAATATCTGTTGAAATGTGGCTACCCAGTGGTTTTGTTGTGTTATACTGCCTGTCAATGGGTTTACTACCATACTGCAATATTGTATTGAATTGGTTTCATGAAAAACTGGAGCTCCTAAAGGGAATCTGTCAGCATCTTTTTACCTATGAAACTGACTGACCTGTTACATGTGCGCTTGGCAGTTGAAGGCTTCTGAGTTAGTCCTATATTCATATATGGCTGCATTGCTGAGAAAAATGCCTAGAGGCTCTGCTTTCCCTGCAACTTTTGTGCCCTCTGCACTTTTTGACCCTGATTGACAGGGTCAGGTGTGATATTTTCACTGCCTGGTCCTGTCAATAAATGTAGAGAGCGTGCAGCAGTTGCAGAAAGACCAGAGGCTCTAAGGGTAACGGCAATGCCTCTGTTGCTCCTAGATGCTCATATGTGCAATGCGGGCACATATGAGCATGGGACCAACACAGATGTCTTCAGCTACCAAGTGCACATGCAACAAGTCAGCCAGTGTCATAGGTACAAAACTGCTGACAGATGCCCTTTAAGCAAATTAGAGCTAATGTAATTTGAGACGCATTCTGTAAATAGAGCAGTTTATTATCTAGTACAAGGCCAGGCCATTTACTCCCCTTCTAGAGCAGGCATCTTGAGAGAGAGAGAGCAAGAGAGAGAGAGAGAGAGAGAGAATACAGCCCACAGAGATATTGTATATCACTGTTCATCCTCAGTGCAAAGCTGAGCTGATCTGGCTCTGCTAAGACATAGCAGCTCATGCAGACTCCAGGCCCATGATGATCACATGACCACTGAGACCAAGCTGTATTGCTGTTTCCTCCACACATAGCACTCATTCAACACGGTGTGTAGAGCAATGTGGAATGCAAGAACAATGATAAAGCATCCCTGCCTTCTCTATGGGGAGCACTACTGTCACTGACAGCCGGCTCCCTATTACTGCAGCTGCACAATCAGCATACAGCTGGGGGTTCTGCACAGATATTTTAGAATGCCCATGCAGAGATGTATGCCGACCACCTAAACATATATAGTCAACGGACGGTCAGCAAGGGGTCACAAAGTGCTATGAACAAGTTACAGGAATATATTTATATATTACATAATATGTTTGCATTCATCTGTAATAATATTAATTCACTTTAGCATAGCATCATTGAGTCAGATGAAAGTCTTTGTAAAGAGTAGTATTTTCAACCATCCTCCACAATTTATACAACAGGAATTGCAAATTTTTATTCTAGGCTTTCTATTGTTATTCACCATTTGTATTTATTAACAGATATGATGTCAACAAAGTGATGGTACTAAATAAAAAGATGTAACTTTGTAATATGAACTTCATTCCCAATGCATCATATTCTAGTTCACTGTAAACTACAGATGGTGGCATTCTGGTTGCTATGGTTACATCATTGTGATTCTCTTATTTATACTTTGCAGCAAAAATATTTTCATGTTCAAGAACGTCATAAATGTAATCTAGCATAAGTGTTGATTGGTATATCTTGAATATACAATATAAACGTCAGAGCTCACACATCCTTTGACACAACCAGAAAGGGTTGAACAAAAGAAAAAACATTTTCCACTGGCAATTTACTTTTTTGACATTTCTTACCTATCTTTTAAAAATAAAATAAGTTTACAACCTCTTTAAGTATGGGCAAAGAAAAAGTGCATAATGATGTCTCAATGGCATGTCACAAGATAAGCTCCCTAAAAAAGTGCAGAAAAACTGAATATTACAATAGAACACAGTGTTATCAGCGATGCAAAGACAACGTTGCCATCACATTCATCTAACTTATAATACAAAACTTGTTTAAAAGAAGATGTGTGTTCCTGACCTTCAAGGGTAAAGTATATGAAGGGCACTGGGTACCATTGCAAATATAAAAATAATGTCCCATTTAGGTCCTGCTTGACACATCACACTCCTAACCTCCCACAACACAGAGTTTTAGAGCCTTTATCTCATGTTACTGACTCTAGAACTGTATATTTTACATTTACTTGTTTGATAATATACAGATGTGTCCTTCCTTACCTTTCCGCTTGGCTCAATCTATCCCAAGTCGGTGGCATGACGCTACCAGCTTTGAGAAAAAAAAAACATGATTTGGTGATACTCTGAGCTTTGCTAGTATGTTGCAATAATGTATTGAATTGGGGTCATGATAAATTGGAGTTCTTGAAGAGTTTTGATATTGATGGCCTATCCTCAGGTTGGCTCATCAATGTTAGATCGTTGGGGGTCCAACTCCAGACTCCCCCACCGATCAGTTGTTTGAAGAGGCTGCAGTACTCCCTGACATTCTAGTGAGCACTGTGGTCTCCTTGTAACTTACCAAGCACAGCACTGTCCAATGGATAGTGTCTGTGCTTGGTATTACAGCTGAGGTCCATTCTCTTAAATCTAGGACATTAGACCAATGTATAGTGATGTCACTGGCCTAGGAAGAAGCCTATGCAATCATAGAGCTCTGCAGGCTCTGAACAGTGGACATGTCTGTAGTTGATATTGAGGACCTATCTTGAGGATAGGTCATTCCCGGATAACAACTTTAATTAAATTCATAAAAAGTTAAGGATGCCTCTTTGGTATATCTACCTTTTCTTCTAGTATTCCATCTCAATTAAAATAGTCCTTCAAAGAGTGATTCATTAAATGGTAACACGTCAATGACATAGAATATTATCAATTGTCTTCAATGCATTGAATGCCTGGAAGGATCTTGGAAAAAACAGGGTTGTTGGATCGTTTCTAGTCACGGCGCTGTCTTTTTCAGGAGTACAAAAACACTCTGTGCTCAATTATTAGAGTGTTATATTTATTTTAGTATATAAAAGAAACAAAGGTCTACGCGTTTCGGAGGATCAGTGCCTCCTTCTTCAGGACAATAATAAGCTGGGGACCCGAGGATCGTGGGCCGCAGTCTAAAAGGAAACCCCTGACGCTGGTGGGGTCCATAAATTACCAGCAACG
This sequence comes from Rhinella marina, assembly GCA_900303285.1. Lineage (NCBI taxonomy): Eukaryota > Metazoa > Chordata > Amphibia > Anura > Bufonidae > Rhinella > Rhinella marina. The sequence goes on along the minus strand of ONZH01008087.1, from coordinate 232,175 downwards.
CGATCTACAGTCTGTTGTGACTTCTCACAACTACTAAAGGTGAGCGCATTATATGCTTTCATTCTGTCAAACCAGCCTGCTGATTTCACACAAGTGGCGCTGCCTGTTTTCCTCCTTTTCTTCTGGAAGGATCTTGGAGGCACTGTAAAGGATTCCTTTGAAAATTTGCCCACACAACTGCTTTTGTGGACAAAAGGATGACCTTTAAGTACAGTATCAACAACAGCAACACTAAAAGGGAAAACCCTACAGAAGGCTTTGAGGGCAGGATGATTCACAATGTTCTGAACTTGTTTCCTCTCCAACAAGAAGTGTCATTAGAGTAATTGCCTGCTTCCAATGTTAGTAACGTCATCTACAGGAGCTCTTAGTGGACCGTTCCCCTGATTATTTTCTCTGCAGATCTGGAAAACCATTTTTAGAACTTCACTTGGTTTCCACATTAATTCCTATCAATTGCTTATAACACATTTTCAGGAAAATTAAGTAATTGCAGTATACAGTCCATTAGTGTTCATGGCAACATCAGTTCATTAGTATTCATACGACACAAAACAGTACACATTTGTTGCTTATTTAGTAAAAGACCTTGCCATGGTCCTATTGAAAGTGGTTAAAATTACTCAGGTCATTTTGACAACTGCCTACTCCATACAATAAAAGCCCATAATACAAATTATTCAGTGTGACTCTTGTTAAGGTTCGTATCATCACATTAGTGTAATAAACATGGATACTAACTTATCAAAACATTTCCATATTAATGGAATTAACATTTATTTTATTGTTTAAGGGTATATAATCTACATAATTTCTTATCCCATGTTGTGTAATAGTTGGCACCTCTGCATAAGGCGTTAGTAATGAAGTGATAATATCTGGTGATGGATTCATTTAAGGTTGGGACACAGGTGTGAAATGTTCATTAACAGGATGTAAAAGCTGCAAAAATTAGAAATTGATTCTTTTTATCACTTAAATGATATACCAATATTTATTAATGAATATGTACATGTAGTTTAATATCATCAGTCAAACCAATGTGGTCAGAGGAACATACGGCTATGATTAGATTGCAAATAGCCAATAAAATATAGTTAGTACTTATAACACATTCTAAACACATTAGACTGTTGTACTGTAGTGTGATTTTGCTCACAGTGTGGTTTAGTGTCTCAGCATTTTTTATGACTTGATGCCTGAATAATGATGGTTGAAGACTAAGCAGATAAAGGAAAAATCACATTATTAGGCTTCAAAAACTGTGGACATGGAGAATAGGGGATTCTATAGCATACAAATGGTCATAAACATTAGTTGAATGGTGGCCATACCCACCAATATCACCAGGATAGGCACACAAGCCAGTGTTTATAGGTATATCCGTGTAGGAGTGTCCATGCTGGAGTTCAAAATAGCTCAAATATTCTATAATCTATTGACAGCTATCTAAGGTGTATGGCTACCTTAAAAGTGTATTCCAGTTGTAGTAAGTTCTCCACTATTCATAAGATAGGGGATAACTTTTAGATCAGTAAGGGGTCCCATCACTGGGATCCTTACTGATCAGGAGATCAGAGATCTCCTACCCACAGAGCCTTCTCAGAATGAAAAGAGCAGCAAATTGAGTGTTCTCCTTGCTACTCAGTTATGGCTCCATGACTCCATTCAGACTTCTGGTCCCCATCCTGTAAATATTTAGACAAATGGGGTCATGTTCATCTCTGCAGCCAATCACTGGCCCCAGTGGTAATGTGTCTCCAAGCTGCACATCACTACTTGATCACATGTCTCATGGAGACAAGTCACCACTGGGGCTACTCATTGGCACGTGATCTCATCCTTCTGGAGGTTTACAAGATGGAGACCAGAGGAACGCTGAATGGAGCTGGAGTAGTTTGGCGGGGAGCAGGCGAATATGATTTTTTTTCAACAGGCTGAGACATTGGTTGACATTCAAAAAAGTCTAAAAAGCTTGAAAACCCTTTTAAAACTATGATTTTGAACAATGATTATAGGCCACCAAAGCCAAGCAATGACATGCTTCAAGGGTCATATAGTCATAAAAAGTCATATAGACTGACCATGTGGCAAATCTGAGTTTCACTTTTGACTCAATTTGATATCACAGTGAGTCTGAATATATTTTGTTAATTATGGTGATATTTTTTAATAGTGATGGTAAATTACATCTCAAGTCCATGCTGCAAGTTTAAGATAGCTCTACATAAAAATAAACTCTCCAGTATACTAGTAGAATACGCTATATACTGTATACAAATTCAGGAAATGTGCAATATATATCACTCACATTTCCTCAATTTGTAATGCATCATCCTATAAATGAGTTTTTCACAGCATACAGGAAGGGCGTCAAGCTGGCCAGATATCATCTAACAGTGAAATGATGTGCTACTTGCAGTTTATGCTGAACCTGCAAAAACCTAATGACATCCTGTGATAGTCGCTCTAAGGCATCTAATAATAGAACAATTCAACAGTGAAATTTCAGACCCTTGTATTCCGTAGTTTAACCTACAGTACAGCCAAATATCTGTTTACAAAAATGAGAATAATATCAAGTATGACATGACTGACATTCATAATATCCCAAGAAAGCATTTAAAAGAGTAAAATCTCAATATTGCTCCAAGTTTTTCTGTGTTTGTTTTCTTTAGGTCCCCTTCACACACAGAAAATTTTGCTATAGAATGTTCTGTGATTAATGATCAGTTCCATTCATTTGAATTGGTTGGCAAGTACATGTGCACTGAGCCCCAGAGGAGTCAGTGCAGAGGTTGGGAGTGTCCCTGATGAAATATTGTGTCACAGTGTACTCCCTCAGGCTGTTTCTCCCTGGGGATTCGTGCAGTGGGAATGTACAGGGTGGGCCATTTATATGGATACACCTAAATAAAATGGGAATGGTTGGTGATATTAACATCGGGAGACCTTGGGGGCCATTCAACTGGCCCACGACGACCAATCCACTTTCCAGGAAACTGTTCATCTAGGAATGCTCGGACCTGACACCCATAATGTGGTGGTGCACCATCTTGCTGGAAAAACTCAGGGAATGTGCCAGATTCAGTGCATAAAGAGGGAAACACATCATCATGTACTAGTTGAATGGCCCCCAAGGTCTCCCGATCTGAACCCCTTAGACTTTTATCTTTGGGGTCATCTGAAGGCAATTGTCTATACTGTGAAGATACGAGATGTGCAGCACCTGAAACTACTGATACTGGAAGCATGTGCTAGTATTTCTTCTGTGGTGTTGCTCTAAGTGTGTGTGAAGAGTGGGAGAAGAGGGTTGCATTGACAATCCAACACAATGGGCAGCACTTTGAACACATTTTATAAGTGGTCAGAAACTTGTAAATAACTCATAAAAGAATAAAGTTACGTTAAAACCAAGCACACCATTGTTTTTATTTTGAAATTCTCAATAAGTCTGATGTGTCACATGACCCTCTTCCCATTGAAAAAACTAAAGTTGGATCCAAAATGGCGAAATTCAAAATGGCTGCCATGGTCACCACCCATCTTGAAAGGTTTACCCCCTCCCATATACTAATGTGCCACAAACAGGAAGTTAATATCACCAACCATTCCCATTTTATTTAGGTGTATCCATATAAATGGCCCACCCTGTAGTACTGAAGAATGAGGCCAGAATTAAATGTAACAAATTAGATTTATTAAATGCAACATAGAACTTTAAATACATTCAGTAGCTGCAAATTTCAGGTGCAAAACTTTTCTGGTCCCAGTAAGGATTATGGAAGCACATTGGATGGTGACAATCTAGCACTGGCAGACAATCTAGCAGTAATGTTCTAGGTGATAGATGTCTTGGCTGTAGTCCCTCACCTTGAAGTAGTGTCTTCAATGCTGTTTGTAGCTATTGATTCTTTATTCTAGTGTCTCAAAACTTCACTTGAGGCAGGTTTTAGTATTTAGTTCAAGAGAATCTAGAACAGGAGCTCTGAATTGTGCTTACTCTCCACACTGCCTCTGGACAGTAACGCCTCCTCCTGGCAGGAAGCAAGACCAGTTCACTTCTACCAAGAGGGGAGGAACAGAATGGATAACCTTTTTCTATCAACCCTTGCCAACCATTCCTTGCTGGTAACTGGACAGGAGCATACAATAAAATACATAACATTATAATATAAAACTATTTATTATTGCAGTACCCCCAGGTCTGGGGTAATACACATTACCCATTTATATAAATGGAAATTCCATGTTTAATCAAATAGTATCTTTATTAGGAAAGTTTATTAGGTTTTAGGAGTTTATAAGGAACCAAAACCAACAAGTGACAACATAAAAAAATGTAAAAACAACAAAGTGCATGAATAACTGTTATTACCATATCCGCCTTCTACTTTTAAATTACTGTACATGATGCCTTATGGGACATTAAACCAGGCATGATGTTTAGTAGAGCTAGCCCTCACTTAGTGATCCATTGTTTCATTCTAGAGACAACTTACTTTAAATTCCATATTCAAATGTTCAGTTTAGGGCATTCAGAGCTGGTCCAAGCCACTCTGGCACCCTTTCTCCCCTGCTTTCTCTACCAGCCCCTTCATCTCCTTTATTGACAGGGTCAGGCTTCATGACTATGCAGGAACCTGGTCCTGCCAATCAAGAAAGGGAGGAGGGATAAGGCAGAGGACTTAACTTATAATTTGAATATGTATTAAAAATACTTTTACAGTTTAATGAAGCAACAGATCACTAAGTGAAAGGTATCATTAAATTCAGCAGCTATTCCTACAAGGCAGTGTGTCTGGTTAGTATGATAGTAACTCAATCCTAACAAAGCACCACAAAAGAGTAGATAATGCATGTGTATACCACTGACAAAAAAGGAAGCGTCACTGAACTCTAAACTTATTGCCATGCAATGTGGTTAGAGGAAGACCACCACTCTTCCTATTTCTTCTCATAACAGGAAATGACTACTCACTTAATTACTGGCTGCAAAGATGACCCACCTCAGCTACTGATTGGTAGAGGGGTCATTTCCTGTTTGTCAAGAGGGAACATGAAGTGGAAGAGTTAAAAGAGAAGTGGTGGGAGATTGGTTTAGTAAGTGTCTTCTTAAACTTCTATTGCTTATCTGTACTATACTATTCTGTAGACCTAGACTATGGACATAGAAACACATCACAAAGGCCCTTATTGTCCCATAACTTTGCATAAAGAGTTGCACTTTGGAACAGCCTTGCCAATGTATATACTGTTCAATGTGACTGAGTGATCTGAAGGAAAATGTAGACTTTATGGCTTTTACTTCTGTTCCTTTCAAGTTCTATTTTTGCATTAGTACACAACAAAAGCACTCACACTTACATGCCATCCAAGTAAGCTAAAAATAAGAGCTCCTCTGGAAACTCCCCAAAAAAACATTTTACATTGCAATAATGTGTCTAATCTTACTGTTTGCTTGAATATGAGAACCAACAGCTAAGACAGAGACTTAATAAGCAGCACATGCTATAGATGATGAGCTGGAGCCTTCCAATGATTCTAATCTGCCAATTCAATATCTAACCTATTGATATCATTATCGTTATGCTTTACAAGACCTACTGTAACTATGACCTGTCCTGTCAAGTCAATTCTTACAATAAATTGTACTATATTGGCTGCTTAATACTATTAGATATACTCTTTCAAGACCAATTAGGCAGCGGAAGGTTGAAATAATTAATTTCGTGTTTCACTGCAAATAGAATGACACATGTACTATCTCATCTGTATTGGAGTTTAACTATCACCTTTAAACAGAGTCTGTTCATGAGATTAAATTCTGAAATATGATTTCATAATGAATACATTATGAAATATGTCATTTCAGAGCTTCTAAATATAGAATTAAAAATGTTACTCTTACAGACATGGATGCACATAGAAAAATTGTGGCTCATAATAGAGGTAAAAATGCGTCCCCACATGGTGGAGCTAGGAAATGCCAGCAAAAGATGAAATGGCATGGTGCTTGCTGCCTTCCTCACTACTTTTCCATGATCGTAATGATAATTCCCCTGTCTTTTGTTTGATAACACTACTGTGCTTAAAGAAAAAAGAGTGCTTCACTGCTTTTTAAAACCCAATAGCAAAAAGGATGCAACCAACCTTGAATGGGCCCTCCAGAAAACCCCATAGCACAGGCTGCCTGTATGTAATAAAAACTCCTTAACTAAAGACTTTTCATTTCTCCCATAGACCTCATAACTTTCATCTGTATGGTTTTACATTCTCTAGAAATTAATGAATCGGAAATTTAATACATGGACATCTGTAGGTCAAAATGGTTGTTTTAAAGATGAGTGAATCAATATTTCTGTTGTTTAGGTTAATATATTAATATTAAGTTTATAATATAAATTACTAAAGATTATAACAACAAAGATTCAGTAAAAAAAAAAAAATAAGCATGAAAAGGATCAAGCGAAATTCTAAAAAAGTCTATATTTCCATTTTATTGTACATCTACCTTTTAATATTTGTGTATATAAAACTTTTATGTTTAATAATATTTTATCGGAGTATGCATAAGTACAAACATCTATATTGTAAGATGACATAAATACAACTTGAAATAAAATAATTTTACATACATATAGAATGCAAATGTTTGACTCCATTCGTTTTTAACTAATACAGTAATGTTGCCGTAAATGTGGCTGATACTACAGTCCCAGAGAATAGATGAGTATGATATTTCTATTTGACTGGGACATACATGTGGGAGAGAAGGGTGGGTGGGCAAGGGGGAAAGAGGATGTGGAGAAAAAGGGGGGGAGATAGGGAGATGGTGGAGAATATGGGATAAGGGATGAAGGGAGGGACATGGGTATAAATAGAAAAAGAAAAAGAAACACACACACAATGCACTTCCATTGTAGCTACATATATCTACTAAGGTGCAAAAAATACATAGAACGTAAACAGTTTTTACTCAGAGCAAATAGAACATTATGCAATTGAAAGTGTCCAATAGGTAGATATATCTATTGTTTGTTTATAGCTTGACCCTAGGTATCTAGGGGTAGTGTTGTTTCAAGTATTAACAGAAGGGAATTTCTGGTATTTTTCCCAAGGTATCCAAATTTTAGCGAATTTCTGGTATTTCTCCATCTCCCAGGCGGCAATTTGTTCCATGCGATAGACATCATCACATTTCTGGACCCAACAGGCGAGTGGGGGTCTAGAAGGTTGTTTCCAAATGGTAGCTATTAATATTCTTGCTGAGGCTAACAATACAGTAATCAATCTAATACTAGGTAAAGAACCTATTTTACAGTCTATAAGATTAAGCAAACATACTTTGGGAGATAGTGATACTGTTAGGCCTGTAATTCTTATTTATGTAATTCTTATTTATGTATTTATGTATTTCTGGACAATCCCACCAAATGTGAAAGTGTGTACCTATGGATGAACGGCATCTCCAACAGAGCGGGTCTGTGCCAGGAAATAGCAGTTGAAGTTTCTGTGGCGTGTAGTACCACCTGGTTAAGACCTTATAGTCGTTTTCCTGTAATCTAACACATGTGGAAATACGCGAGGTAAATCTCAACATATTTTCCCTTTCCTCCTTAGTAAATGTGGATTGTATATCTGCTTTCCAATTTGAGATAAAGGTTAGCACTTTGGGTTTAGATCCCAGCACCAAAGTAGCATATATAGCTGATAGTTTGCCTTTATGCTCTTTGTGTAGAAGAGCTAGGTTTTCAAATGTAGTAAGTGGGGAGCAGGTGTTTTTATGTGGCAGCTTTTTAATATAGTGTAGGATATGAAATAGTTGGAGGGTAGAGAGGGATTGTAGTGCTGGATGAGAGTCCCATTTATCCCCGAGTGAAAGATTACTATCTAGTAGGTCAGCTAAGGGTAGTTGTATTGATTTGTTAGCTTCTGACAAAGAGGAGCAAAAGTTAGCCGAGGAGTTCCATAGAACATCTTGCATTTTTAAAATTGGAGACACAGAGGTAGATAGCAAAATATGTCTCAGGTGTACCTGGTCTATACCTGGTCTTAAGGGTATGTTTGGTGATAAGATTGGAAACTTCTTTGAGGCCTGTACTTTTTCCCTCTTTAAAAAATAACAATGAACACAACGGGACTAAACTTGAATGTTCCTCATCCTGTAAGTCCAGTCTGTTATCGGGCGATCTCAATCAGTCTAAACATCTATGGCCCAAGACCGATCTATAATACATCAAAAAATCAGGAAGTCCTATTCCTCCTTATTTGTTTATTTGTCTGTACCAGGAGGGAATAAGGTAGACGAGGTCTAGTTTTGTTCCGGAGAAATTTAGTTATTACTTTGCGAAGCTGGGTGAAGAACTCTGCTGGTATATATATTGGAAGGGTCTGCATGAGATACAAGACCTTGGGAGTAATTATGGATTTTATCAAGGCTCTTCTGCCAAACCAGGATGGAAATGTGATGTCCCAGCAATCTATTACTTTGGATAATTTATGAGACAGGTCTTTGAAATTATTATTATAAAGCATAGCCGGGTTTGCCGTAAGATTGATCCCTAGGAATTTAATTGAACCACTTGACCACTGATATGGGGAACTTGCTGCCAATTCTTGTTGCAATAAGGGGTCAAGTGTCACATTCAATACATGGTATTTTGATGGATTAATCAGGAAATTGGACAGATCTCCAAATGTCAATAGAGTGGAGTTTATCACAGGTAATGCTTGTCGGGGGTTAGTGATAATTATTAATAAATCATCAGCAAATGCTGCTGCTTGATGATGTATATCCCCCATCTGAAGGCCTTGTATTCTATCGTCTTGTGTAATACATTTAAGTAGTGTTTCTATGACTAGTACAAATAGTAATGGGGAGAGGAGGCACCCCTGTCTAGTACCGTTGTGGATATTGAAGGGGGGTGAAAGGGTTGAGTTTACTAAAACTCTAGCTGAGGGTTTATGATACATGGCCATAATTGCTGCAATAAAAGAAGATGGGATTTGGTACTTATGTAATATCTTAGTTATAAAAAGCCATTTGACCAGATCGAAAGCTTTATCGGCATCTGTGCCTACTAATATCAGTGGTATCTGTTTCATATAGGCATGATGTATAAGGTGGATGAGGCGGATAGTATTCATACGTCCTTCCCTACCGGCTACAAATCTCACTTGTTCCACATTGTTAAGGTTAGGAAGAAGAGGTTGAAGTCTAAGCACCATCATCTTGGCATACAATTTAAGGTCTGTATTTAACAGGGAAATTGGACGGTAGCTAGCGCAGACAGTGTGATCTTTGCCCTCTTTAGGTATTATTGTGACTGTAGCATGTAACATTTGCAGCGGAATTGGTGAGCCCGTTAATGTATCGTTACATATCTGCAATAATTTAGGCATTAATATTGACTGGAAGGTTTTATAGTATAAGAGTGGAAGTCCATCTGGACCAGGGCTTTTATGTAATGGGGTAGATTTGATAGCTGAATTGATCTCTGTTATAGTAAAGGGTTGTGACAAAGACATTTTTTGGTCAGAGGTCAAGTGTGGCAACCGGAGGGACTCAAGCCAGGCGTCAATCTTCTCAGACCTACTAGCTTTAGTTTGGGGATCCTCATCGCTTCTAAGGTTAAAGAGGTGTTGATAAAACTCACTGAAACGCGCAGATATCTGCTTAGTGGTCATTAATTGTTGAGAATTAGCTGAAGTGATTGAGCGTATATATGAGTGTGCCTTGTGCTTCTTAGGAAGTGAGAGCATAAATTTGGAAGCTTTGTCTCTATGAGCGAAGTATTTATACTTCACTGATAATTTTTCTGTTTTATAATTTATTAGGTTTTTCAACTCTAATCTGAGGTAGTTTAAATGGTCCAAAATGTCTTGTGTCAAGCGTTTTTTGTGTAGGAGTTCTAATTCCTGAATTCTATTCTGAAGTTTTATGACTTTTTAATTCTTTTTTTTTTATGTATGCGCCCAGCGAAATGAACTGGCCTCGGATAACGACCTTGTGAGCCTCCCACACCATTCCCGCTGAAACCGTTGGGGTTTTATTTTCAGAAAAATACCTTTGCAAGGCATGTGACATATCTTGAACGTGTTTGGCATTGCTAATCAAGGTTTCGTTCAGACGCCAGCTAAATTCTGGTTTTGGGAGGCCCACAAGTCCGATCTCAACAGACACAGGAGCGTTGTCTGAAAAGAGAAGGTTGCCAATTAGTGCATTATAGCAAGATGTTAATATATATGGGGGAACAAATATATAATCAAGACGCTGGTATGATCTATGAGCTGTCGAATAAAATGTATAATCTTTTGTGGAGGGGTGTAGTGTTCTCCAGATATCTACCATCCCTGACTCTGCCAGATCTCTGCAGGTTTTTCGTATTGCCGTCTGGGAGTCAACCCAGAGGAGCTATCTAGGTCGGGATGAAGTACCAGGTTCAAGTCACCTCCTAGAATTGTGATACCTTCAGAAAAATTGCGATATCCCTCTAATACTTTTGATATCCATGTATGCTGAGAAGTATTGGAAGCATATAGATTACCAAAAGTGTACATCTGATTCTCTATTGTACCCTTAATAAATATGTATCTACCTTCAGTATCTGCGTGGGTCGAACGCACCTCCAAGGGCAAATTTGTGTATAGCAAAGGAGGTCCCTTTCGAGGCCGAACCTGGAGTGAGACTGTGGAACCATTGATTGTACACCGATCTAGATAGGTTAGGGACATGTCTCGTTCTGAAATGGGTTTCTTGGAGCATTGCTACCCTTATTCGTTTTTTATGTAGGTATTGGAGAATTTGTGATTAGGGTTGAGCGAACCCGAACCAGGATTTTTTCACAAAAGTTCGGGTTCGAGTTCAGGTAATTTTATTATTTTCCATTATAACATGGTTATAACGGAAAATAATAGCATTCTTAAGGCAGAATGCAAAATAAAATGGCCTTCTAGGGGTTAAAAATAATAAAAAAACTCACATTGTACACTTGATCGCACTGCCAGTGTCTTCCTTCTTCTTCTTCTTTCAGGACCTGCAAAAGGACCTGCGGTAACGTCACCGTGCTCACCACGTGGTAAGCGCGATGACGTCGATCATAGGTCCTGACCTGCGATGACGTCATCGCGCTTACCACGTGGTGAGCGCGGTGATGTCACCGCAGGTCCTTTTGAAGATCCTGAAAGAAGAAGAAGAAGAAGGAAGACACCGGCTGCGCGATCAAGTGGACAAGGTGAGTTTTTAAATTATTTTTAACCCCTAGAAGGCCATTTTATTTAGCATTCTGCCTTAAATAATAAAGGGAAGTTCGGGTCCCCATTGATTTGAATGGGGTCCGGATTCGGGATGAAGTTCGGGTCAAGTTCGGGTCCCGAACCCGAACTTTGATTTGAAGTTCGGCCAAACCCGGCGAACCCCAACTTCCTTGGGTTCGCTCATCCCTATTTGTGATCACTTGGAAGGTGCATTTAACCCACGCACATTAAATGAGCATGTTGCCGCAGTCGCCATATGTCAGGGTGTGAAAGATAAACTCTTAAACTGAAATAACATAATAGTCAATGGAAGTGCATCTAAACATACAAAAATAACCTAATGCAAATAACATTTCTAACAGAAATCATTTTGTAGAAGCACTTTAGTGAAGCCCACAATTGTGCTGAGTTGGGGTGAAGGGTAACCATAAGAAGGACCGTATGAGTGGCGGGCCGGGCCTGAAATGACCCAATAATGGGTATGGTAATATTATATTGTCTAGATTTGGTACTAGAATTAGTATACACATTAACCCAGACTCCTTTAAATATACCAAAGTCAGTATGTTCAGTTTTAAAGACAGCAAGTCTGGAAATAGAATACTAAAATAGTAGGAATGAGAGAAGGAAAGTGAAGTTTGGAAACTGAAAGTAAATCCGGAGCTAAAACAAGAATATAGTTGGAGCGAGAGAGGAAAGTGAAGAGTGGAAATTGAAAAATAGAGTGATAGTGAGGTTAAAAGAAAAAATATATAAATACTGTATTTTTCGCTCCATAAGACGCATTTTTCACCCCAAAAGTGGGGGGAAAATGCCCCTGCGTCTTATGGGGTGAATGCTAATGAGCACCGGAGGACAAGGAAGCGGTGAAGGCTCTGTACTCACTGCTTCCTGGTCCTCCGTTCGGCTGTGCAGTGCTGCGCACAGCGTGAGGGCGATCTGTGATCACAGCACAGCCGGAGGCAGAAGCAAGAAGAGAGAGCGCGGGTGAGCAGCGGTGGCGGCCAGGAGCAGGAGAGGTAAGAGGCTGCTGGGGGTGAATATAATGTGGCTGGGGGCTGGTAATTGGCGCCGGGGGCTGGTGAGAGGCAATGGAGGGCTTATAAGAGGCACTGGGGGCTGGTAAAAGTCTGCTGGGGGGTGGTGAGAGGCAATAGGGGGGCCTTTAAAGAGGCACTGGGGGCTGATTAGAATCTGCTGGGGGATGGTAATTGGTACTGGGGGCTGGTGAGAGACAATGGAGCTTATAAGAGGCACTGGGGGCTGATAAGAAGCTGCTGGGGTTGATAAGAGGCAATGGGGGCTTATATAAGACTGCTGGGGGCTGATAAGAGGCATATAGAGGGCTGATATAAGACTGCTGGGGGCTGATAAGAGGCATATAGGGGGTCTGATAAGAGGCATATAGGGGGTCTGATATGAGGCATATGGGGTCTGATATGAGGCATATGGGAGGTCTGATGAAAAATATATTTTTTTCTTATTGTCCTCCTCTAAAACCTAGGTGCGTCTTGTGGGCCGGTGCGTCTTATAGGGTGAAAAATATGGGTATAAGACAATTACTGAAAATACAATATCAGTGAAGTTGAAATCTTCAGCCATAGGCAGTGAGAATTTTATAGTGAATCAGGCTTATTTTTAGTCATAGGAACCTGTGTGTAGTATTCAGAACATATTATTTCTGGAGATAGAGTAGGGAGATAGTTGAAGTGTGAGACTGATAGTGAAGTATGGAAATTGAAAATAGACTGATAGTGAGAATGAAAGGAGGGACACAGGAGCATATGGCTTTCAGTAGAGGTACAGCTTTAGTATAGCTGTCATCTTCAACTATCACTGTAGGTGATGATGGCAAATTTTGCAAGCAGCCGAAAACACAGTGACTAATGAAAGGATATCACAGGTGCACTACGTCTTGTGCACGTCGTCATCTCAGCCATCTGTGTGTACTTGTTTTTTGGGAGTAAGTTTGTCCATTCTTCTCCTTTGTCTTTGCTGTTTGGCGGAATGTGAGGGAGTCCACGTGGAGATAAATGGTAGCGGTGGCAGGTCTGTGAGGTTCTTAGCGGTGTTCCAATCAGGGATATCTAACAACGTAAATTACAAGGCTTCACAGACTCCTTGTAGGTCAGCGTGGGAACTTACAACTAACTTTCTCCCTGGGGTATTAAGAGCCCGAAGGGGTGCAGCCAGCGCTAGGTGATAGACTTCCCTTTAAGGATTTCTAGAAGGGGCTTCATAAGTCTCCGTTTTTGTAGAGTCATGGGCCAAAGGTCCTGGAAAGCTTGCATTCGGTTTCCAGCAAATTCAAAGGTAGGAGAGGTTCTTGCAGCTTTCAAAATCACTTCTTTGGCCTGACAGTGAACCATGCGACATATAACATCCCTCGGGGGTTCATTTTTTCTAGGTGGTGGGCGATGGGGTCTATGCGCTCTATCCATTGTCAGGTCAAACGATGCCTCAGCACCTAGTAATTGAGCAAACAGTTCTGCTACCAACGCCATTAAGCCATTAAGCTTTCTGGCGGTATGGTTTCAGGAAAGCCTTTAAGGTGTAAATTGTTTCTGCGCCCGCGGTTGTCTTGGTCTTCAACCAGATTATATAAGTAATTAACATGAGCTTGTGTGTTGTCTAAGCTAGTGGCCACTGCTGTGCCAAAATCCACAATTGCCCCATGGTTCACTTCCACTGTATCTACTCGCTCAGAGACTTGCCTCATATCGTGTTTTATCTCTTGGAGATCTCTCCAGACTGTTTCCAAAGCTCCCGCTATGAGAGTTTTCATGAAGTCCCTTGAAACTGGAAGGCGTTCTTGTGAGCATGTGTCGTCCACGTCGCTCTCTCTGTCTCCATCCAACTTGGCTGAGAGCTCTCTGGAGGGAGGGACATCTTCTTCCCGTGCCATCTTGCCACTAGGTTTGCTCACGGTAGGCCCGGTTTTCTTCATAAATTTATCCATGTCTCCAGTACCGGAGACCTGTTTTTGTAGTCCCGGGGTGTTCCTGGCCTTATCCTTTCTGATCTTGCGCATATTGGTGGCGATAATATAGCTTTAGATGCCCGTTTCCACACGGTCAGGAGCAGAGCTCACACAGGCATGTGTGCACGGCTCCGCGGTCAGGCTCCTCCCCGTGTATATAAAACTTTTAGATGTCCTTATATTAAAGGGTTTCTGTCACCACAATTTATCATATTAAACAGGATGACATTTCCAATGCGCAAATGTCATCTGATGCTTAATGTATTTATTATTGTCACTTGCCCTGTTTTTGAGTAATATTAACTTTTATAATATGTAAATTAGCCTCCTAGGAGCGGGGGGGGGGATGGTAACCCTGCCCCTAGAGGTGCCGTTTGCCCACCTAGAAAAATGCCTTCTTTTCTTGATTGACAGGGGCAGGCAGCTCGCTCCATCTGCTGCCGGCCCTGTCCGCGATCCAAATCCTGTGCCTGCACCGTGTGTCCTTCATTCGGCGTATTCATGGCGCAGGCGCAGTACTTGGATCGCAGACAGGGCCGGCAGCAGATGGAGCGAGCTGCCTGGCACTGTCAATCAAGAAAAGAGGGCGTTTTTCAAGGTGGGCAAACGGCGCCTCTAGGAGCAGAGGTACTCCCCCCCAATGCCCTTGGAGGCTAATTTACATATTAGAAAAGTTATTATTACTCAAAAACGGGGCAAGTGACAATAAAATAAATTACAGATTAAGCATCAGATGACATTTGCGCACTGGAAATGTCATTCTGTTTAATATGATAAATTGTGGTGACAGAAACCCTTTAAGGACACATGTACCAATGTTGACGATATACTGTTGGTCCCCTGGAGAAAGAGGGACCATTCTAGGTTAGTCTTTTTGGTCAGTTTCAAAGTTAGTTGAGAACCTACACAGGGATGTATTCTCCATAGGTTTTATAATGTTAGCAATCAAGAAACTAGACATCCTGTTTGGTAGACATGTGGTGGTGTTAAGCAGCACCTGATAATGGCCTAAGTTTATTCTTTATTGTTGGGCCTTCCCCTCAATGTCTAGTTACCCCAGCGATTGACACATTTGTCAGTATTATTTTAATGTTTTTGTGTAAGAGATAAGAGGATACAAAGTCCTCAACAGGGTAAAATGTCCCTCAAAAGCATGTATCACCAATCTACAGGATAGGTGATACATTTTTGATTGTTAGGGCCCCACTTTTGGGGACCCACACTAGTCAATCAAATGGTAGTCCATGTTACTCCTCCCATCACAACATTGAATGGAGTGGAGGGCACATGCTAGACCACTTCTTCATCAAACTCCTCCTAAATGTGGTCTTGCAGTAAGGAAGAACAGGTCTTGGGACCACATTCTAGTACTTGTGAAGGTTCAATGGTGGATGGATGCTAAATGTTGTTTGTGGAAGAACCTCTTTGAAATAAAATAATGGTAAAAATGAAGGTTCCCATTGTAATAGCATATTTGGTTCTTTTCTTCACTACTTGATGAAGTGGCAGCCTGACTATGGTCAAGATGCTGCTTAGCAACAAAGGACATTGCCAAACACAGGATCTGCATACTGTTATAAAGATGCAGCGTTATCACACACAAGTAGATGAAGTTCCATATGGATAATTATAAGCTCCTACAGCAATTCTCTTCCCATCTACAACCAAGAAGATGTCGACCATGCCCCTATCCTGGACAGTGGATTGGCAGGAAAGGAAATCTGTATATTTTTATTTGCTATTGGATTACAATAAAATTATTTCTAGTAAAAATAATATTATATAAATTACTATTATATAATTGTGTATTGTAGACAATGGCTGATGGTTTTGTCATTGCTAGACGTTTATTCCAAGATTTTCAGTTCACAAAGATAGGAACATTATACAGTATTTTTCATCTAAAGTAACATTGAATTCAGAGGGTTCTTTTTCCTATTTCAAATAAAAATAACAATGTGTGGAATGGAGTTACTGTGAGTGCTTTTGCCATCATTGTCAGCAAGTCAGAAAACTAATAGCATTCACTGTTTTGTAGAGATACATTTGCCCTTGAGGTGGGTCACTTCACCCAGCATCCTGGTGAATACAGATCTTTGGAGCAGAGGCAAAACTAAAACAAATGAAACTACAGACCATATAGACAGAATAATAATGAAAGGTCCAGTAAGCACATCAAAATAAGTAGTGCATTTAATGCAAAAGAAACATGAGTGGCACCAGAAGCAAGACCCCAATGAGTGGCTTTTATACATCTTGTGAAATAACAGGAGGACAAAAAGAACAGATTTTACAATGTTATGGTGTAGATACACATTAGACTGAGTGTTAATATAAGTGTTTTACAACTTACAATTAACACTTTAGGTTCCGACAGCTTTCTATCAATTTGACGGCATGGCACTTTTTCAAATAATTAAAAACATTCAGAAATGGTGCTTGTAATACCATGCCAAACCACATGTACTGTTGTAGACAATCATGGCTTGACATATGACTGACACATAATGAAGATGTTTCCTCTTTGCACATAAGGAACAATAGGAGGGATGTATTAATGCTTCTATGCCAGAAGTGGAATAGAAAAGTTGTAAATTTTGCAACAAGTCGTGTTTTGCATAAAAGTGAACCACATTCCCCTTTTTAAGCTGTGCTATACTTTTCTAAAAAGTGGGTGGGATGTGAGCAGGAAGGATGGGGCATGGTGGGCTTGGCCTAAGTATCCAAATAGATTTAAGATTACTTGTGCCAGAAAAGTGGTGTAAGCAGGGGTGTACCTAGCCTTTCTGCTGCCTGAGGTGAAAACTAAAAAGGTGCTCCCACCATTGGCAATTTCTTAACATAACCCCTTTGCCACATTGAAAGTGCTTATTGACTATAGCCCTTCCGCTGTCCCTCTCTTGCCCCATCTGGTGCTACCTGAGGAGATCGCTTCACCTGGCCTCATTGGTGGTGCACCCCTGGGTGTAAGTTAAATCTGAGCTGGGATAGACTTCATGGACCCACCACAATGCACCAACATTTTTAAGAGGTGCGGGCCTATTACTAATTTTGGTGCATCTTACACCAGCAGACAGACATATGGAATGATAGTTATAATAAATTTCATAGTACAATTTTAGTAAACTTTTCCTAAACTGCCACCTTGAAGTGTAGTGATGTGGTGTAGTAATGTACAATATTGCAAAAAATATATAATTAAAAATTCATTTAAGACATAACACTCACCCAGCCAGAATCCCACTTCATACTGACTAGGGGCAAGCACCCCAAAACAGCTGTTTCCGGATTGATATCTGGCTTTGGCTATAGTCCCTTGTCAAATCCCAAGGTTTGTTGGAAAGTCTAATTTTGGCTCATAGGGAGCCTTTTCCAAGTGGCGGAGCTAGTAAGATGGTTCTCTTCCTTGGAAGATACCTCCTTGCCTATTCGTTTCTCATGAATCATTACCATACCATGGAGTACTTCCAGTAAGTCTCCATACGGGACTGGTTCCTTTAAGGAGATTCAGAACACTGCCTGAGTATGGGAGGAAAAAGGGAAACCCATGCAAGCATGGGGAGAACATACGAACTCCATACAGACGTTGTCCTTGGTCAGATTCAAATCTAGGACCCCAGCACTGCAAGATATCAGTAGTAATCACTATGTCACAATGCTGCATTTTGACTGTTGGATGTATCCTAAATATATGTTTTATTTTATGTTTTTCTACTAAAAAATACAAATATATAAAATTATATATAAAAAGTATAAATAATATAACAGTTCTATACTATTGTAGCTAGTTTTAGTTATATGAAATTTCCTCCCCACAAACCTACTACCTCGAAGGTATATGTAAAAGTCATTCTTCTTATTACGCTATAGGATTGTTCTTATTTCCAATAAATAATGGATGATCCCATTGCCTCGTATTCCTTTGCTTATCATTTCAACATTATAAAAAATAAAAAATAAATAAAGTCAGTCACCCAGGAGATGGGAAAAATACAGCTGATTGAAAAATACTAACTGCTGTACAGTCGTATTGATTTCGAAAATGACAAATAGTGTGACAATGGCGTACAGGATGCTATTTGATATGGCAGAGCTGCAGACACATAATATGTCACAATATTGCACCTTCACTATCGACTTAAGGAACATTGAAAACTGATATCCCCTGGCTGCTTATACAAAGATGTCAATACAAAAAAAAAATCAGGGATTCTCTAAAATATAGCAAAAGCAGCATAGAAAGGAGTAAAAAAAATCCCATTCTTAGCAGTACTTTGAAATTTATAATTAAATCCTTTACCTTGGCTGATCCGCAGTGTGTAACAGGATTCGGCATTGACAGGCAAACGGAAATATATTGTTACAAAGTTATTATTAGTATTTAGAACAACCCTGCCTTGTTTGATAAATGAAACCGCATTAATTGGTTCCAGGGAATTTTTTTTTTTTGAAGAAAAGACATATTCGCGAGCACTTTGTAATATGCAATTAAATAGCTGCAAATGTCAGTTAAAGTAACAGCTCCACACGGGATGAATACTGATTACAAGCACTTCATCTCATCACAGAACTTCTCCTTATAAATAGAATCATTTCCCCCCTACCAGAGGTTCTGGAGATCGTCAAAAGTAACTTCTGCCAGTAACAGAGATAGGAGCATGTATGGGAAACACATAAAACATACAGCCTTATCTTGTCTGCTGACAGATACCATGAATTTAGAATTTTTTTTTTATTTATTTTTTTTTATGAGGAATGTGCAAGGTCATCAATTTTTGCTCCCTTTTTATGTTATTAATACATTTATGGAGGGAAATCTGTCAGAGAAAATCCTGTTTTCCACAGAGGATTTTGATGACCATGCTTGAGTGCCTTCATGTCAGTATAACCATGAGCAATTGCTACCATGCTAATAGTTTTCCCTCTGTTATTCTCTGGTGTACAGCGATTTGATAGGGAGTAAGACAAGACACTCGGAGATGAACACATCCCTTATTTTGGAAGAAAGTGAGAACTCCCTCAGCTGTATTCCATTCACTCTAATAAAAGACTGTAGAGAAGGAGATGTAATAATACGCTAGAAAATGCCAAATGTGATAAGGACCCGGAAAGCTTGGAAAGGTCAGCCTGATCTATTTTGCCTCTTAGTCTATATTAAAGCAAATATCTATAACCACAAATACTGTTTGCGGAACACAAGGAGAAATCTTATTTACTGGGAAGAGGACAGTGTAGACACTGAAATGACACATTTATGCACTCTCTAAATGAGAACGACAGGCAAAATATGCCCTATAAAAAGCCCATTTAGATTTATCGAGGGCATAAAAAATGTATGGATTAAGGAACACAACAATGTGCCTCTTAAAGGGGTTGCCTAGTTTCAAGAAAAAAAAACAGAAAACTCTAGGGATTGACCTGAAATGAAGAACAGATGATTACTTACCTGATGGATACTATACCACTGTGTGCAGCAGTGACATTGTGTCAACAACACGTGACTGCTGCCATAGGGGTGGACTGGTCATAGTGGGCTGATGTTCTCCTCACGGCTGCTAGCCAGGTACAGAACAATGTGATGCTGTCAGCAATAATTATTGCTAAGAGTATCAGGTACTTATGCATCTGACAGGGGTTGGCAGGAGCTTTCCTCAATTCAACTGTATCGTCATTCTCAGGACAGAGATACAGTTGAATACTACAGCAAGGTCAGCAGTATTTTGTGCTGCACTGTGGTATTTGGTTCTGCTGGGGCAGTATTTTCTGCTACACTGTAGTATTTGGTTCTGCTGGGGCAGTATTTTGTGCTGCACTATGGTGTTGCTGGCATGGCCAACTTCTTCTGTCCCTGTCTACTTCTGCTGCCCCTGTCTTCTGTCAATTCAGACGCATATACAACATGGGGTCACTTGCTGCTCTAATTGTGGTGCTTTAGGCCCACCCACCAGTCCATACTTCCTGCTTCCTTTTGATACAAAGTGAAGTGGTGAGGCACTGGCTGCACTTATGGAGGCATCTGGGAAATACTTGGATTGGTATGGGGCGTTTGGCTTTTTTTGCTCCTGTAGATCATTCTAAGCTCTTTTCTAAATATTTTTTTTGAGCTAGACAATTCCTTTAAGGCCCCATTCACACGACCGTGTGAATGGGGCCATATCTATCCGCAAAATTGCGGGAATAGATGTGGCCCCATTCACCTCTATGGGGCAGGGAGCATGACCTATTGAAGCATGTCCTATACTTGTCCGTGCGCACGACAAGTATAGGCATTTTCAATGGGGCCGCACGGCGTGTGTTCCGAGCGCTGCGGAACACACGCCGGGCACCCCCCGTATATTTGCGGGTCTGTAGTAATGCAGGCCCGCAAATATATGTTCATGTGAATGGACCCTAAGGGTATTTTCACATACAGAAGATTTTTTTGCACACATTTTTTGTGGCAGTCTTATTGATGTTAAAGGGTAATTCAACCTTTGTGAAAAACATGAGGGAGCAGAAGTGCTGCTCAGAGTGCTCTGACCCTTCAGCTTTCATTTGCTTTGCAGGGATTTTTTCAAGTGTGCGGAGTACAGATTCCTTATACTTCCAATGGATCCATCCTCCACAGGCTTGAAGAGCCATTCACAGCCCATGAAAGCTGAAGAGACAGAGCCTTTTAAAGTACCTGCCGAAATCAATGTGAAAGCTACAAAAGTAAAATAAAACATACGTTTAAAACAGATTTTCAGTTGCAAATTTTTTACCAATCAATCTGCTTGCCTGGGAATAGATCCTAACTCTTCTTTGTGTTAAATATTATACTCAGCTCTGCTATACCTTTTATCTCATAACACTAAAAACAGGAAAATACGGATCTGCAACTCTATTCGTACATGAGGGCAGAGAGAAAAAAAACACATGAAAAATGATTGCGTTTCTCTAACTACACTAGAAATACAAATTAGAAAGAAGAAGACTATGGAGGTCATTTATTAAGACCGGCCTTTAAGACGCCGGTCTTAATAACCCCTGTATCTGGCAGTGGATTCGCCGAAGTTACTTAGAAGCGCTGACCTCTACATAACTTTGGCGCATACAGCACTGGTCTAAATATAAGCCAGCTTCCTTGCTCTCTTACATTTAGACCATTTTATAAACCTAAAACAGGCTTAAAAAAATGATGAATGAGATGGGCCTGCAGGCCCATCCACTTCCCCGCACACATCACACCCACTGTTGTAGACCTGCCGTGACCAGGGTAAAAATCACAGACTGTGGTGTAAATAACCTTTGCGTCTGGAATACACATAATATAAGCGAGCTGCTTTGCATGGTCCCACATTCCTGGGAACCAGAGAGGTTGGTGCTTATACCTATAGTGTACAAGCACGACCACCTCTACTGGATTGCAGGGTGGTCGTAACCCCTGGAAACGAGCAGCATACAATATGATGGAAAAATTAATCCAGCCAGGAAAGGAGGCAATATGGACAATACATTAGTAAATGCCTTGTATTAACTTTCTCTACATGATAAGACAAACCCTTTAAAGCACTTTTGATGATAGGGTACAATTGATTCATACCCAAATCAAATTCTAGGCTGATTCAGACCAAAGGAATTTTAGAAAATTTGCTTATAGATATACATTTTCTACTCATATAGTTATTGTTGATTTATGCCTCTACTTTATTTGACCTATTGTATGGTTCCATATATGTACAAGTTGTATTTTATCAGCTAATTAAATAAATGTCTTCAGCATATCGCATAAGACAGCAGAGTGATATGGAGCTAGCCAGCTGTGAATTCTCTGTAACACAATGCAAACAAGAACAAGCTTAAGTCTGGTTTCTGAGAAAAAAAATGTGCTTGTAAATGAAAGGCAGGAACATTTAAGGATAAAGAGCTATGCTGCTGGTAAAAGTTCTGTAAACTAAAAGACTGAGCGTGTAATTGGGAAGTCTGGATGGAATCCGGCGTTCGATCCCTGCATGACCCTAGGTGAGTCACTTCTCCTTGCAATGCCTCAGACATTGCCTCAGACGCTGCAGATTAGATTGCGAGCCTTAGTATCTGTTCATGTTTACAGTGTACTCTGTTCCTTCCAGAATTGAATCTGCTATATTTTATACATATGAGAAAGGTGATTTGTGGACCTTAAAAATGTAACAACTTTAATTGCTGTGGTGCTACAAACACCGAGATGATTCCTGAACATATTAAATCATTAAAAAAGTTAAAAAATAAAATGTAAATATCTAATAAAAGTCTAAAATAAATTACATTTTTATTATAGTGTAGATTCTACTAAAGGTTGAATAGACTACAGCAATCAGAAAGTAATCCTTTATTCACATGATTGTCAACAGAGATGTCTCGACCTATCTGGGTGTTTTTCAAGCCTAAGAGACCCTGAAGGGTCAAGACATCACCATGTATATTCATATAAATAAAGGATTACTATTCTGTGTGGAGTCCTACGACCTGTTCCATATTTCACATCTATGGTCTGTCGAACAAAGACGTCTTATCGCATGGCACCCAGCTACCATCTATAAATCATTTATATGAGAGGGGAAGCTGCTGCTTTTGTTCATTGGAAAAGTTGATATGAGCTATGGATCATGCACAAGGCCATACTGAGGCTTTGTGCAAAGCAAAAATACAGTACCCATAGACGTCTGTAGGATTTTACCATGCCTGCAGTTTCACATAGAAGCATCACCAGATCTTGAGTCTTCAAGGGCATCTGTCAGCAGATTTGTACCTAAGGTTGACCTGTTTCATGTGCACTTGGTAACTAAAGGCATCTGTCTTGATCCCATGTTCATATGTGCCCACATTGCTGGGAAAATTATGTTTTTATACATGAAAATACACAGTTAGCAGAAATGAGGGCGGAGCTGTAACACCTAGACGGAACCAGGCGTGATGACATTTTCACTGCCTGGTCTGCCAAACAAAGTGTAAAGGGTACAGCAGAGAGAGCAGAAGTGTAACAGCAATGCCTCTGTTGCTCCTAGAGGCTCATTTGCTTATATTACATCATTTTTCTCGGAAATGTAGGCACATATGACCGTGTGGCCAACAAAGATGCCTTCAGCTGCCGATTGCACATGCAACAGGTCAGCCATCTTCATAGCTTCATCGCTTTTGTGATATCACACTGCAGCAAGTTATCAAATTCAAGAAACTGCTTTATCTGTAAATATTTCTGAAAGATGATCCGTTGAATGCAATAGGACATATATATTGTCCAAGAGAAACATGTCTTCTAGAGGAAAATATATCTATATTATGGTAACATAGTAACATAGTTTATAAGGCCAAAAAAATACATCTGTCCATCCAGTTCGGTCTGTTATCCTGCAAGTTGATCCAGAGGAAGGCAAAAAAACCCTGTGAGGTAGAAGCCAATTTTCCTCACTTTAGGGAAAAAAATTCCTCCCTGACTCCAATCAGGCAATCAGAATAACTCCCTGGATCAACGTCCCATCTCTAGTAACTATAACCTGTAATACACTCCAGAAATACATCCAGGCCCCTCTTGAACTCTTTTAGTAAACTTACCATCACCACCTCCTCAGACAGAGAGTTCCATAGTCTCACTGTTCTCACCATAAAGAATCCTCTTCTATGTTTGTGTACAAACCTTCTTTCCTCCAGACGCAGAGGATGCCCCCTCGTCACAGTCACAGTCCTGGGGATAAATAGATCATGGGAGAGATCTCTGTACTGACCCCTGATATATTTATACATAGTTATTAGATCACCCCTCAGTCGTCTTTTTTCTAAAGTGAATAACCCTAATTTTGATAATCTTTCTGGGTACTGTAGTCCACCCATTCCAGTTATTACTTTAGTTGTCCTCCTCTGAACCCTCTCCAGCTCTGCTATGTCTGCCTTGTTCACAGGAGCCGAGAACTGTGTACAGTACTCCATGTGTGGTCTGACTAGTGATTTGTAAAGTGCCAGGACTATGTTTTCATCACGGGCATCTATGCCTCTTTTGATGCAACCCATTATCTTATAGGCCTTGGCAGCAGCTGTCTGACACTGGTTTCTACAGCTTAGTTTGCTGTTCACTAAAATTCTTAGGTCCTTTTCCATGCCACTGTTACCCAGTGTTTTACCATTTAGTATGTACTGGTGACTGGTGACTTGCATTATTCCTTCCCATATGCATAACCTTACATTTGTCAGTGTTAAACTTCATCTGCCACTTCTCTGCCCAAGCCTCCAGTCTATCCAGATCCATCTGTAGCAGTGTGCTGTCCTCATTTGTGTTAATTACTTTACACAGTTTAGTGTCATCTGCAAAAATTGATATTCTACTGTGCAAGCTTTCTACAAGATCATTAATAAATATATTGAAAAGAATAGGGCCCAATACTGACCCCTGTGGTACCCCACTAGTGACAGTGACCCAATCCGAGTATGTTCCATTAATAACCACCCTCTGTTTTCTATCACTGAGCCAGTTACTTACCCACATACAGACATTTTCTCCCAGTCCAAGCATTCTCATTTTATATACTAACCTTTTATGCGGTACAGTGTGAAATGCTTTGGAGAAGTCCATATATACGACATCCATTGATTCGCCACGGTCAAGTCTAGAACTTACCTCCTCATTGAAACTGATTAAATTGGTTTGATATGACCGATCCCTCATGAAGCCAGACTGAATCCTAGTTTGGAGTATGGAGACCTTGTGGTGCCGCACACAATCCATGTACATGGCCATGCAGTGGCCAGAAGCTCTAATAACTACAGAATTTCACAGTAGACCACAGGAGGCACCATTGAGAAAAATACGACCAGGATTATTAGCTTAGACACTAGATTTATGTTTATCACCTACAATATTTCACCAAACATAGTTCTTGATCTAAAGTATTGGAGACGTTTATCATATTTGGAGCCATTTCCTATCTTCCTATCTATAAGATTAAGGAAATATCCATTCTTCTACTTTGGGTCCTACTTGATTGCACCTGGTTATTGTGGTAGACACAATGTGCATGATTGTGTGTGTGTTTGGGGTGCATAGTCAGTTTATCATTCATGGAACTAAGCATCTGCTCCTTGTCCTAACAACTCTAGAGGATGTTAACCAGGACATACAGGAGATCAGACCCATCAGATTGGGAAATGCAGAGTAGATGTTTTCGAAGAGATGTTCCTCTGCCTCACGCGAGCCCTACTAAGTAATAAGATAATCTGACAGTTAATCAGAATCAGATGTGAGATTCACTGCCAGGTTTTTACTCATCTAGCTGATTGCCTACTGCTCTTCATAATGGCCCACTGAAGAGTGTGAGTGTGTATCTGGTATCAAATTTAGTCCCATGCTGATTATCAAGCCAGATCATAATGAAGATCATATTACATTGCTTGACATCCACATATGCCACAGTAACATCTAAAAATAGGTTCATTTAAACCATTCACCTGCAGGTTTCTTCAATAATGTACAGTATATGATAGAAACAGAAAATGTTCTGTGTGCTTTGAATATTAATAAAATAACCAACGTAATCAAAATTTAATTTCCATGGTTACAAACAAATTTATAGGGAACCTGTCATGTTGAACATGCTACCTGAGCTGCAGGCATCATTTTATAGAGCAGGAGGAGCTGAGCAGATTGATGTATAGTTTTATAGGAAAGTCAGTGGATGGCAAAAGAGGACCCTGTGTTACGTAGATTTGAGGCTAAATAGAAGAAAAGGAAGGTACCAGGTATTTTGTATGTTCCCCTCGGTCCACTTGGATCTCATATCTAAAACATTTTAATCCTAAACACCAGATAAAAATCCACCAAAGACCCTTAAGATAAATTATCCTCAGTGATTTTAATGGACCATGAGGTGTTAAATAATTTCAACTCAGCAGGAAGCAGCAGATCAAACAGCTCCTGCATCTCTCCAGTCTCGAAGCATATGACAACTCTGTGAGACTTTTCTAAATTCTCAGAGTATTTCTAGCAAATGCCAGCATATCAACCAAACATTATTCATGCTAATAAACAGTGATTTGTATATTCATTTATATGCCTTCATACGTCACCTCATTGCTCCCGGTTCTGTGTGCTGTCCCATCCTCCCTCCATGTGTGTTGCTGAGTATTGAGCTAATCCCACAACCCCGTCCCCCCCAAAAAAATAAGACAAATTGTGACCATCCAGGGGTGCACCTAGCCTTTCTTCTGCCTTAGGCGAAAATTGAAATGACACCCACCCCCAATGCCAATTTCTTAAATTAACCCATTTGCCACAATGAAAGCTCTCATTTCCCTTGGCCATTCCACTGCCCCCCTCTTTCCCCTACCTGGTGCTGACTGAGACGATCACCTCACCTGGCCTCATTCCATGAATGATAACTATGTGACCATCTCCCTAAAAAGCCCCACACTGGGCTACAAGCAGGTAATTATTGCTATCATCTCTGTTAAAGTAAATTGTAGTTTGGAGAAAAAAAGTTTGATTCCGAGCACACAGATGTTTGACGTTAACAAAGGAAAGTTAAACACTTTTTGCTTTATTCCCTCAGAAGACTCCAGTGAATAGTTAGCTCCTCTTATAGTATTCATGATAATTTGCTCAGTTTGAAATCTTATAGTGAAAATCAAATGGTGGGGGGAAACTCATCTGTCTACATCACAGAGTCGGAAAGGTTTCACCAGACAGCAACACACTAATCAAGGGAATTGAGATTTTTAACAATGCGGACAAATTGATGGAACTGGGATCATTTCCTCGTGCTATAATTTCTTAAAGGATAATAGGAATATGTTCCAAGTAGATGACAGAATATGAGAGATTTGACAGATGGCTGTT
The DNA here is from genome assembly GCA_900303285.1 of Rhinella marina. Lineage (NCBI taxonomy): Eukaryota > Metazoa > Chordata > Amphibia > Anura > Bufonidae > Rhinella > Rhinella marina. The sequence continues at coordinate 205,113 of ONZH01008087.1, read as the reverse complement.
GGACCAAGGTGAAACCAATCAGGAAGGATTTTTTTTTTTCGGCAGTTGGATAAATTTGCCTAATACTGTAAATTGTTTTTGGATCTAAGCTATAATCTCCTGCTAGGCGCACTTTTAGCAAGAAAATATGCCATTATATTTATTTTATGAGTGGCTTTCAGGAAAGATTTCCTCATATTCTTATTTTTTCTTGACTTTTCCTGTAAATGAGACAAAAATGCCAGATGTCGTTACTTATGGCATATCATAGGCCAGAAGAAAAAAAAAGAGAGAGAAAGAAGTAAAAAATCAAATCTACTATAGAAAAAGGAACGATAATTCAGGGTTATTAAGAGGTTAATAACATTAATTGTAACAAGAGGCTTTTTATAAGAAAAAAACAGCTGCTTATTCAATAGCCACTAACAATTTAATAATTTCCAAATTGTTGGATTGAGGCGGCACTAACCATATAATTGTCAATGGGAAGCAAGCTTACTTTGGCAGGAAATGCAGCATACTCCCTCAGATGTCTGCGATAGGTCGTGGTGAGGCTGCACTGGGGTTATTAATGTGTACACTATGCACAAGAGGCAGTATGGAAAGGGTTAAGTCTATCTAGATAGATGTGCTGTGTACTTATGGTGTCATATTGTATTATATTACATGATGAGATCACAGTTTCCATAGTTTACCGTATTGCTGCATTGTATATTATAATAAAAGCTAATGTTCTGTGTGTGTATGTGTATGTATATATATATATATATATATATATATATATATATATATATATATATTCTATAGCATCTATTAGTATGATTATATGTTGTGTCATTTCTTTATTTTTCCGGCTGGAAGTTATGAGTGAATTGCTAGCAGTTTGCAGTGAAGGTCTAGATGGATGTTATCAGATGAAGGTGTGTCCTTGCATGGTTTGACATTATCAGTGTTGCCAGTGTCAGACTGTGCAGGGACACCTGGACTTTCATTGCAAACTGCTAGCAATTAATTTATAACTTCTAGAAGGAATTTAAAAAAAGAGGCTTCTGCCTAGCAGTGAGGCAGGTGACATCGCCGACACTAATAGGTGGGCTTTAGTACTGCCCTAGCCTGTGAAACGGCTAGGGCACTACTAAAGCCTGCCCATCAGAGTTAGCGACGTCAGGGGAACACTGCTAGGCAGAAGCCCCCGTCTAGCAGTGTAATAATATAAACAAAAAATCATTAAATGCTCCGAAGCTCATGTCATGGGGGGGGGGGGGGGCAAGGGGTGAAAATGAGGATATGTCCAGGTTCAGAGCTGAACCTCATTAAGGACTGGTAGGGAAGAGCATGATTAGACCACCTAAAAGTGAGAACTTCATACAATCTGCTTCCCATTAAGATCATAGTGCAACTACATTCTGCCTGGCACCAAGGATCACTTTGTGTCTGTAAATGCAATAATTAATAATCTCACATTTTCTGTAGAAGGCAGCCTAGCACGTAGATGTGAGGCAGACAGAAAACTGTGCGGAGCAATTGTCTTGATAATTGCCGTGTGCTGTAGTTCATTTTAAAACTCTCCATGTAGCGTAAGGCAAATACTGAGCTTTTATACACTGTTAAAACTCTATTTAAACATTAAGAAATGACTAATATTGACAGGAAAATTACGAAAGCTTATCTAATCCAACCAGCAAACAATTTGTGATTGCTAGACTGTGTTTCACCAGATGCCCTCATTATTATTGCGGTACCACAGAGACCTGGTTTACATGGTCTTACCGGCAGCTTTCGGGAAGTTTCAATCCTCTGGTGGATAGTCTGATGGCACAACTTGTGTTTAGACTTGTAAATCAAATTGATGCAGTGTTTTCATGGTGATTTTAAAACTTTAACTGCTGCAGTACCTGAGCTGTACCAAGATCTCATCTATGACGCTGGAGAGCCTGATGAAATGTGTCATCTGGATGTAGAAGGCACTTCAAATCAATAAACTGCTATGGCCCCCAGAGACCAATCATATTTTAGAAACTTGACCTAACTGTCCTCTTTTTAACACCATGTCATCTGATACTACGCTTTATATCTCCGCCATAGAATTGAATGCAAATATTCCCATTACATTCATCTGCCACTAGAGGGAGCTCTGGAGATTATTGTGTACTGTTTTATTGTTGAATTTAACACTTTGCTTATTTCATTCTCATTTTTCGGTCCAAGAGCCATATTTTTTTTTTCTTTTCTGTTCTGTTTGTTTTGTTTTTTGCAGGAAAAGTTGTATTTTTTAATGGCACTGTTTATTTTACCATAGCTTTTCGTACTGGAAAACAAGAAAAAAAATTCTTTGCACGGTGAAATTGAAAAAAATTGCAATTCCGCTAAGGTTTTTTTCAGTTTTGTTTTTATGCCATACACTGTACGCTAAAACCTTATTCTGTAGGTCAGTTCGGTTAGTTTATATTATGTTATACTACTTTTCTTTACCTTGCCATATTATAAGAGTTATAACTTTTTTATATTTCTCTCTACAGAGATATGTGAGGGATGGTTTTCTGTGAGGTGAGCTGTAGTTTTTAATGGCACCATTTTGGGATACATATGACTTTTTGATCACTTTTTATTACATTTTTTGGGGGCAAAGTGACTTTTATTCCCCTTTTCCGTTATGGTGTACACCACACAGGAAATTTTTTTTTTTATTTTTTAGTTCAGACATTTTTGAACATGGAATATGAAGGGTTAAATGACTGGAATCAGCATCATTGCTGATCCCAGTTATTGCAACCACATGCTGATTGTATTATACAGCTGACTCCTGTCATATAAGGGTGTGCTACGTGTGAGCCCGCTCCATACTTCTTACACTACACCACAACGTAAAGGTATGTTATGGTGCGCATATGGGTTAAAGTATGAAGCAAGCTCCACCTAGTGGTGACTTCAGACTGTCAAAACTTTACTATTTAACTGTTTTACACTGCTTTATATAGATGACCTTCCTTACCTTTCCTTTTGGGTCAATATATCCTGAAATAAGTGAAAGAAGATGACCGCTTGGAAAAAAAAAAAAACATGATTCCACAATACTCTGTCTGTGGATGCTTATGCTATATGTGTCTATTTGTGGCCACCCAGTGGCTGTGATGTGAATTGCAACTTCTCAAGGCTTTTGCTAGCATTTGGCTCTATGTATTGAATTTGTCATGTGAGAAATTTGAGTTCTTAGCAAAATTCATAGAAAGTACAAGGTGGAAACATCTGTACTATACAGATATAGAATATACAACAGATATACTGTATGAAATTTCCTGAAAGCAGAAAGGTAGAATTGCTATCCGATAAATACAGTAAGAAGCGCTGAGTTAGTTCAATGTAGGGCTGGCTCAATGGCCCTGATTTATCACACCTTCACTCCAGAATTCTGTCTTCAAAAAGTCGCACGAAAGGGCTTTTGCGACTTTTTTGCGCATTTTTTTGCGACTTTTTGCATGTGTACACCACTCACTCCAGTTTGTAATATGGGTGGAAAAGTGGGTGTGGTTAGCCATGTTAATGAGTTTCACTCCAGATTTATCATTGCGACTTTTTAAAAAAAGTTGCAAAATAGTCGCAATCTCACTCTAGGAGGAGGGTGGAGTAGGAAAAGTGGAGGAGCTTCTCTAGACAGAAGTGTTAGGTTTAAGGACAAGCCACATTTATCAAACAACCTGTGACATTTGATAAATGTGGCAGAAAGTACTCCAACACAGACTGAAGCAAAACTGACTTCAAATATTTTCCTAATGATAAATTCCCCCCAATGTGCTTTGTGAGGTTTTACATAGGGCTGCAGATAAACCCGTTTAATGGCTTATTGACCATATAAAATAGCATTCAGCTGTTTGGTGGCATGGCTGTGACAGTGTGCACACGTACAGGACATTTACTTGGAGAAGATTACATGGAGAGCATTTTATTGAGATGAAATTTATGATTGTGGGACTTTCATGTTGATTGCCCATCTCACCTCTGTCATATTTTATCTATAGAGAGCGGTTAAAATTTCTAGGATACTAGAAAATTCACTGCAATAAAAATATGTAGTCCATGTAGGTAAAATGTGTTCACCCACTCCATGGTGGCATAGGGAGGCAAAGAGCACGACCCGTGTAACGCATCGTACATCAGGCCTAACACCGGGCAACGTACACCATATGAACTTAAAGTCAGATTAGGGAGAGTCCGTATCTCTGTTTCATTTTCCGTTCTTCTGATCCTGTCAAAAAATGAATCCCGTGAACAGAATTTTTTTTTTTTTACAGGATCATGTTTTTTTTTTCTGTTCTTCTGACGAATCAGAAGAACGGAAAATGAAATATGGACTCTCCTTTAGACACACAGCTGATAATATGTACTCTATCTATCTATCTATCTATCTATCTATCTATCTATCTATATTTTTGTCTATAATCTATCTCATATTTATCCATCTCACATCTACTGTGTATCTATAGTATATATCTGCCTATTATCTATCTATCTATCTATCTATCTATCTATCTATCTATCTATCTATCTATCTATCGATCTATCTATCGATCTCATATCTATTGTTATGCTTCTAAGATTTACAACCTATTTCTGCTCTTTTAGGCTATTTTTTACACAGTCAACTAGAGCTGCAACGATTGCAACGACATGAAGCTGAGTGACATAACCATATTTATGTGATCATTACATTCCTGCTTCATATTTCCTTGCTGAACACATGAGCTACGTGGATTTTGGCTCGGATGACATTCAGTGAGATTAGCTGGCTACCCAGGACCAAAAGGTTAATGAAGTGATTAATGAAACTTCATGTGAAAAAAGCGCACTTTGAAAATCCATCCATAATGCTTTCAAATTGCCGTGACATTACCTAACTATAATATGACATCATTCTTTTATGCTTTAATCCGGGTCAAATTCACGAAGTACTATTATCTTTGGGAAAATATATGGCATGTCCCATTTTTTCTTGATCAGAACAGGTGCTGGAAGAAGATTGTTGGAGGTCTCCCTTCACTAAGATATTTCTATAGAATATGTAAGCTGAAGGTAGTGTTGTTAGTATGTAGACGATCCCAGCAGATGGCAGGGGTAATTACTAGGTCCCTAATGAAGCCCACCAACAATTGTTGGTAGATGGCACTGATTCTGGTGGGATCTGACAATCTTACTATTATAGGGGCAGTCTGAACCGCTGCTTGTTTATTTCAATGACCTTGACAGTCTACTAACTCTTATCCCACTCCCATAGAATGGATATGTCCACTTTTGTAGCAATTACTTAAAATTATTGAATCTTAAATAAAAATAAAACCACTTTCTAACATTTTGTGTATACAGTTCCTATGCAGGACTTTGGTTTTCACAAGAGCTGTGCAATCTGAACCTTCAGTCATGCTTTCTTCCGTCCTTCTACTAATTCTTGCTAGCATGCACTCGACAGATTCTTGCCACATTATAAAATGTAATTCTGTAGTATTTTTTGTCTTCATTCTTATGGTACATAATAGATGTCTTAAATGGAGGTTCAGTAAAGTTTTTTTATGCAAGCAAAACCCTCCACAGGCAGCAATATACATCACATCCACTGGGTGGCAACACATAGACACAAATAGCATAAACATCTCTCAGCAGAGTATCAGAATATCAAACAATTTTTTTTCTCAAAGCTGATCATCTCACTCCACTCATTTTAGAATACAATAGGTCAAGATGAGAAGAAAGGTAAGGAAGTACCGTTCTGTATATTGAATGATTGAATAGACTTCCTGATTTAAGACTTACTGCAATTTACAGAACATCCAGTGGATGGCAACACATAGGCACATATAGCATAAACAGCTCCAGACAGAGTATCAGAATATCAAGCTGAGATAGAAAGTAAAAAAGGACACTTCTGTGTATTTAAGAGTTGAATAGCCTTCCTGATCAAGATCTGTTGCAATTTACAGAACATCCACTGGGTGGCAACACATGTATAGCATAAACAACTCTTGTTAGAGTACCACAATATAATGTTATTATTATTTTTTTTTAAGGCTGGTCATTTCATGCCATTAATTTCTGGAAACATCATGTCAAGCTAAGAGGGAAGTTAAGGAAAATCTGAATATTCAAGGGCTGATTGGCCTTCCTGATCATACGGCCAATGAAGGCAGACAACACAGTCACTCTGGGGCCCATGAGTTCGGGGGACTCAGGCAGGCTGAATGCACCACCCACTTTCTGATGTGACAGCTGCAGTAATACTTTAAGGTCTACATCAGCAGCAGGAAGTAATGTAAGTAAAGCCCGCCCTACTTCTGATGATGCCTCTTCCTGATGACAGCCTCCTAATGACTTCCTGTCTTTCTGTTAGATATAACTAGCCAATAAGCACTGACATGCTCTGCTTATTGGCCAGCTGAATTTCAGCACTGTTACTTGACCTCTGTTGGTTCTAGCACATTTCATTCAGGCTGTTGACTTCTTTGCAGTGAGCCAGGAGAAGGGGAGTGGGTTCTGCAAGCCAGTGATGTAGTGAAATATTTCCCACCACTGCCCTTAATCTTGTAAATGTGACCACTGCACCATCTGACATCCTAACTGATCACCTAAGTGAGGAGGAGAATCTATATGCCATCACATTGTGTGTGAATGACTGCTTGAATAATAGTCACTCAGTCACACTGGGGATTGGGGAGAGGTACCTCTATGGCTGTAATCACCTAATCTTACTGCAAGCCACAAAGCAACCTTCTGCCCCAAATGGACATATGCTTAAGGTACTGAGGAGGGTCTAGCCTCTGCCTTTCACTGCCCTATTAGTAATAGGCTATTATAAATAGGGCGATTGGGGACATGGGCTGGACCCTCCTCAGAACCTGAAGAAAATGTCTATAGGGGTGGAGGTTCCATGTATGACCTAGTGGTTTTCACTAATAGTAACAGGGCAATGGGAACTATTTAGATGTAGGGAAAAGGAGTTTTGCTATGGGGCCCATGGCTTCTATGTCTATGTAAACCCCTGCTGATGTGTGTTACAATGTATCAATGTGAGTTATAGCTATGTATGCTGCTGCTATGCTTATTGCACACAAGATAATGTAGACTGATGCATTGTAACGAAAAAAGAAGATAAACTGAAATATAAACGACAATGGACTGTTTCATTTCCACGAGACAGCTTCCATGGGCATTGGCACTAAACGTCCTCTGTGGATTCATCACATATTTAGCTCTATTTATTGGAAATGATAGTGTTGTATCTCTTTCAATTTCTAACAAGAGCGTAGACAGAATTGAGACAAATAACCCTTTGCCCTAAAAGAAAGGCACAAAAATGAAATTCTTTCTCCAATATATTCTGCTCTTTCTCACCAAGACACTTTAACTGAAAGCACAATTCTGGTGATATTCTCAATATGAACACTAGGTGGTAGTGCTGAGAGTGAAATGAGAGTGAACCTTTATGCTGCACATGCTCAGTTCTGCAAATGAGTGGAAAAATTCTGTTCAATTTTATAAAAGTCGAAATGCATACTGCACACTTTTAAAAGTGCTGAGGAAACCTCTCTTTTTTAAATTTCATCAGCATATACTCCCTTGGGTCAAGGCCTGGAAGGAGACGTTTTGTTTCTTCAAATAACGTTTTGCCTGGATTACATTTTGAAGACTCAGTTGGTTGAGACATCAAATTCTACCTAGGATATTTTGAATCGACCTTGAATATGGATGCTAAAAGCTTTACAAAGACTAGAAGCCAACTGCAAATGAGAAAAGCATATTGTAGAGAAAAAAAACAAATGTGCTTTACTTGTAAGTTGGCTGGAACAACGCAAGTTGTCTTCTTTCTACAGGAACTGGAGATCTCTGATGACTGCCTATTCGCGCAGCACATGAGTCGTCAACATCTGGCATCGCGTTCAGCTCTGACAGGTCTTAGTCTTCGCTGACTGTATATCGGCTCTTTGCCAAAGGAAATGGTGACTCACTTCATTCTGATTATTGTTTGATCAGCAGCATTATATTTTAGAAGCATTTCATGTACCGCATAATCTAGACCGCCGTTCTATCTGCAGAAATGCTACAGTTACTTAACCGGCTTTATTTTTATGCAATTTTTTTTTTCTGAAACATGTAGCTATGTGAATAACACATAAAAGGATAAGATACTTCCAATTAAGGCATCTCTCAGCAGGAATAATTATTGGCCACCATAAACTCTGCATGCCCCCTAATATCCGTCACTGGGAACCCTGCTGAGTTGTCAAAAGCTCTATGGAAATGACTCAGATACTAAACACCAGAAAGTGTCTGCCGTAACAAACACACAGTCGTGCACATTTTTGTGATAATTGTATAGGAAATAATGTTTCTTTAGAAGCAGCACAATTTTAGAGAATCTACTGTAGCTAAAGAATGCAACCACTGAATTTATTAGAATCATTATACTGCACATGTGAACGTATAACGTATATAGCGATAGTTTCCCAGAGGGAATTTACTTTATGACTGATTAACCCATTCTCACCCTGCACTACTATTATTTTACTCTTTTATATGGCACTGACATATTCCGCAGATATTATTAGTGTTGAGCGACTCGATCCGAATTTCAGGGAAGATTAAATTCACTGCAAAGTCGAATTTCCTCGTGCTTCGTGGCAGTGAATCGATATTCCCTGAAGTTGTGTAAAAAAAAAAAAAAATCATACTTACCTCATCCATTTGCTCACGACGGGCCAACTGCCACCCTATTTATTGAAGATCTTGCACGATATCCCGTGCGCGGTGATGTGCGATGTTACCACGCCAGCCAGAATGATGACATCATCATGGGCCATGCAAAATTTCATGCTAGATCTTCAATCAAGATAGCAGTGGCCGGCCTGGTAAGTAAGATGTAATTTATTTATTGCAATTTTACACTTTGTTATTACTTTCAGATGCCGCGATCAGCTATGAACCTGGCATCTGTGGGGTACAATGATGGGGAGCGGCACAATCGCAGATCCCTGTCATTGCAGCCGCTACTTAGAAAGAAATGCGCTTTGTGACAAAGTAATTTGTCGCAAAGCAATTTTTTTTGTAAAATTTGTTGAAGCAGCCAAATCCAATACTTGGATCATCTCTAGACATTATCATTGTTGTCTTCAATTCTTACAATCTAAGTTCACTCTCAGTATGTCTTTTTGAAGTGTGGGAAGAAACCGAAGAACCAGGAGGATCACTACCGGATCTCCAATTACTGTAATGGGAACCAACGGTTATCCGGAGTCTTTCTGGCATTAATGCTGGCTTTCAGCCAGACACGCAGAATTTTTCCAGACAAAAGCTGGTATTTCTGCCAGAGAGCCTCCGGATCCCTGGATTTATGCCTGATAGCCTCATTGGAGATCCGGCTGAGTCTGACAATGTGCAGTGGTATCTGGCTTTGACAGTAGTCTGTTCCTCTACCAAAAAGGAATATCAGATTACCTTTAGCATAGAAATGATTGTAGACTAAACAATTTCTTATGTAATACAGCACTGTGAGTCGGCCAGAATGAGTGAAAACTCAGATCCTACCCATTAGAAATCAAGATCAATATTGATTTGTGAGATGCACATCATGCCCCGCAAACATGGAAACAAATTAAATACATATCTAAAATGGTACCCTAAAAATATCACTTGTCCAGGAAAAACAATACCCAAAGCAATATAAGAAGAAAAAAATGTTGTGGCTATGGAACTGTATGCTGAAAATTGGCTGCACTTTTCATTGGTTAAAAAAATGTCCTACCATCCTCATATGTGAACCTGAACACCAAAACAAAAGCCAACAGTACACATTTCTACCAGTAGTTGGTGCTTTAAAGTAATACACAACAAGTGCCTGAATGAAAATGCATAGCACTAAATATTGTCTACCTATATATAATCTTAATAGCACACCCATGTCGATAAGCATGGTATTACAAGTAAAAGTCATGAACAATTGCATAGGAAATATTAACCTTACCATTACCAGAAGATGTACTGTATTGTTTTTCTTAGCCTCACAGTTAAAGGTACACCTTTGGGGGCATTTTTTATTAGTGCATTGTACTCATTTTGAGCTAAAAATAATTTTTATCTTTAAAAAAAAAATGGAGCCCTTGTTCTGTACAGAGCAGAGATGCTCTAGTAGCACCCTTTGGATTTTTTGTCTTTTCCATTAGAGTAGGCACTGACAGACTTCTTATCTATGCTCTCTGACATTATAAACAATTCATTATAACTCAGTTCTTATCTTACTGGTAAGAATGTGGCTTAAATAAGTGTTTATGACCTCTTGGTAGTTTAAAGATAAGGTTTATTAGATGACAGCACAAAGAGAAAGTACCAGTCACACAGTTAGAACAAACTGTTAACCCTTTGTAACATATATTCTTTTTTAATAAAGGACAATTGAAAAAATGATGTTTAGCCAAAAATGAGTAAAATGCAAACATGCCTCTGAAGGTGTACATAGCCTTTAAGTTATTTCTTTCATGTTCAGATGCCATTATAGTAGTGGACAAAACCACATGAAAATTCCACCAAGAATACGTCTCATGGGGTTAATAAAAAAAAGCTGGCTATAGCATGCTAGAAGTAACATTTCTGAGAAAGGTTTCTTTTTTTTTTTTTTTAAATGCTACTTTCTTATTTCCTTATAATTATTTCCTGGTTCTTTACTTAATCATAATATAAATGAAATCAACACACAGTAAGATAGGAGATTGAGAGACGCGTTCGCCATTATTATAACTTGAAGAATAGAGTATATTTATTTAGAGATTATTTTAATTCACTGGTCTAGTGCCAAGAGCTCATAGCCTTCAGTTTCAACAGGTGGAAGCTTGTGTTTCTTCACAAGGCTTATCAAATGATCTGCAAACATTTTACATTTTTTTATCCAGTCCCTACAGTATATACATAAAGAAATGTCTATATAATAGAAACATGCTGTCTTTTAACTTTGTATAAGTCATTTCACTTTTTCCAAATTCTGTCCAAAAAATACAGCTGAAGAAGACCAAATAATAACTTGTATGGATGACATTCTGTGGAAGATTTGGGGTTGTTACTAAGCTTGCCTTTCATAATGGTAACTAGCAGAAGTAGCTGAGCAGAAGCTCCATCCTAACTGTCCAAATTAAATAAAAATAGAATCTGAGTGTAATAATAATAATATAAAAAAACTAGCATCAGAAAACTAGGCTTAAAAGTACGTCATTAGCTTCTATGGGAGAATGTTATGAGGAAGCTCTGTGAACCGTGCAGAGGTCACTGTGCAGGGATGAGAAAGTGTTATCTTTTATTGTAATCCTGCCGTCTGAGCACTCTGATGATGATACCACTGACCCTTCCCCAGTGTACAAAACAGGAAGTTAGAATAAATAAAAAATATACAGTATATTTACTGCAATTTCTTTGTAAGCAGTGGCGCCACCCCCATCATTGTACACCTCAGAGGCCGTGTTCATACATGATTGTGGCATTTTATAGCAATAATCCAGTGTAAAATAAAAAAAAAAAAAAACACAAAAAAAATTAATACTTACCTGATCCATTTGTGTGCAATGGGCCTGCCGCCTCCCTCTTGCTTGAAGATCTGGCACAAAATCTTGCATGGCATGAGATGACGTCATACGTCACTATGCATTTGATTTTGGCCTACATCTTCAAGTAAGATGTCGATGGCTGGCTGGTTGCAAGCAAATTGAGTAGGTAAATAATTTTTTTTGCATTTTGCACTATTTCAGGTTAAATCGATTCGCTACCATGAAGCATGAGGAAATTTGGCTTTGCGGCGAATCGAGGACTTTGATTCGCTCAATACTGTTCAACAGGTATTACTCACAAACGAGCAATTCTGGTTCAAATCCAACTAAGGGCAACATCTGCATAGAGTTTGTATGCTCTCCCTGTGTTTTTGTGGGTTTCCTCCCAAAGACCCACTGATAGGGAATCTAAATTGCCCAGTGAGACACTGAGTGGTTACAATGGTTACAAATGTCGGTGCTAGACAAATAACCTGGGAGCACTCTCCTCTTTTGCTGGCTTTAAAGAGGAGTTTCACGTTGAGTGAAGCTTTTTCATTAATATATTGAATAAGTTGTATGCCGCCGCATACACAAAATAATTCACAGCACTAAAATATCATTACCTGTGGGAGAGAAGCCTTGTCAACGTTAGATGAGTTTTGAAAAAAAAAAATCCACATTTGAAATATATTATCCCTTTTAGCAAATACATTTCTGGGCTCAGTCGGTCTCGGTGTCTTACGGCTGTCATTTACGTGATAGAACGTTTATTACCAACCGAATACTTGCAGTATTGTATGCACAAACAAAAAGGACAACCTATTAGACAATAATGGCTCTCATTACAGGGGAAATGCATTCACGCTTCAAGAGAATGACTAGCGGCTTTTCTTCAAGCATGCCTCGCATCATTGAGGTATTGTTCTTATCATTTACTGACTTGAAGACTTCCAGGAACTAAATTATACACCTGTATAACCTGTCCTGAAAGACCTCAAATCTGATTAAGTGCACCTGCATTTTCCATCAATGAGGAGATGCCAAGAACGCTTGATAGGAGCATTCAGTGCAGGCTCGTCCTCACTATATAACATTACCCAACCAGATGACTCACTGCCTTCATGTGAAATAAACTTTAGAAGTTCTTGAAATGTTTTGTCTTTCACAAAGTGAAGAAGGATCCACCCTTCATTCTTAGACCTGTAATATATCCCTCTGGGGTGTCATTTTACAAATGCACGACTTAGATTAGTAAGAACCACAGAATGGCGACTTTGGGAACAAAAAAAACTTTGTGCTGGAGTTCACATACAGATTAGGAAATTCAAAAAAATATGTAAAAGAAGGAATAGAAAAGAACAGCATCATAGGGTGGCATTGTTGAGAGTTTCACAATATTACCAGTTTCACATTTGCATTTTATGGCTCTGTGCTGGAGCTGTATATAGAGCCATGGACAGAATTGGATCCTGTCCGATGAGATTAAAGGGTTTAACCCATGAATAATTTAAGATGATGAAAATTAGACGTTGTATGCACGTGACAATCTCTTTCTAACCAAGCTAGATTCAGCCCTGTACCTCACATGGATCCAGAGATAGTAACATAGTAACATAGTAACATAGTTTATAAGGCCAAAAAAAGACATCTGTCCATCCAGTTCGGCCTGTTTTCCTACAAGTTGATCCAGAGGAAGGCAAAAAAAACCCTGTGAGGTAGAAGCCAATTTCCCCCACTTTAGGGGAAAAAATTCTTCCCGACTCCAATCAGGCAATCAGAATTACTCCCTGGATCAACGACCCCTCTCTAGTAACTATAACCTGTAATAGTATTACCCTCCAGAAATACATTCAGGCCTCTCTTGAACTCTTTTAGTGAACTTACCATCACCACCTCCTCAGGCAGAGAGTTCCATAGTCTCACTGCTCTTACCGTAAAGAATCCTCTTCTATGTTTGTGTACAAACCTTCTTTCCTCCAGACGCAGAGGATGTCCCCTCATCACAGTCACAGTCCTGGGGATAAATAGATCATGGGAGAGATCTCTGTACTGAACCCTGATATATTTATACATAGTTATTAGATCTCCCCTCAGTCGTCTTTTTTCTAAAGTGAATAAGCCTAATTTTGATAATCTTTCTGAGTACTGTAGTCCACACATTCCAGTTATTACTTTAGTTTCCCTCCTCCAAACCCTCTCCAGCTCTGCTATGTCTGCCTTGTTCACAGGAGCCCAGAACTGTACACAGTACTTTATGTGTGGTCTGACTAGTGATTTGTAAAGTGGCAGGACTATGTTCTCATCACGGGCTTCTATGCCTCTTTTGATGCAACCCATTATCTTATTGGCCTTGGCAGCAGCTGTCTGACACTGGTTTCTACAGCTTAGGCTACTTTCACACTAGCGTTTTTAAATTCCGGTATTGAGTTCCGTCAAAGGGGCTCAATACCGGAAAAAAACGCTTCAGTTTTGTCCCCATTCATTGTCAATGGGGACAAAACTGAACTGAAGACAACGGAATGCTCCTGAAAGCATTCCGTTCCGTCTTCAGACCGGAGAACAAACCGCAGCATGCTGCGGTTTGCTCTCCGGTCCAGGCATCCGCACCAAGACGGATCCGGAATGACCCCCAATGGAAGTCAATGGGGACGGATCCGTTTGGTGTGGACACACCAGTAATCCGGATCTGTCCTCCATTGATTTCCAATGGGGGGTCATTCCGGATCCGGCATACATACACACAGACTACATACAAACAAACATACAGACATACATACAAACATACAGACATACATACATACTCACATACTCCCGGGACGCCGGCAGCAGGTCTTCACGCGCCTCCTGCACGCTGCGATGACGTTTCCCCACTGCGCCCAGCAGAGGGCGCTGTGGGGAATCGTCATCACTGCGCGCAGGAGGCGCGTGAAGACGTTCTGCCGGCGTCCCGGGAGTATGTGAGTATGTCTGTATGTTTGTATGTATGTCTGTATGTTTGTTTGTATGTAGTCTGTGTGTTGTTTTAATGTGTGTCATGTGTGGGGCCGGAGCGCTGCTCCGGCTCCACACATGTATAGCGTTAGCACGGATCCGTCGGCACCCTTTAGGTGCCGGATCCGTGCTAACGCTAGTGTGAAAGTAGCCTTAGTTTGCTGTTCACTAAAATTCCTAGGTCCTTTTCCGTGTCAGAGTTACCTAATATTTTACCATCTAGTATGTACTGGTGACTTGCATTATTCCTTCCCATATACATAACCTTATATTTGTCAGTGTTAAACCTCATCTGCCACTTCTCTGCCCAAGCCTCCAGTCTATCCAGATCCATCTATAGCAGTGTACTGTCCTCTTCTGTGTTAATTACTTTACACAGTTTAGTGTCATCTGCAAAAATTGATATTTTACTGTGCAAGCTTTCTACAACTCATTTGTTGCTCCAATTGCTCTTATAGATTTATTTCAAGCTGGCAGCTCAGGGGGCATCTTCTTTCTCAGGGGGTATCTCCCTTCTCAGGTAGTGTGTCATTTCTAAAGCAGCTTTCACCCCGTCACAGCTCTCAGAGTATGTCCTTTTTCAGGTTTCATGTTTATTCTCAGTAAGTATGTCCTTTGCCACTTTCTCCCTGTAACTGTCAGAGCTTCTAACAGTAAATACAGGTTGTGGGAGTTGAAGGATGGAACTGAGCATGTGCGACCACCTCAGCGATGAAGTGAACAGAAAAGTAAGGAAAATGACAAACACCATTGGTACTATACAGATAGATTTAACTAAATAACTCAGTAGGTATCCTAAAGTTTCCCAAATCAGGCAATTATAAAAACATTTAGATCCATGTGCTGGTTTGAAAAATGTAGAATAGTTTCCATGAGAGATTCCCTTGAAAAGTGTTTTACAATTTAGAAAATTAGATAAATAAAATGCATAGCTATCTGGTTTTAATTGACAGAAAAAATATAGGTGACACATTCCCTTTAAGGTATACTCTCCGAATTGATTTGATTTTGGGCTAAAAGATACAGTATGTGATTACATGCTGGGTGTGTTGGTTTTTGAGACAGTTGTCCAACATCCAAAGAGTAACATGCACGGGTCCTTTCAAAAAGAATAGGAAATTTTCTTGATAGTCGCTGGATGGTTACAACCTGACCATGTAGTTACACCTCTACATTCCCAATGTAAGACTGGGCAGGAGAGTATGCTTGGACAATATCTTTAACATCTTCTTGGACTTAAATGTCCATGAGAACCAATCTATATATTTTTGAAGGGGGGCAATTATCTAAAACTGCCTTCAATATTTTTATGTCTTTACATGCCTTTTTTGTTTGCACAAAAGTCAGTATGTCTTTCCTGTAATAGCAGGAAATTTCTAAAGGAAAAATGTTTTAAAAGTTTCACGGTAGTGTAAAAACTTGTTTACGAGGAATAATACTGGATTTATGAATTGAAAGTTAAAGTGCAATTGCTAAATCTCTTCTTTAAATAAAGTTTTTGCTTTAAAAAGTCCTCGACTCAAGATTGTATATGAAAAATGTCTGTGTAGAACTGGAGATAAAGAAGCAAACACTTGCAGATTTGCCTTCTTGAGCTGATGGTTGAAAAAATATAAAAGATGCAAGATTTAAACCAAAAGCTTGGGATAAAACACTCCATACAGTTGGATTACTACGAGGCTCAGAAGAGGAGAAACAAATCCTGAGAATTAGATATTAAACAGAAGATATGAAAACAGCACCATCTTAGATAGGTTTAATGAGTTAAGAAACTACAATCCCTGAAATTATAAAAGAGCAGAAGTAAGCTGTGAAGTAGCGAGGCATTGTTATTGAGCTGCACTAGAACATCCAGAGTCTTTGACTTCAAACAACTTTAATGTGCTGTGAGTCTGGATATTTTCAGACTTCATATGAGGGATTCTCTAGTACAGTTCATATATATACAACTACATCGTGGTTAATTCATCTAAATGCAGATGTGTCCCTCCATACTTTTTATATAAGGTCAACAAATCTCTAGATGTATGGCTCGCAATGACCAGATTGATTTTTTAATTTTAAAAAGAAATGATTTTACAGTAGTTTGTCATGAGATGTCTCTCCTCTGTGTGCAACCGCCCAGTGGTTATGTTGTGGGTTGCAGTGTGTCAAGGGGTTTGCTTGCATTTTACTATAATGTATTGCATTGGTTCCATCATTATTATTTATTATACTCACTTACATAATTAGAAGCAGAAAAGTAAAAAAGCAGCACTATTTAAGTGGGTGCAAATCCTCCAAAAAGACCAGAGACCGGTGTCCTCTTGATATACCTTTGGAAAAAGAAGGCAGGAGTGCTGCCTTCTTTTTCCAAAGGCACTTACATAGTTATATATGTCCCCAATGGGTATCTTTGGAGTGTGGGAGGAAAAGAGAGTACCCAGAGGAAACCCAAGCAAACATGAGGAGAACATACAAACTCCATGCAGATGTTGTCCTTGGTCGGATTTAAACCCAAGACCCCAGCGCTGTAAGGCACCAGTGCTAACCACTGAGCCACAGTGCTGCCCGTTCCATGAGAAATTGGAGTCCTAAGCAAAATTCAAGCTACAGTATGGTAAAGGTGGACACATCTACAAGTTCTAAGATAGCATACATATTTTCATAGAGCAACCCAGCCAATAAATAAAACAGATGTAAATATATGGAGTAATAAAACATCCTCTATCATGACCCCAGGGGAAGATAAACATTTCTTTTGTGCATGTTAACTATCCCCCTCTCCCCCATCAATCAGACATCACACTTATTCTCTGATTGCCAAATATAGGGGTCTTTTTGTCCAGGAAAGGATTGAGAATATGAACGCTTGCCCATCTAATCACCAATGTGTGCCAAATTAGGCCATGTATTGATACTATGACCCAGATGTTTTCCAACGTCTGGATCATGGCATCAAATAAGTCACCCCAAACACTTGCACCCCACACACAGCGACATCAATAAATTTTCTATTCTACGCTGTCCCTCCTGTCCATATCCTACCTTTATCACATAATATCCAGTCTGATTCTCTAGTGATACCCATTACATGCTATAATAATAGAGATAACTATTATCATTAGAGAGGAATCTAATATATTAGCCCTCACATGTTGTCTGAAAAATAAAATGAAAAAGTTCTGGGTCTTAAAATACAGCAACATATAAACTATATTGTAAAAAATGTTTTTATTGTGCAGGTATTGTCATAAAAATGGTTTTAAAAAGAAGTAAAACTAGCCCTTAGTAAAGGTCTAAATTGAAGAAAAAAATGAGAAAAAAAAAAGTGGATTGCTGGAAAACAGAGGAGGAAAAATGTTACTGGTCTTTAAGTCTAAATTTTTTCAAAGGGTTTTTCCAATTTTAATGTAATTCTTAGGGGTTCAAAGAGTCTTTCTGGTGACAGATTCCATTTAAGAGTAAAAGCCAACTACAAAAATAGTCATAGATGCAACCCTGACGTGATGCATGGGCCTATGCATTTTGAGCAAAATGTAACTAATGCCTAGTGGGAGACTGCATAAGGGGTTAATAAACTCCTACTTTGTAGTTCCTGAGACCACATGGAAAGATGAACTTTGGACATCTGTTCACATGGTTGCTGTTGTAGCTGTGCCTGTGAATTGGTGCCACCCAGTGGCAAGGAGCTTCACCTGACAGTTGGGGTACTGTTGGACAGCTGGGTGGCTTCACTTTCTGTTGTTGTGGTAGAGTTACATTTTGACCAAAATGTTGTGTATCTTATATAGATTATGACAATTATAATGTATCATATTTGTGCCTGTAGCTTCACGCATGATTCATTTGCTCAGAAATAATTTCACAATCAATTCCACATCTTCTAGGATAAGAACACAACTAGTATAAACTTGATATGACACAATATCCGCTTTGATTCCACCAGTAGAGATTAAGCACAAGGCACTACCTATAGCTACATGTACTCTGTTGCAATCCACATATCTATAGTATATATCAGAATTATAGCACGTTAGACCCTGCTGAGCACAAACAAGTGGGAACCAGAAACAATTATGAGGCAGCCTTATGCAGGAAATTATGCAATTGTATAACATTAGGAACACAGGATGATTTACCATACAGTTTAATCAGCCTGAAAGAATCTGCTCGGAGGATGTTTATCTCCTCCAATCATTACCAAACTGTAATAAACATATACACAAAGCAAACTAATAATTATTCAGGTTCTCCTAAATCTACATCCACTTTACCTGCAATACACAATTGCCTGCATATGATGAATTCTCACCTCAAGACTACCTACACAGTACACATCTATGGTAACAGTGATAATTACTATAGAGTTGTCACCTTCTGACTGTTTGTTTTAATATCTACTTTCATTATCTACACAAACAATTCGGGAGCATCTATTCTTATAACTTTCTGTTGTTGTATTCCTCCATTATTCCTTCTAGATGTTTGTGTATTAATTGCCAGCAGTTTGTAATGAAGGTTCATCTGGGTGTTACAACCCCCTCCCTACCCGGTAATACTATTAGAAGAACGGCACATCATAGAGTCATAAAAATAGATGACTTATAGAGGTCCTCTTAGATGAGCTCTTTAACAGTTATAGATGAACAAAGTTATCAAAAATTTGATTTGGCTGCATCCCCGAAGTTTGCAAAGAAATTTGATTCCTAATCAATTACTTCACCACAAATCGCATTCCAGTGTATTTAGCAGGCGCAATGAGGGGTATGAAGTAAAACAGAATCTGAATTTCAAGAAAAATTTGATTCACCGCAAAGCCAAATTTCATCAATCTTTGTGGTAACGAATCGATTTTCCCTCAATGGCTGTAAAAATCATACTTACCTCATCTGTTTGAGTGTGAAGAGCTAGCCACCATCTTGATAGAAGATCCCAATCGAAATCTGTGCGTGGTGAGGTATGATATCACCACAAAGGCTGACGTGATGACGTCATCACGGGCAGTGCGAGATTTCGCAGTAGATCTTCAATCAAGATGGCAGTGGCCGACTCTTCACGATCAAATGGAGGAGGGTAAGTATGATTTTATTCATACTTTTTAATTTTACAGTGTAATATTGCCGTCAGATGCCACGATCAGCTATGAATGCGGGATCTGAGAGGTACAATGACGGGCAGCAATGCAATCACTGCTCCCTGTCATTGAATGCACTGCTTACAAAGAAATGCGCTTTGTGACAAAGTAAATTGTCACAAAGCAAATTTGTTTGTAAAATTTGGCAAAGCCACTGAATCGAATTATTGGATACTTTGCTCATCAATAGTCACCATGTCATCATTCTGGAGGGGCGTGGTGATTTCATCACTGATGACGTCACCGCACCCGGCCAGCTTGAAGATATGGTGATGTTACACGTCAGCATGTGCGAGATTTGGCACATTGCGAACATTAATTTATCACTTTGTAACAGCCAAGAGACAGACTGGCACTACTGGGACTGCTCTGCAGATGCTGCTATCAATGCTTGGAGCTCTAATCCCACGTCATCCTCAGTGGTGCTCTGTGTCATTAAAGAGTCCATAAATAATGTGTAGTAGAGCATAGTATGCAGGGCCGGCCTTAGGGTAGATTGCACCCTGTGCGAAACTTTCTCTCGGCGCCCCCCCCCCCCCCATTTATATATATATTTACTTAAAGAAGTATGTGTGCCATCCCATCTCCATTATCCCATACAGAAAAATATAGTGACAGTACTAACGTCATACAGTATAGAGCTATAGATAGAGTGTAGAGATATATAGAGTGATATAGGACTGTATAGAGAGCTATAAATACAGTGCAGAGATATATACACTGTATTTATAGCTCTCTATACTGTCCTATATCACACTATATATCTCTGCACTTTATTTATAGCTTTCTATATTGTCTTATATCACACTATTCTCTATATATCTCTGCACTGTATTTATAGCTCTATACAGTCTGACTTTTAATACTGTCACTATATTTTCCTGTATGGGATAATGGAGATGGCCCACACATAGCTCACATCAATAAACCCCTCACTGGTGTTTAATCATGTGTGAGTTATGTGTGCCATGACTGCCATCTCTATTATCCTATACAGGATGGGGCCTTAAGTATATAAAATAAGGATGGGGCCTTAAGTATATGGATGGGGCCTTAAGTATATAGTCCCGCTCCCAATTAAACCCCCCCGGTCATCACGTTGTTTGGGGGCACTTACTTACAGCAGTGCAGCCGCTAACTTTCCCATACCACCCTCTGAGTCCTTCTGCGCATGTGTGACGTCAGCCCAGGGCCGGCTCCAGGTTCAGGTGGGCCCTTGGGCGATAAAGTCTCAGAGGGCCCCCTTACAGATTGATAACTATCTGTGTATAGATAATATAGTAGATGTCCCCTGCAGTCCTTTGTAACTGTAGAGGTAACACAGTGATGGCTATCTGAGTATAGAAAATGTAGTAGTGTTACCTGCAGTCCTGTGTAAAATCACAGATAACACTAGTACTGATAATGTGGTACTACCACAGATCAGCGTCTTGTGCCCCCATCAGACCTCAGATCAGCGTCTTGTGCACCCATCAGACCTCAGATCAACACAATGTGCCCCCATCAGACCTCAGATCAGCGTCTTGTGCCCCATCAGACCTCAGATCAACATCTTGTGTCCCCCTTCAGACCTCAGATCAGCGTCTTGTGCCCCCATCAGACCTCAGATCAGCGTCTTGTGCCCCCATCAGACCTCAGATCAGCGTCTTGTGCCCCCATGAAACCTCAGATTAACACAATGTGCCCCCATCAGACTTCAGATCAGTGTCTTGTGCCCCATCAGACCTCAGATCAACACAATGTGCCCCCATCAGACCTCAGGTCAGCGTCTTGTGCCCCATCAGACCTCAGATCAACATCTTGTGTCCCTCTTCAGACCTCAGATCAGCGTCTTGTGCCCCCATCAGACCTCAGATCAGCGTCTTGTGCCCCCATCAAACCTCAGATCAACACAATGTGCCCCCATCAGACCTCAGGTCAGCGTCTTGTGCCCCCATCAGACCTCAGGTCAGCGTCTTGTGCCCCCATCAGACCTCAGATCAGCATCTTGTGCCCCATCAGACCTCAGATCAACGTTTTGTGCCCCCCTCAGATCAGGGTCTTGTGCCCCCATCAGACCTCAGATCAGGGTCTTGTGCCCCCCTCAGACCATTGTCTTGTGCCCCCCCTCAGACCTCAGATCAACATCTTTTGCCCCCATCAGACCTCAGATCAGCGTCTTGTGCCCCCCCTCAGACCTTAGATCAGCCCACCAAGCCACTTTAAAAAAACATACTTACCTGTTCTGCGCTGCCGCTGCCATCAGGTTCCCCGCTCCACTGTCTTCCCTGCCGGCGCACACTATGACCTGATGCTGCGTCAGTGTGTGTGGAGTGGAGCGCGGAACCTGATGGCAGCGGCAGCGCAGGACAGGTAAGTATGTTTTTTTTAAAGTGGCTGGGTGGGCTGATCTGAGGGGGGCACAAGACGCTGTACAGGAGTAGGGCGGGCCATTAAGGGCCCTTAACTGGCCAGGAGTGAAGCGCCCTGTGCAACCGCACGGGTCGCACACCCCAAAGGCCAGCCCTGATAGTATGACACTCACCCTGGAGTAAAAATCTTCTTGCTTTATTGCTTTCTGTGGGTTACCTAGACATGGACATCTAGACAACGGCCGTCTGGTGCATACCTGCACTTCATCTGGCTTTCCCACACAAACTGTGGCACACCCCTAATGGGAACATATATTATGCTCTCCAAAATTGTCATGTACCTACTAGATGTACCCTGCAGAAGTCAATATAACAAGTACAGTATAATGCCCAATACAATTCAAATGGTAAAAGAAAAAATAAATATATATATATATATATATATATATATATATACATTTTTGGTAAAATCCTGGTGGCACCACTACTACTACAAATGTATGTGCTTGGTTTAAATGAAGGTGTTTTTATTAACTTAAATGTTTGTTACTTAAATTTATATTTTAGTATGAAAGTGTATTTTTTGAGTACAGCAACTCACAGGCAGTAAAGTAACGGAAAAACCTATATTATGAAGTCAGAAGTTTCAAACTATATCAGTGGTTTCAAATAGATATATTGCTGTTGAATTGGTGCAATCTTCTCTTTTTCTGCCCAGGAGAAATTGTGAAAAAGTATTCTATTCATTTTGTGTCCTGAATTGCTCAATTTTTATTTCAAACCTTCTGTAAATTGATAGTAAAAGATTTGGGAACTGGACAGAATGATCCAACAACACAGAATATCACCATATGTAACCTGTATGACAGATAATCAAGTTTTGATCATGTACTTATAACCAAACTGCAATGAACAGAGATTATTGCCATATTTGAATGTTTGGTGTGATGTTTTTACATATGGATTCAATGGGGCTGTTTGTTGGATATGGCAACGCTCAACAACATTGAATGAGTCAGGTAAGTTCTTTTCTGTATTTTGATTAGTTAGAGAGTAAGTCCTTGGCCTTATGGAAGCGAATAAGGTTCCTGAGGCTCCCTTCTATGCCTTTGAATGCATTACATGTGCGTCATACAGCAATTTTTCCAGTTTATTCCACTCTAAAATCAGTGATACAAGGAGAATAACTGTGTACTATGGAATCCAATGGATAATCTCACTCATGGAATTATAGGCATACAGAAGTACAGTAGAGCCACATAGAAGTCTATAAGCATTGTAGCTCTGTGTCATCTTGGCGGTTCCATGTACATGAATAGTTGCCCAGCCCAATTATCATTTTTTATTTTTTTTTTACACAGAATGTACACTATAAAATAACAAATGGAGTCACATTCCCCAATCTCATACCAATCCAGGGTCAATGCTGACTGAGTCCTTTGTCAGTCTCTATATCCTGACCAGGGAGAACTTAGAAATGTGACTAGTGTTGAGATTTGAAAGTTTGGCATTTGGGTTATCTAAGAATTCCATAATGGATTCCATTACCATTGAAGCATATAAGAGGCATTCCGTATTGCATTCCATCATATAGGCTTCTGTGAGGCATACCAACATAGAATTCCATTATGGTCTGTGGTAACGGAATCCATTATGGAATTCTTAGATAACCCAAACCCAAACCCAAACGCCAAACGTGCGATTTGCAAGTTCGCTTGACACTACATGTGACCTTAGTCAAATGGTCAAATGTTGTGTTGACATGTCATTGTTGGAGCTGAGTGATCAGAAACTGATGAGGAGCCCAGCAAGTGTCTGGGGATAGGTGATTTGGGTTTACATCTTACTATTATTATTATTATTATTATTATTAGCATTATCGGCTCTTTGCATTAAACATTCACAGGGCTGGAAAACACCCTTAAAAGCTATGAACACTTTTGGAGCAATATTTTATGATTGCATGTTTCTCATTTTGGACTAAAAGTAATTTTTTGGCCTTTTATTTTTTACATTTTTGCCACTTTTTGTCCCCACAAGCTTAAATTTCAGCCTAGCCGCAAAGTATCTTGGCTTCAGTTTTATCATGCTGCTCTTCTGAAGGTTATGTGGAGCCCTAATTTCTGAATTCCTGACAGCTCATAAGCACTCATTGTAGTTAAATTCTTATCTAACTGATATCAATATGGCTTAAATGAGCTGTCAAGAGTTCAGAGATAAGGGCTATCTAGCCATCAGATAGCGAACAACATGATGGCTCCGCGTGAAACTGAAAGATATTTTGCAGTTTGGTTGAAATTTAAACCTGTAGAACAAAAATTTTTAATAAAGGCAGATTGAGAAAACAATATTTAGCCTAAATTGAGTGAAATATAATCATAAAAAAATTCCTCCAAAGGTTTATAGTTTTTAAGTTAGCGAAATTAAATGCAGTCCTAAGGAAAAAAATATATTGTACATTATACTATTGTTATACGTTATATGACAAATTTTGTTCCGTTACACCAGCTTTGCTACATTTTTATACCCAGTAAAAAAAAATGGCCTCTGTACAAAAAGTGCATTTTCTGCCTTGGAATCATGCCGTGTACAGTATCTACAGTATATGGCTTACATTACAATGCCCACCATGGATGCCTCTATTTATAGGGGAAAACGGTCAATGATTATTTAATAAGAAAATGTAGAGATCAATAACATGACTGATATTGAGTCCCCCTGGATTACTCATGACTCATATCACAAAGCCAGGCCTTTATCAGGAAAGGACCTCTTTTTCATTATATTGAATTGTGGTATTTCTTATTGATTTTGGCTAGTCTTCTTTATTACATAAATTGCTTTCTTAGAAGTCCATTTTGCCTGAAGAATGGTCAGTGCAGGGCATGGCTGTCCTGGTTACACTTCACTACTCTGTCACCTTTAATTTTTGTCAATTTTTCAAACCTAGACGTGTCTTTCATAACCTGCTGTTTTTCCATAGACTAATAGACTCTCTATTTTATCTTTACTACTTATTTCAGGTTTAATATTTTTATACTTTTCTTATATATAATTATAACAAGCAGCAATTTATATTAACACAGCATTTCTTAAAGAAAATAAATAAAAAAAAAATATATATATATATATATATATATATATATATATATATATATATATATGTATATACCATATTTTTCGCCCTATAAGACGTACTTTTTTCCCCCCAAAAGTAGGGGGAAGAATGCGGTGCGTCTTATAGGGCGAATACAAGTGAGCGCTCATTTGTACATAGGGACCGCCATCAGACCTCAGATCAGCCCACCCCGCTGCCCTCCGGTTCCGCGCTCCACCCTGCCGGCGCACACTATGACCGGACGCAGACGCAAGACGCAGGGACACAAGACGCAGATCTGAGGTCTGATGGGGGCACAATATGCTGATCTGAGGTCTGATAGGGGCACATTCTGCTGATCTGAGGTCTGATGGGGGCACATTCTGCTGATCTGAGGTTTGATGGGGGCACATTCTGCTGATCTGAGGTCTGATGGGGGCACATACTGTTGATCTGAGGTCTGATGGGGGCACATTCTGCTGATCTGAGGCCTGATGGGGGCACATTCTGCTGATCTGAGGTCTGATGGGGCACATACTGTTGATCTGAGGTCTTATGGGGGCACATTCTGCTGATCTGAGGTCTGATGGGGGCACAGTGGGCTGATCTGAGGTCTGGTGGGCGCACAGTGAGATGGTATGGGGGCACAGTGGGCTGATATGGGGCCATAGTGGGCTGATCTGAGGTCTGTTGGGGGTCTGACATGGAGGGCTGATATGGGGGTCTGATGTGATGTCCTGAAATTTATGGGAAATCTGATAAGAGGATCTGATGGAAAATATTTTTTTCTTATTTTCCTACTCTAAATCCTAGGTGCGTCTTATGGGCCGGTGCATCTTATAGGGCGAATATATATATATATATTCTTGAGTTTAGTCAATTAATGTCTACCATTACAGTGCCAATAGTAGTGGTCACATAGGGGGTTATGTATTAAGACTGGCATTTCTTACGATTGTCTGATCAAAAATCCTGCTGGTGTATGATGAGACAGAATTAATAATTCTGGCACATTTTTGGCAATTCAGTCATAACTTGTGGCAGTTTTCTAGAGCACATCTTCACAAATATGTCAGATTATGAGTGACCGTATATGGTCCACCTCCTGCCCAGTTTTTGTAAAAGTGGCAAAGGAGACAGAAAAAGATAAAAGTCACAAATTGCGCGGCAAAATGACTTTTGTGACAAAATATGGGACTTTTGTATGCCAGAAAAGATCAGACACTACTTATACATTACCCCATAGACTTTCAACACCAAACAAATTTTTATTGATTTTTTTTAAATTCAAGTCTGTTTTTACAGACTTTTTAAGGTTTTTGTGATGCATTTTTTTAACAGTACCCTCCAGAAGTTAGTTGTTAATCAATTGGTATTGAGCAATGCCATACACATGTTTTCTTAGCAATGTTAATTTTACTTATACATTTTTTTTGTATCCCCGATTCACCACTGATCTGATATTGATCCTGAGAATAGTTCATCAATATTGCACTCCAAGAAAACCACTTTAAGTAGTCAGCCTTGATACGTCTGCTGGGGTGGGTCTTAACTGGGAATGTATCATCATGTCTCCTTAGTAGAGTATTGAGTATTAATCATGCTCAAGACTTCAGCTAAATGCTTCTTCAATTCTCCTGGATGGAAATAAAGATGGTAACTTTCACTATCGGCAAGTCAAGGCAAATAATTATGGTATTGCTCTATTAAAAGTAGACTGTTAACAATGATCAGGTTTCTGATCACACATAACCTCAAGCAGATGATAACTAGCAGATATATGTTGATATACCTTCTATCTCAGAGAACAAGGCCACAGGGAAAATAGAGAGTGTGTGTACTTCAATTTTCCTTTACGTCTAAGAATTAAACAGCTCAAAGAGGTTTAATGATAAATTGAGGCTATCAGTCCCACAACAAAGACGAAAGTGGCGCAGTCCTCAAGGAATAAAATATGTGCCCGGTCTACCTGTATCATACTTGTCTGTAGACTTTGTCTGCAATGTTTTATCTAATGTAATATTTGGGAGAAGTCTGATACTTTGGGTACTGGAGGGAAGATCGGTTGGCCAGCCATTTGCCCTTGGTGTTGAGTTCATGGAAGGGTGGCAACAAGTCATCCTGCCTTGGCCAAAGTTTTTTGATACAGGCTTATAACTGCAAACCGAATCATCCTTGACCTGGGTGAAGGAAAGACTAGGTATGTTTTTTACTGATACCCAGAATATTCTTTAAATAACAGTGTACATCTTGTCGGTTCTACAACAATTCAAAGAATTATTTGTTACCAAGCATTTCTAGCTACTTACTTTCGGGAGGTCACCATGACATTTACTGATACCGGTATATAAAAAAGCAATGAATCAGCCGGTAATCTAACTTGTACTGCTATACTTAAGTTTAATAAACAAACCTCTTGAACAAATTGCACAAATGGTACAATGCCTAGGCTGGAGACAGGAAACACAGGCTTCTTTCTCCGGCATGCTAGGCCAATTATTTCATCCATGATGAAATTTGAAATCTTTCTAACTGTGCAATCATTCATGTCCTGTTGTTTATTACATCTTCTATTATTGCTATGCACCATCTTATAGTCCAATTTTGATCTATTTAAATAAATGCCTAATTTAATTCTATGTAACAGATGAATGATTTAAAAGGCTGGACTTTTGGGCCTGTAGGAAAAACAAGCGCAGAAGGAATGTTCTGCCCGATTAAATCATATGAAAAATGTCCATTTAATACATTGAACTACAGTTTATCACATAATAGATGTAATTGGAGAAAGTTCTTTTCGGATTCAGTCATTTTATCAGTATAATTAAGTAAATGGCATGGAGAAAGATGGTTTCAATCATTTATATCTAATAGTTCTCACACAGCAGACCAGCATTTGACATTTGTGATCATTTAGGCCATTTTTGTTGTCCATCATTTTTATTATTGCTGCGGTAGAGATCAGTTGTTGTTGCTCTACTCATATTTTCGGCTTTCAGTACCATCTCTATGCTGATGATACCCAACTATACACTTCATCCCTCGAAATCACCCCTGCTTTACTCCAAAACACCAGTAATTGTCTGGCAGCTGTCTCTAACATCATGTCCTCTCTGTATCTAAAACTAAACCTCTCCAAAACAGAACTTCTTGTCTTTCCCCCATCTACTAACCCACCTAATCTTGATATTTCAATCTTGGTCTGTGGTACTATCATAACTCCAGTGCAACGTGTCTGCTGTCTCGGGGCCACATTTGACTCTGATCTTTCCTTTGTTCCCCATATTCAATCACTTACACGCTCTTGTCGTCTGCACCTCAAGAACATTGCCAGAATCCACCCTTTTCTTACGGTGGAAACGGCAAAAACTCTTGTTGTTGCCTTGATTCACTCTCGTCTTGACTACTGCAATGCATTACTAATCGGTCTCCCTCTCTCTAAACTCTCCCCCCTTCAGTCTGTCCTAAATGCTGCAGCCAGGCTCATCTATCTGTCCTCCCGTTACAGTGATGCTACTATTCTATGCCAGTTACTTCACTGGTTGCCCATCCACCACAGAATACAGTTCAAACTTCTCACCCTCACCCACAAAGCTCTCCACAGTGCTGCCCCTCCATACATCTCTTCCCTCATCTCCGTCTACCACCCTACTCGTGCTCTCCGTTCTGTTAGCGACCTAAGATTAACATCCTCCATAATTCGTACCTCTCACTCCCGTCTTCAAGACTTTTCTCAAGCTGCACCTACACTCTGGAATGCAATGCCCCTGAATATTAGGTCAATGCACAACTTCCCTACCTTCAAACGTGCCCTAAAAACACATATTTTCAGGCAGGCTTATCAAGCTTCCTAAAATGACCTTTCCCCAACTAAAACGCTCCCCCACCAACTCCTCTGGCCTGAACTCGATCCTCTAATAGTCCCAAATCCAAAGCAGATTGGCCGGCACCACTCCTTTCACTACAATTATGGCTTGAATCCTACTTATCACAATCAACCACCTTATGTGTCACCCCAATTCCTCATAGATTGTAAGCTCTTGCGAGCAGGGCCCTCACTCCTAGTGTTTCAGTTGTATATTAGCTAGTCATTTTTGTATTGTACAAGAACCCTATGATTTTGTAAAGCGCTGCGGAATATGGTGGTGCTATATAAATAAATATTATTATTATTATTATTATTATTATTATTATTATTATTATTATTATTATGTTATTATTTTCTCTGAAAACAGGGGAAAAAAATGGCTATAGCCATGTAAGGATGGCTACATATTCTGTGGATGCAAGCAATGTACCAGGTATGTACAAATGCACACCAGATTATACTAAATTAATTAAATTTGGAATAGGACTTAAAACACTATCAGCCTGCAGAGGGCAAGTGTAATCAAATGGTTGTGGACAATTTGTATCCCTTAATGGGTTATTATAGCACAAAAGCTGTCCCATAGATTGCACATGTTACACCGATTCCTTCCTATAGGCAGGCTGATGCTGGGAAGAATTAAATGATAATGACACTATTGGGAGAGACTTGAATATTTCTCTTGAGGTTCTCCTGCCTGGTGTTGGTTCAGGGTGCAAGGCAAACTGCCTTGATATAGCTGTGGATGTCGGTCAGGGGCAGATTGGAAACTTAAATTGACCCTGGAAATAATACTAAAAGTGGCTCCATTTTGTAGTTAGGTCCACATTGATGGAAGGCAGGACCATCAATACCATATTGCGGAATATTATACCACCCCAACAGAACCAAATACCACAGTCCATCACAAATTACTTCCAGCAACACAAAATACATTCCCAAAAACTTCCATTGGCCGGCCGTGAGGAGGACTCATCAGCCCACCAGGAAATTTCCCTGTAAGGTCTATGGCCAATCCGCCCCTGATGTTGATGCAGTGAAACAGCACTGAAGATTCAAATTCAAGCACATCAGTTTAGTTCTCAGCATTTGTTGAAACACAAATAGCACTTTCTAGATTCTAGGATTCATGAAGTCAAAGGTGGTTAATGGGCCCAGATGTCTCTTTTAACCACTTCCTGTCCACCCATAGTATATAAACGTCCGGGAAGTGGTTAATTATCTCTGAATGGATGTTTCTGAACGTCAATTCAGAGATAGCAGCTGCACGCTAATCGTGCAGCTGCACAGCGGGGTACCTGCTGTCAGTGACAGCAGGGTATCCCATAGAGAAGGCAGGGACTGTTCCCAGAGGTCCCTGCCTTAAAGATCGCTGTATACACAACGCTCACCGAGCGCTGTGTATACAGATCAGGAAGCGCTATGTGCTTCCTGTTCCGGCCCGGCGGTCAAGTTATCGCCGGGGCCGGGAGAGTGCAGGAGCTGTCGGGTCTTTCATAGACCCGATCAGCCCTGCACTGAGGCTGTACAGCATAGTATTATGCTGTACAGCCTCTCTGGGGGTGTATTTCCCCTGTAACTGGGGCTACTATGTCAGCCCCAGTTACAGGAAAAATCAATAGTGTGTAAAAAAAAAAAAAGGCAAGGAAAGGAAAGTTAAATGTCCCCCAGAGGTCTTGTATGACCTTATGGGGGACACAAAGTGTAAAAAAAATAAAGAGTATTATAAAAAAAAATTCACATATAAAAAAATTTCCCACAAATATGTCATTAAAAAATGTTACAAATAAAAATAAATAAATAAAATAGACATATTTGCTATCACCGCGTCCGCAATGACCGGCTCTATAATAATATCACATGATCTACCCCATTAGTTAAACGCCGTAAAAAATAAATAAATAAATATTATGCCAAAACAGATTTTTTAATGACCTCACCTCTCAAAAAACATAATATCAATCAGTCAAAAAGTCGTATGTATCCCAAAATGGTAGCAATAAAAACGTCACCTCATCCAGCAAAAAATGAGCCCCCCACCAAATAATAGCCAGAAAAATGAAAAAATATGGCTCGTATAAAATTGCAACACAATAACATGATTTTTTTTCTAAAAATGCTCTTATTGTGTAAAACGTAAAAATGTAATTAAATCTTTTATGTTTATATGTCATTTTGGTTTTACTATGTTACACCCCTGAGACGCTGTCTCTCTTCCCTCTGTATACGGAGTATGAATATACTTATACATGCTGGAGGAGACGTATGGCTGGTTATAAGCTTGGATGGCTGCCAGTCATCTGTGTACTCCCTACTAATAGTTCAAAATATATAACATCTAGCAAATATTTTAACTTTGCATAACCCAAATGTACTATTTGTAGAACTGTGTTTCTATTGTATTACTATACAATTTGTACTCTTTCCCCTGTTTCTTTTCTTTTCTATTAAGAAAATTTACACTGTATTTAAAAAGAAAAAACCCAATAAAAACTATTGAACAAGAAAAATGTGATTAAAAAATAGACATATTTGGTATTGTTGCATCTGTAACAATTGACTCTACAAAAATATCACATGATCTACCCCATCAAGTGAACTGGGTAAAAAAAATCTAATAAAAATTATGCCAAAACAGCTTTTTTTGTCGCCCCACCTACCAAAAAACATAATATCAAACAATCCAAAAGTCGTATGTATCCCAAAATGGTAGCAATAAAAACGTCACCTTATCCCGCAAAAAATCAGCCCCACACAACATCATAGCCAGAAAAATTTAAAAAATATGGCTCTTAAAAAATAGCAACTAAAAAAAAAATATATATATAGACATATTTGGTATCATTGTGTCCGTAACAACCGGATCTATAAAAATATCACATGATCTACCCCATCAAGTGAAGGGTGTAAAATATATATATATATAGAAATATGCCCCTAAACTGCTTTTTTTGTGACTTAACCTCCCAAAAATGAGATTAAAAAGTGATCAGAAAGCCAGATGTACCCCAAAATGGTGCCAATAAAAAGCACAGCTTATCCTGCAAAAAATATGCCCTCAAGTAGCTCAGTCCACAAAAAAATTAAAAAGTTATCGCTCTTAAAACCATGACAGAAAATTCCATGTTAGAAAATACAGATGCTGCTCTTCCCCTTCTGAGCCCTGGCGTATCCCCAAATAACAGTTCACGATCACATGTGGGGTGTTTCTGTAAACTGCAGAATCGGGGTAATAAATATTGAGTTTTGTTTTGTTGTTAATCCCTGATGTGTTACAGGAAAAAAATGATTAAAATGGAAAATCTGCAATAAAAGTGAAATTTTGAAATTTTATATCTATTTTGCTTTAATTCCTGTGGAATACTTAAAGAGTTAACAACATTCCTAAAACCAGTTTTGAATAGTTTGAGGGGTGTAGTTTCTAAAATGGGGTCATTTATGGGTGGTTTCTATTATGTAAGTTCTTAAAGGGTTTCTGTCATCAGATTTTAGCATTGCAAACCGAGTGTCATTTGCAATGTGCAAATGACACCTGATGACAGATCTGTTAATGTTATAGTTTTCTGTAGCCTAGTTTTTGAGAAAATAGCGTTTTTAAAATATGTAAATGAGCTTCCCTAGGTGCAGGGGGCGTTAACCCTGCACCTAGTAGCGGCGTAATTCCTCCTCTTACCCCTCCTCCGTTCCGGTGATTGACAGGGCCAGGCAGCTAGCTCTTTCAGCTGCTGGCCCTGTGCGAGTCCGAAATCCCGCGCCTGCGCATTGCGATCACCAATGCGGGCGCATTGATGAAGCCAGGATCTGGCCGGCCGGCGGCTCTCAACGCGCATGCGCGGATTGCGGATCGCAATGCGCAGGCGCGGGATTTCGCACTCGGACAGGGCCGGGAGCCGAAAGAGCTGGCTGCCTGGCCCTGTCAATCACCGCAACGGAGGAGGGGTAAGAGGAGGAATTACGCCACTACTAGGTGCAGGTTTAACGCCCCCTGCACCTAGGGAAGCTCATTTACATATTTTAAAAACGCTATTTTCTCAAAAACTAGGCTACAGAAAACTAACATTAACAGATCTGTCATCAGGTGTCATTTGCGCATTGCAAATGACACTCGGTTTGCAATGCTAAAATCTGATGACAGAAACCCTTTAAAAAGTTGATTTTGCAAATTTTCAAAAATTGCTTCTAAAATTCTAAACTTTCTAATGTCCTAAAAAAATAAAATGACACTACCAAAATGATACCAACATAAAGTAGACATATGGGAAATGTCAATTAATGAGTATTTTATGGGGTATCACTATCTGTCTTAAAAGCAGAGAGATTCAAATTTAGAAAACAGTGAATTTTTTCAAATTTTTATTAATTTTTGGATTTTTTTTATAAATAAAAGTAAAACATATTGACTCAAATTTACCATTAACATGAAGTACAATGTGTCACGAGAAAACAATCTCTGAATGGCTTGGATAAGTAAAAGCATTCCAAAATTATTACCACATAAAGTGACACTTGTCAGATATGCAAAATTAAGCCTGGTCAGGAATGGGGTAAGTGGCTCGGATGGGAAGTGGTTAAGCAATTTCCTCACACTGTACTTCACTAGTTAAATCTTGCACAAGCATGCAACCTCGGAGCTGACCCTAACAATTTTTGGAAATGTTGCTTTACAATGTACACTTACACAATGTCCTCTGCGGGATATGGGTATCATCTTTTACACAAATGATTAATCTGCTCCCAAGATGTCTCCAGGTACTGTTAGACTTTAAACTCCTCAACATCCTTTTCAGACATCAATTATCCACATAAATTCTCTCCACACCTATATGCTGAATAAGTTCTTACTGGGCCTTGCTCTGGTTGATGTCTAACCCAGGGCTGTGCCCTCTTTCAGCTCTTTCACTTAAAATATGTTCTCTCCTCTCCGCTCTGACAAATGACTAACCTAGACTAGGATAAGATCTAAAATGTTTCTACAGGTCAAATCAGCTACGCAGGGACTTCTCTTCTTTGCCTCTGTGGTTCTTGGATTGTCCATGTCTCCTTTTGTCTAGACAACTTATCCATCTTTCTTTTATATGATTGTCCCTATATTACAGTCAACTCTCCTGTCCGTCATCTTTTTAACTGTCACTCTCTATTCACTGACAGTCCATTTTCTCTCCCTGTTTCTCTGTTAACTCTCACCTTCTTTCCTCCACTTGGTTGCTTCCACATGTCCACAACTACTGTATGCTCTTTCACCCTTGTCCCATGTGGTTAATATCTTGAAACAAATACTTTAGTCCAGGCCTTCCAAGCCCTTCTATACATACACACAGAAACAATCAAGTGTACACATCCAGTCACAACCCTATTAGTCAATATACCATGTCACATTACAAACAAATACCCTACAGTGACATAAATGCAACTCTTCCGTCTTAGAAGCCACTGCCGTTCTTAAGGCAAACACAACAGAAGCCTCATCACCATCAAAACAGCAGTTGAGCATAAGGGTGGTAATTTTTTTTACAACATATGCAACTCCTGGGACTGCACTGTTAAGCAGTTTTTAGTACATGTTTTTTCTTTTTATGTTGCAGAACAGGCATTTTTATAAAATTGTTTGCAAATATTAACAGGGTGAAAAAAGGGTTTTATTTTTTCTTCTTTTCCTTTTAGTTGTCTATTCTGACTTAGAAAAATGGAACAGCACAGCTCCATACATTGGGTTGTGGCCATGAATGGTACTACAGTGCTGCTCTAATCTTATATTGATGATCTCTCTTAAGAATTCATCGTCAATATTACAGTCTTGGAAAACCCCTTGTACATTAGTTTGTATAGACTCCTAAAGTTAGTACTGTAATGATCTGTACTACAAAAATATAGGCATTCTGATTGTCTTTGCTTCTCAAATGAAATCAATATGGCTTGTATTATATGCCTATGTGTGTATAAGAGGTTTGAATGGGGTCTTAGAGAGACTAGGGGGTTCATTTATGACTCTGAAATCTGCAACATTTCCCCACTCACGCTAGTTCTAAAAAAGCGGACATAGTGTGGGCGGGGAAGGGGACAGGCCAACAGGCTCGACTCATTTACCATTTTCTACACCTGTTTCAGGTGTAAAAAAGGGTCTAAATGTAAGACAGGTAGGAAGTTGTCTTAACTTTCTACATAACTCAGGCAGATCCACCACCAGCTTAGGGGTTTATTAAGACCAGCGTATAAAATACCCCTTAATGTGTTTGGGGATTAAACAGTTATAGAGGTTATAATACCGGTTACATAGTTCAGCTAACTCACCTAAATACAAACGCTGTTCACACACAGCTTTTAAGTGCGGCTTCCTCAGCCGTTCAGTCTAGCAGCCTCCTGGCTTTGACTTCAACCGTACCTTTGGGGGGATATGGTCCAACAGTCCTCCCGACTCTGACCGTGTTACCCTCTTCTCCTAGGGTCACTGGGCCCCCCAAACTTCCAGGCTACACTGAGCCTTGTGGCCCCTCAGCCCTCGTGGCTGAGACCACACAGAGCCACCGCAGGCTCTAACCTCTCAGGCCTCCTCAGCCTTTCTCTTCCTCAGGCTTCCTCATCCTTGTGGCCCCCCAGCCCTTCTGGCTAGGACCACACGGGCCCTCTCCAGGTCTGTTCCCTGGGGCCCTCTCTAACACACAGTGCAGTTTAACTTATCCCTGCCTGATTAATCCAGCTGGCCTCACCTGGGGCCAGGGAAAACCTGTGACGGATTAGGGTGTGTGGACTGGAAGACTCCCACTTCCAACCTATGTCCCAGTCCAAGAAATCCAGCCCATGCAACATTAAACAAAAACCAGCTCCAGCAACTATGCTTGCTGAATCTATACCACTTGTGGATTTCAGTTCTCACCTGGCTAAACTGACAAACAAGGTGAGATACACACCCCACACCTCACCTTACTACACACATCACCACTATATATATATATATATACACTCACCGGCCACTTTATTAGGTACACCTGTCCAACTGCTCGTTAACACTTAATTTCTAATCAGCCAATCACATGGCGGCAACTCAGTGCATTTAGGCATGTAGACATGGTCAAGACAATCTCCTGCAGTTCAAACCGAGCATCAGTATGGGGAAGAAAGGTGATTTGAGTGCCTTTGAACGTGGCATGGTTGTTGGTGCCAGAAGGGCTGGTCTGAGTATTTCAGAAACTGCTGATCTACTGGGATTTTCACGCACAACCATCTCTAGGGTTTACAGAGAATGGTCCGAAAAAGAAAAAACATCCAGTGAGCGGCAGTTCTGTGGGCGGAAATGCCTTGTTGATGCCAGAGGTCAGAGGAGAATGGGCAGACTGGTTCGAGCTGATAGAAAGGCAACAGTGACTCAAATTGCCACCCGTTACAACCAAGGTAGGCAGAAGAGCATCTCTGAACGCACAGTACGTCGAACTTTGAGGCAGATGGGCTACAGCAGCAGAAGACCACACCGGGTGCCACTCCTTTCAGCTAAGAACAGGAAACTGAGGCTACAATTTGCACAAGCTCATCGAAATTGGACAGTAGAAGATTGGAAAAACGTTGCCTGGTCTGATGAGTCTCGATTTCTGCTGCGACATTCGGATGGTAGGGTCAGAATTTGGCGTCAACAACATGAAAGCATGGATCCATCCTGCCTTGTATCAACGGTTCAAGCTGGTGGTGGTGGTGTCATGGTGTGGGGAATATTTTCTTGACACTCTTTGGGCCCCTTGGTACCAATTGAGCATCGTTGCAACGCCACAGCCTACCTGAGTATTGTTGCTGACCATGTCCATCCCTTTATGACCACAATGTACCCAACATCTGATGGCTACTTTCAGCAGGATAATGTGCCATGTCATAAAGCTGGAATCATCTCAGACTGGTTTCTTGAACATGACAATGAGTTCACTGTACTCAAATGGCCTCCACAGTCACAGATCTCAATCCAATAGAGCATCTTTGGGATGTGGTGGAACGGGAGATTCGCATCATGGATGTGCAGCCGACAAATCTGCGGCAACTGTGTGATGCCATCATGTCAATATGGACCAAAATCTCTGAGGAATGCTTCCAGCACCTTGTTGAATCTATGCCACGAAGAATTGAGGCAGTTCTGAAGGCAAAAGGGGGTCCAACCCGTTACTAGCATGGTGTACCTAATAAAGTGGCCGGTGAGTGTATATATATATATATATATATATATATATATATATATATATATACTTGTGTCTACCATTTGGCGGATGGAAGGGAAGATGTTACTAGCTCAGGGGTTGTCAGGGCAAGAAGATTTTTTTCATACATGAGGTAATGAAGGGTTTAGTGAGGGATCAGCATTAGACTTAGTGTTATGCCTTCTTTCTCCATAAATTTTTGTCATTACCTGTTCTGATTACAAAGTTTTTAGTGCCAGTTATTGATCTTTACATGAGCATTTATTTCCCTTTTTAAAACTCTACTGCAGAATTGCAAAACACATTTTTACAATTGAAAAGGCTTCCTTGGCTCCCTAATAAACTATATGTCTAGATTCTCGTAGAAAACAAAGTATCTGCCATATATTCGTGATTCATCATTGCAGTAATTACAGGCTCGGCTAATAGATATCCATTCCTCTGCAGCCACATGCTAATTGCACATCATACTGCTTTTAAAAAAATTACACTACAAATTAAACAAAGAAATATCTTCACAAGCCTCCGAAAATCAGCGTTCGCTGCTGCACGACACTGACGCGCATATGTTTGTCTAGAAATTACCCTGTAGGACATTAAAGCACCTTACTGGATAAATCATTAAAGAAGTCTTGGCTTTTCCTACAAAAGCCGTCTGATCATCTGTTTATCACCATTGGTTCCTTATGCTACAGGCATGTAGTGTTGGCTTCCAGTTTTATTTCATGGCTGTTTGCAGAATGAATTGGCTATGTGGGAAGAGACAGAGATGCAATTAATTTTATATCTGATAAATTGCACTAGTAGGAAAATAAATAAGTAACTTGCTGTTGAAACAGCAATTCATTGTCTTATCTCTGGTTCCTGAATGTAGTTCAATGATTCATCCAAAAATAAATATTCAAAAAAAAAACCCCAAAACATAAATCTTGATAAGAACATGAATACAGTAATTTGCAAGATGGGACACAATTGTATGTCAGAACATGTGAGACATTCCTGTCTACAGTATGAAACGTCCAAGAAACCAGATACTTAGTCATTAGTTGAGTCAACATATTCGCACAGTGAACAGCAAGCAAAGCAGATTGGACAAATTCCCAGTGACATCAAATATTCCTTTGGTATCGGAAAACTGCAAGAATGCCAACCAGAAAATACTCTCCAGTTACATTCAGTTAAATTTTAAAGATGAAATCAGTTACACAATTTAGAAATTGAGCCAAGGATGTACAGCACAAGCCAATAAAGAAGAGAAAAAAAAATCAAGTATCATGCATATCAAGCTGTATCTTCCGAGCAATAGCGAGATTTGAAGACATCTCTATTGTGTCAGGGGAAGTGTTCACAATTGTTGTCCAGGACCGTACATTAGCTGTACAAATGGAACCATTACAAAAGTTCCTTTGAGGCAAGCAAAGGCATGTGTCTTTTATTAGGAACAAAAAGACAGCGCTTAATAATTTTCAAGTACTATTCTACTGCAAATAAAAAGCATCCCAGGATTTGGACGAATGAATAGGATCTTTCTTAATGAAAATTTCAATATAAGATAATAATAATAATGATCGGCAGAAAATGAGAGGAGCGGAAAGGAACCGGCAGTGACTCGTCCCTCTCGTTTTAATATTTCTCTCCTACCTGTATTCATGCAATTTAGCTATTAACTAGAGATAAGGCTGACTTGATGAACTTTATGCTGTCAAGCAAGCAAAATGTATGATCAAACCAATGGGCAGAGCTCTGTAGGGGATCAGCTTCTTGTCGATGAATTTTATTTCAAATGGCAGAGCAAACATTTGTATTGTGTCAATCAGCTCCAAGGGGGGCCAGGCTGTTAAAGAAAGCTAGCAATTTTTTATTCATTTTCTTTTATTTCTTTTCTTTTAGTTTTATTTAACTTTCTTAAACTTAGCAATCAAATGCCAAGTTCAGACTTGATACAAGAAATTATAACTGTATTGAAATATTTCCATCACTTGGCGGACAAAGATTCAGGTTTCTGTCCCATCCCTTTTCCTTTAGACCCTGGTCAAGGTACAGTCACTTGTTCTCCATCTGGAAACCAGTACTTGAGGCACATGCAGTACTTGAGGCACCTCCTGGACTTCAAAGCCCTGAATGACATTCTGCCTGCAGACTACTTCACATTTTCATGATGACAGGATGCCTTTAAAGGGCACATCAACCAAATAGGAGTGGTATTATCAAGGCATTAGTCCAAAGCTACTGTGACTTAAATAATAATATATGATCACCTCTGGACCCTGTTGTTATAAGAATGTGCCAGTTTTTGGTGCAATTTTCACCTTAAAGTAGTATATGTGCTTTGCACTGTATTTATTAAGTACTGTAAGCACATTTGTGCCTCATACTTCTAGGAGATGTGGCTCTGCTACGAGGTATGACTTAGCGGAAAGAGGTATGACTGTGTGAGTGAGTGGCTTAAATGTGATGCCATGAACAAAAATGTGTCAAACGTTTTGTGCATTTTTGGAATAAAACTATGACAACTAATTGGTGATGTAAATGTAGATAAAACATTCTAGAAATACCGTCTTGAACATAATGGTAAGTTCTTAAAACAAGTTAAATGATCAATAATCTAATAGGTTTCAGGAAAGAAGATTTGATTGATGAGTAAAACTGTGAACTTTGATCTTCACATAATGGGGTTTAAATTGATTATCCAATTTGGGCAACTCTTTTTCAGACCATAGGACTTCCTCGTAGGGCTATCACAGTTGGGATCAATCTTGATAAGCTGTTTTCTATGAAGGAACCACACTATAAAAGTTCATTCTCTCTGCATTAATACAGAAGGGAGAACAGAGCTTAATAGGGTGCCCATTAAAGTCAATCCACCCTGCCTCCTGTGCTGAGAGCCTCACTGGTCATCATTCTTGGCTTTTTAACTCAAAGAGCTCTAATAAGGCATGAGCACAGAGGTTGTTTGAAGCAGTCAGCCCCTTTAATACTTTATCAAAATATGTCGTTAATATGATATTTCAAAATAATTATTTTGTCAAGCTTAGAACTGCTCAGTTAACATAAAGTGAATCAGAGGACCCATCCCCCAAATGACTTGATGGAAGTGACTTGTGTTGCTGTGTAGAAACGCTCCATTCCTTTATTATAATGTCACACATAGTTATACTTAATGTTC
Source organism: Rhinella marina (assembly GCA_900303285.1). Taxonomy (NCBI): domain Eukaryota; kingdom Metazoa; phylum Chordata; class Amphibia; order Anura; family Bufonidae; genus Rhinella; species Rhinella marina. The sequence continues at coordinate 164,822 of ONZH01008087.1, read as the reverse complement.
ATACATATTTTCTTTCTTTTCAATTTAAATTGTATACTTGGAACAATTTAAAACAAGAGGCAATTCAAAGAATAATCTGGGTTGCTCCTGACACAGCTGCAAGTCAGAAACATAAAGAGGTCATCTGGACAATAGTAATTAAGGTGACACCATGCTTATTCAGCTACCACACAAAATGTAGATGTTTCCAGAATTGCTGATATAGATCAGTACTTATGTAAGGCAAGATCCACCCAAAAGCACCCTCGAGGCTTGAAAATAATGTCTTCAAGCTTCCTTAGATAACAAAAAAAAAGGTTTTGGATTGTAAAGCAGCTAGACAGAATTTCACTTTCAACCAGTAAAAGTTCTTTGTAATGACTCAAGCAAACAAACTTCCTGTCAAAAAGACCTTAGGAGCAAAATTCTGAAAGTATGATGTGTCCTAAATCTGCATTAATTAACTCAACCTAACAGAGACAATAAATAAAAATTACTAATTTTCCTTGAGCTTTTTTGCATATTAAAATAAAACTCTATACATTGAATCAACACCCCATCTCCCTCAATTGTGAATGATAATATTAGACCAAGGAGTTTTTTGACCACATCAACACAAACGTGGCAGGCTAAGTGCAAATGTAGGGCATTAAACTGTGGTGGTTTCTTATAGTCTTTATTTTTATAGTAGGGGCACTTTGTCTCTTATAGGACACACCACTGCAGCTGCAGAGCCTTGTTTTTCTAAAGTAAAGGGGTAGATTAGTATAGACTTTACGTACGAAGGTACGCCGAAACGCGCGTCGGGGTAACGCCATCCCTGGCCCTTTGCTTGGTTTTCATCTCATTTGGTGAGTGTTTGGCACATAATATTTTGGAGTCATTTTAGATCATATGAGCAGGGACAGCAGTCATTTATTATGATGTTTTTTTCCCCTGGGGACTTTGCTTATCAGTGAGGTATTCAGCTATGTGTGACTATATATATACATACTTTGTGTTTAGCCACTGCAGTATTCCGTTATTGGCATGGTTACTTATCACACATACCTGACCGCATATTGGTTGCCACTGTGACATTATACCCTTTATTATATGAGTGTATGGGACCTTGGTGGTATTTTTATATCACTATCATATGCGAATGCTGTTCATTTTTGTTCTGTTATATCAGTGTATTTATATGTATGGGCAAGGGATGGGGTTTTCTTCTGCACTGTTACCCTGCCTGTATAACATTGACTTTTTAACTTTTTTATATATGAGAAGATGTAATAAAGATTGTCATATTTTTGTAGTAAATGAGTGGATAAAAATATCTGTAAATTCTCCAAATTATGCAAATCTTTCAAACTGGTGGTTATATCATGCCTAAAGGTGGCCATACACATGAAATACCTATTGGCTGATCTCTTTCAATCCCCTCATGTGTATGCATGCTGGGCTTGGCTGAGCCTGCACATGCAATGAAAGGGGAGAGTGGAGAAAGCTTACAACCATTCTCTTATCCATTCATTAACAAAAGAATCGGGCTATTGAATTCAACATGCCCAATCCTCATCTCTCCCAAGATCAGTAACTGGAGAATATCCGGGGGCAACTATGCACACTACATGGTTAGCCAAACCCACCAAAAATAAGTATGTTCAACAGATAGACATCTAATTTACAGTACATGGTCAGCTAAGTATGATTTTTAACATTTCAAATTTAGAACTAAAGTTTGAAGCCCCTTTTGTCTGAAACATTAAGGGGTCATTTATCAATCAGGAATACTCCTAAGTTAGGCATATTTGTGGCACAAAGACCATTTGCCCATCAATCTATGACTTTTCCCCTCTTATGCCAGGTCTAAAAAAAGAGCGTGGCATGGGTGGGGAAGGGGAGGGCCATCAGATCCATCTCATTTACCATTTTCTCTGGCTCTACATAACTTTTTAGATTGCAATAAAACTGGAACTACTGACTTAGAATCTTACTGGAACTGCCCAAGGGTACCAGAAAGTGGGAAAGATGACCCACCACACATTGATAGTGATGAGACATCAACAGCTTTTGTTACTTGTAAAAGTGAAGAACTAAAATTGTACAGTGGTGAAAATGTTATAGGCTTATTTCTCTGAAAATCCAGACTTTACTTCCCACCAGTCCAAAACAATTGCTTAGTCTTTAGTAGGCCAAACCCCTTTTGAGAAAAACGTGTAGTAAATCTAAGATTGATTTAGTAAATCTAAGATTGAACAAACTACCGGTGGTACTGTATCTGTCATAGCCAGATACCGCTGCACACTGCTGGATCCCTATTGATTATAATGATAGCATTGCTAGTTGAGCAAAAAAAAAATATTAGTACAATCTTAGATTTTCACCTTCCTGACCAGGCCATTTTTTGCAAATCTGACATGTGTCACTTTATGTGGTAATAACTTTGGAACGCTTTTACTTATCCAAGCCATTCTGAGATTGTTTTCTCGTCACATATTGTGCTTCACGACAGTAGTAAATTTGTGGCAAAATATTTCATTTTTATTTATAAAAAAAATACCAAATTTACCAAAAATTTGGAAAAATTTCCAAATTTCAATTTCTCTACTTTCAAAATATATAGTAATACCTCCAAAAATAGTTATTATTTTACATTCCCCATATGTCTTCTTTATGTTGGCATCATTTTATAAATGTCATTTTACTTTTTTGGGACGTTAGAAGGCTTAGAAGTTTAGAAGCCATTTTTCAAATTTTCAACAAAATTTCCAAAGCAATTTTTTTAAGCACCAATTCAGATATAAAGTGATTTTGAGTGGATTGCGTAATGGAAACCACCCATAAATTACCTTATTTTAGAAACTACACCCCTCAAATTATAAAAAACTGCTGTTACAAACTTTGTTAACCCTTGAGGTGTTCCACAAGATTTAATGGAATATGGAGGTAAAATTTCAAAATTTCACTTTTTTGGTAGATTATTCATGTTAATAATTTTTTTCTTGCAAAACAGCAAGGGTTAACAGCAAACTAAACCTCAATATACATTACTCTGATTCTGCAGTTTACAGAAATACCCCATATATGGTGGTAAATGTCTCTATGGGTTTGTGGCAGTGGTCAGAAGGAAAGGAGCGCCATATGGATTTTGGAGGCAGATTTTGCTAGAATGGTTTTTAGGCACCATTTTGTAATTGAGAGACCCTGTAGTACCCCTACAGTGGAAACCCTCAAAAAGTGACCCCATTTTGGAAACTACACCCTTCAAAGAATATATTAAGGTGGGGTACTGGCCACTTTGACCCCCTAAGCGTTTTATGGAATTTGGAAACACTTGGCTATGAAAATGAAAAGTTTCATTTCTTCCAATAAAATGTTGCTTTAGCCCCAAATTTTTCATTTTCACAAGGGGTAACAGGAGAAAAGCACCCCATAATTTGTTCCCCATTTTCTCCTGAATATGGCAATATGTGGTGGTAAACTGCTGTGGGGGCACATGGCAGGACTCAGGACAGAAGGAGCGCCATATGGATTTTGCAGCACAGATTTTGATGGATTGGTTTGCGGGAGCCATTGATTTTTATTTTTTTGAGTTATTTTCTTATGTGGGGGCTCATTTTTTGCGGGATGAGGTAACGTTTTCATTGGTACCAAGACTTTTTGATCGCCTGCTATTACACTTTTTGTGAGGCAAGGTGAAAAAAATGGCTGTTATGGCATAGTTTTTTTTTAAAATTTTTTTTACAGCATTCACCTGGAGGGCCATCTCATGTAATATTTTTATAGAGCAGGTTGTTATGGACGCGGCGATACCCAATGTCAAACATTTTTATTTTTGGAAAGTTTTACACATTAGATGCATTTTTGAACAGAATAAAATCTTTTTTTTGTGTTGCTATTTTCTGAGAGCCATATTTTTTATATTTTTTTAGGCGATTGTCTCAGGTAGGGTCTACATTTTTGCGGGACAAGATGACGGTTTGATTGGTACCATTTTGGGGTAAATACGCCTTTTTGATCGCCTGCTATTACATTTTTTGTGAGGCAAGGTGAAAAAAAATGGATGCTATGGCATAGTTTTTAAAAAATTTTTTTTACAGCATTCACCTAGGGGGCCATCTCATGTGATATTTTTATAGAGCAGGTTGTTACGGATGCGTCGATACCCAATATGTCAAACATTTTTATTTTTGGAAAGTTTTACACATTAGATGCATTTTGTACAGAATAAAATCTTTTTTTGTGTTGTGTGTTGTTGTTCTATTTTCTGAAAGCCATATTTTTTTTATTTTTTGGGCGATTGTCTCAGGTAGGGTCCACATTTCTGCGGGATGAGATGACGGTTTGATTGGTACCATTTTGGGGTAAATACGCCTTTTTGATCACCTGCTATTACACTTTTTGTAAGGGAAGGTGACCAAAAAAAGGCTGTTTTGGCAGTTTTTTTTTTTACTGCATTCACCTGGCGGGGTGGATCATGTGATATTTTTATAGAGCCGGTCGATACGGACGGGCGATACCTAATATGTCTATTTTTTTTTTTCACAATTTTTTACAATTTTTTTAAATATTATTTTGTGAAAAGGACGCTTTTTTTGGAACTTGAAACTTTTTTGTAAAACTTTATTTTTTCACTTTTTTTCACTTTCTTTTTTTACACTTTTTTAACTTTTGGAGTCTGATCCCCTTTACAATGCATTACAATACTTCTGCATTGTAATGCATTGGCTGGAAGTGTATTACACACAGTAATACACTTCCAGCTTACTGCCTGTGAGATCGAGGGGGCTGGATCTCACAGGCTTCTGTAGATAGCAGCCGGATGCCTAAGAAAGGCATCCGGCTGCTATCTAAACCATCGGGTCCCCGTCACAGCAGTGCGGGGACCCGATGGACACCCCCTCCGACCGCCCGCATCGCATGTGCCGCGGTCAGCGCTGAAAGCGGCACATGAAGGGTTAATACGCCCGCATCGGTGTTTTCACCGATGTGGGCGTACGCAGCAGGGTCCGGCTACTGGGAACAGCCGCCCCCCCGCAGCTGATCGGGCAGGCACAGCTCCTGCACCCGCCAGATCAGCGCACCGTAGTACTACGGCGTTGGTCGGAAAGTCACTTCCCGCAGCGCCTTACATGTACGGCGCTGGTCGGGAAGGGGTTAATATGTTGGATTTTTATTTACAGATATTTCAATCCTCCCAACAGTTTAACAACATTTACTGCTTATGTGGAAGTTCTATTGGATTCACAAGAATTCACATGGCCATTTTCTATCATCTCACCACATCCTACCAACAACACAATAAAGATCTATAACTTCTGCACAAACCAGCTGTATCTATGTCACATATCAAAGAAGACCTTGCTCGGTTTGTGGTATGTACCCTGCAGCACATAACTGCTATGTCCAACTGTTCTTTTAGCCCTTATTCTATCAACACAATATCGTTTGCTCCCAGTATTATGTCATCTCTCTCATTGCGTAGTCATCTCAGCCAAGATGTTACAGAAGGCAAAGATGTCAACCTAGAAACCTGTTTTTTTTTCTCCTTACAAGACATCAACCAGAAAGAATGCACGCTGTGGTGTTATCTTACCCTGCATTCAAGATAAAGACCCACGTCTTTCAAATAAATTGACAATTTCAGAGTTCATGTCTACATTCTGTTTATACAGAGATATAATCTCTTCTGCCATCCCACATTGGAGGGGATAATTACATTACTCTACCTATGTAACACTGAGCATCAAGGCTACAGATGGGATACAGTTTCTCTGTAAACTGTGAACAGTTATCCTCTGCATTTTGACCCTTTAATTTTGAAGTATTCTTTTAATACTGTAGATAATGTTTGAATTGATTCATATACAGCAATACTGTAAAAAAAATCAATTGAAAGTATTATACTAAAAAGACAACCCCCTTTTCAAATTGAATCCAGCCTGGTTTGGTTGACCACCTTGGGTTCATCTTCAGAGTACCTTGGTGATCAGCTATGGTGATGTGTCCAGAGATTAGGAAATTTCCTAAAATTCATTTTGGGTCCAATTTGGCCAAGAAATACTACAAAAACCCTTAAAACACTGCAACTCACATCACAAACACTGAGTGGCTGCAGTTAGACACATATAGGGCAGAAATCTCGTGACACAGTATCACAAAAAATCTGGTAATCTTGTGGCACACATCTCTGGATCCACACAAAGTCATAGTACACAGGTACCTAAATCACTGCAAAAATGTATACAAAATTACAATAGTTTGTAAAGGATGCAAAGAAAAAACAAACAATCATTAAAAATAATTAATAAAAACTGCATGAATCAACAGCACAAGTCCTAAATAGTTAATATAAGGAGACCAAAAGTGCTCTGAAAAAAGTCAGTCATAGAAATAACATAATGAGAAAGTGAAAATGACATGAAAGAGCTGGACATTCCAATAAAAAAGATACATTTAACCACTTGGCAAATATATTTTTATGTTTGTCCTAAATAGACAAAGATTAAAAATGGACCATGTTATGCAATGAACAATTTAAAGGGGTTTTGTAAGAGAGGGGAATGTGATTTAAAAAAAAAAAAACATAAAAATAAGTTACTCACTTTTTTTTTTTTTTTTTTGCTTTTTATTTTATCACATTTTCTGTTGCTAGGCAATATTTTTAAAAAGTGGACAACCCTGATTAATATGTCCAAAATGGCTTAGGTGAGTTTTCCATTCAACTTAAATTATGTAATACTCTGGCAAACAATTCCTATATGTGGGCCCTTTTGAAATGAAATGAAAAATATAGTCGGTAGAACCTTTACTGTTCATCAGATAGCTTCATAAGTTGCTGACGAAGACAGTCTACATCTCTCTAGCTTTCTAGAACCCATAATACAGGTCTAGAAACCATCTGATGGTTCTAATCTTTCTGTCATAGACATATTGGTTTTCTAGAGGTTTCCATTATTTATTTGCCTGAAGTAAAAATGGTAAGTGTTTTATCATCTATTACATGTCCATTATTCAGAGAGGCGTGAGACAATCCTCAATAGCTGGGTGTCTTTTTCATTTATGGATTTCTTCAAGCATATTAAGTACAATAGAGCTATCTCAGTCTCATTTGAATGTCATAATCTCTTGTCTCTTATTCATGAGGAAGAAACTATTGATCAACTCATGAAACACAAGATGAGTATAAGTTCTACCCTTGTCATATCCATGCTCAGCAACTCATCAGTCCTGCAACAGATGATAGACAAGGGGAAAAGATCTAATCAATAGAGACTTTAAGTACCTTCGAAGAACCTGCAATATTTTGGGCAGCCAATGTATCTTTTTGCAGCATTGCATTGTCTCATACTGATTCCTTATATAATATTTTACTTAACAGGGAGATTAATCAAGACCGGCAATGTTTTAATGTCTTTCTTAATATCACCTGAACTGCTGGAGGATCAATCCAATTTATGACGGGACATAGGCATCATAGCTTAGGCACATCCTTCAGCAGTCTGTGCTACAGTAGATTTTAGTCTTCATTCACAGACTTAAGTGAAAATAAATCTGCTGGGCCGACTGGCCACACTCCAATCTAAATCTCTCCATGTAGCTCTACATCTGGGCTGCCCTCATGAAGTGTATTATAAAACTGTCTGGCTGAAGCCACCACTAGAGGGAGCGCAGTGTATAATAATTTATACAATTATTATTGACTGCAGTGGAATCTGTAAAACTTTGTATGCACCAGCCTCTCCTAGTGGCAGCGGCATGAAAATGCAGCGCTTTCAAGTCAGGAGCAGAAAAGGTTAAACGTTGGGCCCTACCTCCCCTGGGTGGTCTTCCTATATGGAAGGTACAGTATGCCACAGTATATGAGCCCTTTCACCAGTCTCATTATAGAGCACTTTATGTCTCTCTAACAAACACCAGAAAGTGTGACATATCAGCCATGCAATCTATTAGAGAATAGCTGCTAGCTGCTTTTAAGTTGTCAATGCACCCTCTAATGCAAGGTTCCCATCTGTGTTGTGAACTCCGGCATACAGATCCAGTCACTGTATCTAGCATATATGCCAGCTCCAAGCGAGACAAAAAATGCTATACATAGTATTTTTTGTCTAGCTAAAAGCCGGTATATATGCCGGAAAGCGATCCCCATTGGATCCCATTACAGTGAATGGAAATCCAGAGGCGCATGGTGATATCTGGCTATGCCAGATACAGTGAACTCCAACAGATTGTACCCCCGATGTTCAGCTGTTTGAAGGGGTATCAGCTTTTTCTCAGTTACCTGCATATCATTTCCTTTGTAGTGGCGATGAAGTGTAATTACAAATGTTCCTCCCATTGAAGTGAATGAGGTGAGCAGTTGCAATTTCACTGCATGGCTGCTCCATATGAGAAGGCGCACAGGTCATTTTGATGCTGAAGCATTGGTTGCACAAGTGATGTTACGGCTTCAAACAGCTCATTGACAGAGGTATTGGGAGTAGGACCCCCCCATCGATCTGATATTGATGACCTATCCCAAGAATAGATAGGTCATCTATATCTTTGCACTCCACAACCCTTTAAGAAATTGTGTACATCTTCTTGCAATCAACCTGTGCTTCAGTAAACTATCAGCAGTTATGAGCTGGTGTATATTTGAGCTATAATTTACAGAAGTTTCTGACAAAAGAAGGCATAAAATTGTAAAATGTCCTAAACTCCACTTGAATTACCGTATTTTTCGCTTTATAAGACGCACTTTTTTTCCCCCAAAAGTAGGGGGAAAATTGCAGTGCGTCTTATAAAACGAATACAAGTGAACGCTTCCATTATGGAAGCGCTCACTTGTATGTTTTAGCTGCCGGGGGGCCGGGACCCCCCCATCAGTCCTCAGATCAGCCCAGCGTGCCCCATAACAATAAAAAAAAAACTTCACTTACCTGTCCAGAGCCGCGGCTCCGCTCCGGGTCCGGCGCTTCTTAGGCTTCCCGGCCCGGCGCTGCACTGTCCTGAACGCGTACAGCGTCAGGACGTAGTGCGCGCACTATGACCTGACGCTGCACGCAGTCAGGTGACAGTGCAGCGCCGGGTCGGGAAGCCTAAGAAGCGCCGGACCCGGAGCGGAGCCACGGCTCTGGACAGGTAAGTGAAGTTTTTTTTTATTGTTATGCGGCACGCTGGGCTGATCTGAGGTCTGATGGGGGAACAGAGTGGTCTAATGGGGGCACTGTGAGCTGGTCTGAGGTCTGATGGAGGCACAGAGTGGTCTAATGGGGGCACTGTGAGCTGGTCTGAGGTCTGATGGGGGCACAGAGTGGTCTAATGGGGGCACTATGAGCTGGTCTGAGGTCTGATGGGGGCACAGAGTGGTCTAATGGGGGCACTGTTAGCTGGTCTGATGGGGGCACAGAGTGGTCTAATGGGGGCACTGTGAGCTGGTCTGAGGTCTGATGGGGGCACGGAGTGGTCTCATGGGGGCACTGTGAGCTGGTCTGAGGTCTGATGGAGGCACAGAGTGGTCTAATGGGGGCACTGTGAGCTGGTCTGAGGTCTGATGGGGGCACAGAGTGGTCTAATGGGGGCACTGTTAGCTGGTCTGATGGGGGCACAGAGTGGTCTAATGGGGGCACTGTGAGCTGGTCTGAGGTCTGATGGGGGCACAGAGTGGTCTAATGGGGGCACTGTGAGCTGGTCTGAGGTCTGATGGGGGCACAGAGTGGTCTCATGGGGGCACTGTGGGCTGTTCTGAGGTCTGATGGGGGCACAGAGTGGTCTAATGGGGGCACTGTGGGCTGGTCTGAGGTCTGATGGGGACACAGAGTGGTCTCATGGGGGCACTGTGGGCTGTTCTGAGGTCTGATGGGGCACTGTGGGCTGATCTGAGGTCTGATGGGGGAACGCTGGGCTGTTCTGAGGTATGATGGGGGCCTGATGTGATGTCCTGAAATTTATGGGGGGTCAGATATGAGGTCTGATGAAAAATATTTTTTTCTTATTTTCCTACTCTAAAATCTGGGGTGCGTCTTATCTTCGGGTGCGTCTTATAAAGCGAAAAATACGGTAACATCTACAACTTCTGTACAGCGGAAACGGATGCACTACCTCTGTCTGGGCAGATTAACTAAATAGGTTTCTGGAGCAAAAATCTAAGACTAGAGGTAGTAAACTGAACATAAGTTTATTTAGCTTTCACTGAAATCTATCTTTAGATAGCTCCCCCTGGTGACAGCCTCATACTGAGAATTTTGCATATGATACTGTTCATACATTTGAAAGCATACATTAAATTACAGTATTTTACTAGTGGAATGTCACAGATTAAAGAAGAGATAAGTCAGTCCAGATGAATTCATCTGCTTTATGTTCTTCTGGTATCAGATTCCTTGCTTTCACTATGACAAGTCAATTCACCTTGAAAATAAAGGCCAGGAAACTGCTACTTGATATTCTATGGTATCTGAATAGAAAGCACCATCTCTACCTTGTATTGTACATGTCTGATTCTACATCTGTCACTTCTGTGCTCTGCTACAATGTCCACCATAATATCTGTTCACTAAGAAAATAATTAACTTTGTTCACGCTTCTCCCTGATTCAAACAGGAAGCCAAATGAAGAGAATTCTTATTTCTACATGGTCATTATGTCATTATAACTATAAAACAGAAGCTTCATCAGGCCCTGATTTACAACTCCAACAAACCGTCATTATAGCACACCCATGTCACAGAGTATTATTACGAAGACATTGAGAAATGAAGTAGGCGAGTCTGACTAAACATTCCCCTTCTCTGCCCAATAAAAAAAAAAAAACTAAATAAGTCTCTGACATGATATTCTTCTTAACCATTTCATTGGGTGACATGCATGCAAAGAAGCACCTCCCAAGAATGAGAAACACCTCCCCAGTGCCACGATGTAGCCATAGCTAAAAAAAAAAAAGACTCATCATTACATGGTTAAGTAGATTTGGTGTTCCAAAATATTGGAATAATAGGTGACCTGCCCTGTGGTTGCAGTCAGGAGCTGTAAAAAGAAAGAACTATGACTACAGATGGCCTATCCTTACCTTTCCATTAAAGGGGAATTCCCATCTGGGACACTGATTGCATATCGTTAGGATATCCTATCAATGTCAGATAGGTGTGGGCCTAACCTTTGGGACCCATTCCTATCTCCAAAACAGGGCCTCCAAAGTAAATATAGAGCAGGTGCCCATGCGACCCTGTGTTTTCTGCTATGATAGCATATAGCCAAGAGCTGCATTGATCAAGTGTAATAGACACTTTTCTAACCTTTTTATGGCACATCTAACAAGGGGGATGGCTTAGTGTAAAGGGGCACGCCTTAAATGTTTCACCATGCTCCAAAGACACATCAAAATATTGGCATATTTTTGGAGAAAAACTAAATCAACCAAGCCAACTAATAGGCGGTGTAAACTTAGACTAGACAGTCCAGAGATGCAACAGGTTTGCCATCCAGCATCAAGCCCTGTTTTGCACACAAAATTTGCCTTTTTCAGTCCCTCCTCCTCTACACACTGAGCACCTTAGTTAATATATGGATGGGACATGCTGTAGGTGGCAGGGTGTGGGGCCTTACTTTGCAGGCATTCTCCTAGCTGGTGTAGCTTTCAGATTCTGGCACCAAACTCCATTTGCTAAAATTGTTGCACAAATTACATATCAATTGCTCAAGTTTTATTTATTGCAAAGGCTCAGTTTGTACACCACCATGGGGACTGGTGTACACTTGTGACTTCTTATAAAAAGTTGGAATGATAAATCTGGCTAGAAATTTTACTCCACCCATATATCATCTGCATGCCCTTTTGCTAAATATAAACTTATGGACATGGTGCAAACCAACTAAAAATGGTGCAAATTGAGGCATACTGTTTTATAGGAGTATTGCTTCAGACATATAAGTGCTCCATTTTCTTGGAGGAGGAACAATTTAAATCTTTTATTTTATGAATAAACTTTTATTTTCAGTATTAAAGGGTTATCCAGAAATTTTATATTGATGGTTTGTCCACAAGATCAGACATCACTATCAGACAGCGGGGACTCTCATGACCCCCACTGATTAGCATGGGTGGATTGGACATAGACCCTACAAGGAAATTTTGCGATGGGCCGATGCCCAGGAAGCCACTGAATCCCTCCTCTTGGTCGTCAGCAAGGTACATAATGATCTGATGCTCTCAGCATTAGTAAAGGGACATCAGGCACTTATGCACCTGGCCAGCGGTCATAGGTGCCCTCCTGTACGTAAGTACATTACCATCCTCAGGACGATGATACAGCTTCATACTGTAGGGCAGGCGGCAGTATTTTGTGCTGCACTGTGGTATTTGGTTCTGCTGATGCAGTATTTAGTACTGCACTGTAGTATTTGTTTCTGCTGGGTCAGTGTATTGTGCTGCACTTTGGTATTAGGTTTTGCTGAGGCAGTATATTGTGCTGCATTATGATATCTAGTTCTGCTCAGGCAGTATATTGTGCTGCATTGTGGTATCTGGTTCTGCTATGACAGTATTTTGTGCTGCACTTTGGTATTGGGTTCTGCTGGGACAGTATATTGTACTGCATTATGGTATCTGGTTCTGCTGGGGCAGTATTGTGCTGCACTGTGGTATTGGGTTCTGCTGGGGCAGTATATTGTGCTGCACTGTGGTATCTGGTTCTGCTAGAGCAATATATTGTGCTGCACTGTGATATCTGGTTCTGCTAGGGCAATATATTGTGCTGCACTGTGGTATCTGGTTCTGCTAGGGCAATATATTGTGCTGCACTGTGGTATCTGGTTCTGCTGAAGCAGTATTTAGTACTGCAACATAGGGCCAATTTTATTTTTTTTCGCAGGGCCACTATAAGTTCCCAGACTGCCCCTGCTGATCATCTGTTTGAAAAATGTGATCGCTTAGGCCTCTTCCTAAGCCAGTGATGTAATGGTCACATGGCCTAGGTGCAACTCAGCTCCAATCAAGTGAATGGAGATGAGCTGCAATACCAAGAACACCCCCTATACAATGGATGGTGCTGTGCATGGTAGGCTGTGAAGAGACCACAGTTCTTACCGGATGTACAGTGAGTGCACCCTCCTCCTCAATCAGCTAACTCCCGGCACCCAGGCTCATCTGATATTGATAACCCGTCCTGAGTAAAGGCTGTCAATATCAAATTCCTGGATAACCCCCTTAAATATAATAGCAATGAGTGTTACCAAGAACCATTTTATTGAAATAATGAAAATTCCTCCAATAAGAAACATAACTGATAAGAGACAGCTGACATGTCTTCCATGAAACATGCTTTTACTGATGGAATTGAGCTGGCATTGTATTAGAGTAAGGAGAAGCTGATCTCATCCTACAGTCTTCTGTACCCCAGCATCAAATGGCATTGTCAGCTGTTTCAATGAATCTTACCCTGCCGTTCGCAGCGAAAGCAGGTTTTACTGGGTTCATAACCTTTGCAGGCGGCTTCTAATTATCTAGAAGCTGGATTAAAGGAAAGTCTGGTGTACAGTGCAGCAGAAGAACTGAATCTATGCCAAACCAAAACTCCTGATCTCAAGCAAACCATGATCGCTGTAATTACCTTACTCAAATGTAATGAATCATTTCTACACAAGACGGCGAAAAAGAAACAAGGCAGAACAAGCTCAACTGCTTGCTGCAGTGATATTATTAGCCAGTGTTTATCTGCACAATCGCTGAGAACCTCCAATGCTTCAGGTTATTAAAGGAAATGCATAGACATTTACACAGTGATGGCTAGTAACAAGCAGCATTATCAGACCGCAGGCTGAAGGATTACAATGTGTTCTCACCTGAAATAGGAAGAGCATGTCCTGGGTTCAGCTATCACCTACACAGATAGCAGAAGCTAGATAACAGCCAGTGTTGGCAGCCATCACCATGCCCATACTTGCTAACCAGTCATATGCTATGGACAAGTTTGGTGGCATTTTTTTCTCACTTAACTGCATATATATTTATCTAAAAATCGTTAGGCTTTATAATAAATCTTGCACCATTTGGCTTCTGCAGCTTTTATGTTTCACAATACATAACATGCTGAAGAATACGGATCATAGTAAAATGCCCTCTTCTCTCTGGAATGGTCTTCTAAGCTGGTTTGTACATCTTTGATGTTGTAATAACTCAGAACCCATATTAATAAAGCCACAATGCCCTGCTGTAGGCTGATAGCTGTAGGCTGTTCGGGCATGCTGGGAGTTGTAGTTTTGCAACAGCTGGAGGGCTGCAGGTTGAGCATGCCTGCTCTATGCTGATTCATGACCACATCAAACTTTAACAATTTCCAAATCTTTTGCATAAACATGGATTTCAAAAATAATATCTTGACTTTCTGCCACCACTAGGGGGAGCTTATGAGGTTATTGTACACATGGAGCTCAATAATAGCACTGGATGCAGCAAGCTCCTAAACTCTCTCTAGTGGTGTTGACAGGAACATCCTATTATCTTTTTAAATCTATGCAGATTTTTAGCTCTGCAGCAGAAAAAATTGAGCTCTGACTGATAAAGTTAAGAGATTTACTTGAACACCTCATGTATGAGGAAAATTGTGTGTGCACAACTTGTACAGCTCTACGCATACTTTACTCTGAGAAATGCTTCTTGGCAAAAATACCACAATGGATGATACATGTGGATTCCATATAAGAGTAACATGGAGGTATAATATGTGCCCATAGCTTTCTATAGGCTCCATATTGTACAACAATTATTGCAACAGAAATCCTTAACAAGGTTGTTCACCCCTGGGGACCTTTTCTGCGGACCCTCCAGCACGGCTAGGCCCACATGGGAATCATACATCCCTGCTGCTGTGTTTCAGCTCCTCCACTTCCCCGGTTCCGCTGCAGCCCCTTTTTCTCCTGGACGTTGACACAGTTCACATGGTCACTGCAGCCAATGACTGGCCACAGCAGTGACATGTCACCTATGTGTAATGTGACCTAGTGAACCCATGCATGGGTAACACATCATTGCTGAAGCTAGTCATTGGCAGCAGAAACCATGAGACCCCCCGGAGGCCCAGGAATGAAGTGGAGCTGGGAGAGTGAACAGGCCAGAACCCAGGATTGGTGGGCTCCAGAAAAGGTCTCCAGGGGTGAACAACCTTTTTAATACTTTGCGTACAAGTAGCCTCACACAAATTCCAAATTTCATATAAATAGGCACTGTTTTTCATTACATTACTGTGATGCCTGTGAGAGTGTCAGCCTTTAACGTAGTTCTGGCATTCTATTCACAAGCAAGGATGCTGGGTAGAAAAGAGCTATATCTTCTACCCAGATAGAAAAGATATAAATCAGGAACACAGTGAAATTTAAATATCACAATGAAAATAATGTATCTATGGCTTCCATCTGCAAAAGTCTGTTGGAATAGACTCTTTTTAGTATTCTCTATAGTAAGATGAAAAAAGTAGAGTGCAAGATGTAGACCTCCTGAAGATTTCTTGGTTTGACATGACTTAGTCAAGTGTCTCTGGTCTGTTAAAGATCCCTACTGGTTGCTATAAATGTGCTATGACAATATGGATATATTCTATTATAGGATGACTCTTGCTGCATTATTTATAATGGCAGGCTCTTAGGATATTTTTATCTCACCTCACTAAAATTTTAACGGGGCCATCAAATGGGAGAATGCTGAAAGTGTTCATGGATGGTTTGTTTTGCTCCTTGTTGTAATTTTTATACAAAACTGCAAGTTATCGGGTAACCTGATAAAATCTAGTTGGGTGGAATATACTTGTATTTTCTTGTAGGTGCTGCGTGTTTCTACAGAATCTTCCTCTGGGCCATGGGAAGGTAGACTCTCACTTTGCCTGCAGTCATCCATGTCCTCAGGATGTTTGATAATAATATTACTTAGTCCTGAGTTTTCCATGTCAGCACAGTGATTGCAAAACACATTCTCGGTTCCTGATGCAATGTACCCTTGAACTAATAACCTCTGCAAATGTCTTTTTGATTCTTTGAACGTAAAAAAAGAAGAAATAAGCACACAACATATGGTTATCTTCTCCCACAGGACTGCAGGACCACAGGATCTTTATCTGGTAAAGAAACAGCAATTTACTGTTAAAATAGCCAGCAAAAATTCAATGGTGGTCCAGCCTCTATTAAAAAGCTTCAATATGTTTTGATCCGGGAATGTCCTAATTTAACCAGCGAGGAGAAAGTTCTGGAGCAGTAATTGTGTAAGAGTGCGATCAAGATTACTGTCCTGTGTTTAAAGGGTATTCCCATCTCAGATATGCCCATAGGTAATACCATCAATGTCAGATAGGTGCAGGTTTCAACTCTGGGTCCCACTCCTATCTCCATAATGGAGCCCTAAAATAAACAGAGAACAGCCGTGCATGCATGATCACACACCGTTCACTGCTATGGGGACCCCAAAAATGATCGAGCACTGGCTCGGCTATTTCCTGCAGTCCAATAGTGGTGAATGGAGAGGTGGCTGTGCACTCTCCTTCATTTCTAGGGCCCCATTATGGAGATAGGAGCAGGTTCCAGAGGTAGAACCACACCTATCTGACATTGATGGCATATACTAGTCTGAATTCTTGGTGATTTGATTCAGGCAAATTTTGGAAAGTGAGAGTTAGATAAAGAGTAATATATACTGTAAAATAAAATATTTCAAAACGTAAGAGTTTTGAAATATTTTATTTTACAGTATATATTACTATTTATGTAACTCTCACTTTCCAAAATTTGCCTGGATCAAATATCCAAGAATTCAGATTTAGATCCACCTAAACTTTTTACACAATTTCTACTGAATCCAATTAGCTTAGAATCTGTTGCCCATCTCTATAAGTCAGTCCCACTGAAGTTGGCGGGCTTGGCCATGAACATTTCTGATGTATACAACATTCATTTAACCACTAAAGTTTTCTTTTTTCCCCTTCTGTTTAGATTCAGCTGCTAATTTATCTATCCGTGAATAACGAATTACAAGGCAGCGATATTTCACAAGCACACAGAGTCGTAATATTTTCTTCTATGTGGCTGCAGCATCTTGCAGAGAATACACAATCACAACGATCTGAAGTCTAGCAAAATGTCTATTCCCTTGAGCTTTATTTTGGCGCAAAATGATCCTGCTGTTCTGGGATATTGTGTTGCCTTGTTGTACCTTTCATTTACACTTTTTTCCCAAAGGGCAAGCTATGTTAGACTAAACTGTAAGAAGCCGGTGCTGTTACATCAGTGGCATGTAATAGAAGCCCATATTATAAAATACGTGAATGCTACTTGTGTCAAATACTAAATTGTACTCCTTCCCTGTAGAAGACAAGATGTTTTTCCTGACCAAGAGTAGAGCATTAAATACGAATCAAGAGAAAAACTACAAGTAGCAGAAGAAGGGGGTGTCTTGGGAATAGCCGGTGGAGTTGGCCAAGAGCACATCTACTAGCTTTCATAACAGTGCTAATTTTTGATTAAGAGAAATTAAACCCTAGAAGGAGGTCTTGGATGTGAGTATGAATTAAAATGTGAGAAATAAAGGAATAAGGAACGGGTGTGGTAGAATTTCCATTGCTGAACATAGACATGCAAAATAGCTACAAGATCGAATAGTAATGTGAAAATACAAGCGCAAATAAAGCTCAATGGTCAAAAATAGTGCAACGTATCAATTCCTTTGCTGACTAACATCATATTTGATGTATTATTAATTTGAACCAGTTACCATGAAAGATATCTGGAAGATGACCTAGAAATGTTCAAAAAATGAGTGCATTTGCCTACAAAAAACTCTCTGTCTGCTAGCATGCCCGTGAAAGATTAAAATAGAGCATGCTATATATGTTAAGAACTGCATATTATGAAAACCTTGCTGGTGGAGGGAAAGAAATTAGGTAACATATCCCTTCTGTCTCAGGACTATCTATCTATCTATCTATCTATCTATCTATCTATCTATCTATCTAATATACATACCGAACCTGTATAGAGGCATGCCATTTATACATTTTTACTAGAGATGAGGAAATTATTAAAAAAATTGATTTGGCTGCTTCACCAAATTTTACAGAAAATTTGCTTTGTGATTAATTACTTTGTCACAACGCGCATTTCTTTGTAAGTTGTGGGTGCAATGACAGGGAGCGGTGATTGCACCACTCCCCATCATTGGACCCCTCAGATGCCCCGTTCATACATGATTGCGTACATTAAAAAAAAAAAATCATATTTACTTGATCCATTTCCTCACGACTGGCCGGCCAACACCATCTTGCTTCAAGATCTGGCTCAAAATTTCACGCGGCCCATGATGACGTCATTACGCTGACCTGGTGATGTCATACATCACCACGCACTGGTTTTTGTGCGAGATCTTCAAGCCACATGTCGCCCAACACCAATTTTACATCACATGAAATTTGACACAAATATAAATATGCATAAAAATATTGTTACAACGTATGCTAGGTTGAGTAGAAAAAAATCATGGCTATAGGCCATCCATGGTGGTCACTGTCCTCGTCCTAGTTGTATGTCTTCAGACTGTCTGTGTCCTTGAACTCACTCTCAAGCCTGGAAGAGTGTGCTCTGCTTTATTATTCAGTTATAAGACTCATGCTGGAAGCGTATAAATCCTCCACTTCATACCAGAGTGAGGTTTCACCTAAAGAGTTACTTTAAGAAATGCTTTTCTCCATCTCCATGTCTAATGATATGCAGGATAATTAAGCCTACCTTCTAATCAATGTAACATTTCTGACCAGATTTATCTGCAATAATTTTCTATTTCTGTTTTATGCCTTTCAAGCTTACTCGGAATAAGCGCACAAATTATGCAGTAAATGCTGTCTTGTTAAAGTTTTGTACAAAGGAACATTTTAAAGCACTACATTATGCATGCAGCAAAATATTGCTGGATGGAAAATCAGCTACATAAACACTACTTGGCTCATTATAGCATTAGTCTTTGCACGCTCAAAGTAAAATCTGATGCATTTAACTGTCTCATTCTTAATCACCCCATGAAACTGATTGAAGACAACAAAGCTAATAACACAAACTGTGAACAGAAACTTTGTTTAATTACTCCAAGTTTAATTAGTAGGTATTAAAAGAAGGGAATTGAGTCAGCCATTGTGTTCATTAACATCTCATATATTTCAAAAATGCAAATAAATATCCAAATAACTGGAGCACAGTTCCTTTATAAGTATGAAACTTTATGCATTATTGAGAGAGTCATTCATTTTGGTTAGTCTGTGGTAAACCAGTGCATTAGGTTATATTATTGTCAATTCAATTGATATCCTGGCATCTAATAAATTTGACACTGATTTTCTGCAGACCGGAAAGAATTATTTTTCCCCCAAGAGATCAGTGAGTTGATAAATCATAACTTCCTCACCGTAATTTTAGAACTTAATTCCGTACACTACTTTAGACCTGTACGCTTTCCGAGACTTTATGTAAGACTTTAAGGTAGATCGGAGATCAAAGAAGCCTGAATATTTGATATTTGAAGAATGTGGTACGTTTTATTGATTTCTGTATTCTAAATAAAAAGATGGTAATAGTAGACGAGGCTAATAATGTATATTTCCCTGTCTTCCGCTGGGTATCGAGTTTCCTCATTGTTAGTTATGTTTTATGATATCACTTAGCTATGGATATGTTATCCTTGTACTTGGGATTAATGGCAGCTATCAATCATTCCCATGAATAAAGTATATACTGTAAATGGGTAACATTGTTTACCAATAAGATATATATATATATATATATATATATATATATATATATATATATTTTTTTATATATATATATATATATATATATATATATATATATATATATATTTATATATACACATTTTTTGGTTTGTCATGGACTATTTGACCTGAGGAAGATCGGTAGGCTGATTTTAGAAGGGAGATTTAAGAAGAGAAGCTTTCACAGCACTGCTTTCATATCTTAGAGACAGTGCACTGGAAAAGTGAAAGATATGTAGTGAATGGTTGCTATGTGCAACAAACAGCTTTTCTTTTAGTAGCTTCATAAATCTACCCTATTGTGCCACTCTGAATATAAGCTTTTTTTTTTTTTTTTTTTTTAACCCAACAGCTATTTTACTGGGTGTATCAATTACCTCCACAAAGAAGATAGGTGGACTGATAGCACCTATTAAAGAAGTGCTCCCACAAAAAATGTTATTCTCAGCTAATCATGTTACCAGTGACTGTAGTTGTGAGTTATCCACTTCCTTCTGATCCTCATGACTCTCTCTGTAACAGGGTTGTATGTGTGGACAGAAAGTCACTTTCACTATTAATTCCTGTGAGACTGACCTTAAAACTCCCATAGGAATAAACAGAGAAAGTGGCTTCCTGTTTACACGTAAAAGGCTATGTCAGCTGGAGAGTAAAATTGTCCATCAAATGACACAGCTGATCAGAAAGGAGTGGGTATTTCACAACTACAGTCACTGGCCAGAGAATACAAACCCTGCATACAAAGATGGTGATCATTCATAACTCTACTTCAAGGGGGAATCCTGTGAAGATCCTCAGTGCCCATGGGGTGGGAGGAAGAAGTAAATCTTAAAGGGGTTTGCCAATCTATAGATAATCTTGACTAATTCGGGGGAAAGAGGGCTAGATTAAACTAATGTCGCATTTAGATTGCATTTCCCATTGGGGTATACGTCTGAATACCTGAAAACAATATTCAAACATGTGCCACAATGTAAACAGTGACAATAATGGACGACGTTCAAAGGATTCATCTTTGGATGCCATTTCCAGTGCCATTGTAGTTTCCAGTCATTTTGCCAGACAGAACAGCATGGTAGACTGAGTTATACTGTCCATCACAAAAGCCATAAACTAAAAGAAAACAGGCCAAATGGAGGCCAAAGATGAATACTTTAAAGTCAATGTACCCATATGTTTGAATACTGTTTTCTGATATTTAGATTGTGTACCTTCCTCAGAAAGCCCTACAGAGCACTAAAATTCAATGTGAATGCCGCCTTACTAATATACTGTCATTAGCAGTTCTGCAATGTTTATTCACATTGTAAAGATACCCCTCCCCCTCCATTTAGCCAAATCTTCTTAATAGAACAGTCGATCATGATAATAATATGATTCAATAAGGAAAACGTGACTGGTACTGCTAACCTCTTTTGTTAATGCAAAGTGTGGGCAAATAAATCTAATTATTGACGGGTGAGTGAAGTGTCTGCCTTCTTCTACTACACATGACCATAATATAGCTGCAACTGGATATGAATCATGAATCATGTCCATTAGTAATCTTAAGCAATTTCCAAGGAAACATTGTGACCATGTGGTAATTCCCATGTTTTCAATAGAATGTGCATGTCCAGGATGTGGATGTTCAAGCTTATATATGGTGGATTTATTGGTTTTGTACATCCCTAGGTCCTTGGTTTCTTCTTGGTTTGTAAACTTATGCTTTGGCCCAGAACATCTTAGGCTACTTTCACAACAGAGTTTTTGCTGGATCCATCATGAATGAGCAAAAACACTTCCGCTATAATAATACAACCGTCTGCATCCGTTCTGAACAGATCAGGTTGTATCATCTCTAAAATAGCCAAGACGGATCTGTCTCTAAAACTATTGTAAGTCAATGGGGGATGGATCCGTTTTCTTTTGTGTCTGAGAAAACAGATTCACCACCATTCACTTACATTGTGAGTCTTGACTGATCTGTCTTGCTCTGCACCACATCGCAGACAGAAAAATGCTGCTTGCATTGGGGGACGCAAACCAAACGGAACGTCCTATGACGGACATCAATAGCGGAAAGGGAAAATGCAAATGTAAAAGTAGCCTAATCTAGCTCTGTCCGTATCCCCATAACAGAGATATGCCTAGAAGGTACATTAGTGATTATACCATCATTAAATGAATGAAGACACCTCAATGACTCATGACAATGGAATAATAAGGTGTTCCACAATTTTTTGTAAATATTTTGGGGACTGAAAGGGCAAATCATTATCACCCTATTAGAGATGAGCGAAGTTATGAAAACGTTGATTCGGCTGCTTTGCCGAATTTAACAAAGAAATTTGATCATGATGAATTACTTAGTGACAAAGCGCATTGCTTTGTATGTAGAGGGCACAATGACGGGGAACAGCAATTGCATCACCCCCATCATTGAAATGATGCATTTATCTCTGATCGCAGCATCTGAGATTAGAATTAAGACCTTTCAGGGGTTAATCCGGTTTAAAAAAACAATAAATAATTTGATGGTGGAGAGGCCGGCGTGGCCATCTTGATTGAAGACACCGTACAAAATCTTGTGTGGTGATGTGATAACATCATCACGTTGGCCACTGATATCATCACTGATATAAAATGCACCCCAGCCAGCTCGGTGACGCACACATCATTCCGCGCATGGTTTCACAGGGTTTCTGCAATCAATTGGCAAATGGAGGAGGTGGGTATGTTTTTTTTTGTTTTGTTTTTTACTGCCATTTCAGGAAAAATAGATTAATTAGCATAAAGCACGAGGAAATTCGGCTATTCGGTGAATCGGACATATTGATTGGCTCAACACTACTGTTACAGTAATGAGATCTTTGACAGTTGTGTGTAAATGATCTGTGCCCATATGTACAGTACATTGTTCATACAGAGAAAAAACTATAAGTGGATAGGAATCTGCTACAGTAACATATGGCTTGAGCTTTTGACAACCTTTTGATCAGGGCTTTGTTTTTTTCCCCCTTTCTGAACAAGACATTTACACTTGACAATATGTCAATATGTTAATTAATGCAGCATTTTGAAATCACAGAGACAAACTAAGAAGATTAGTGCTTTGATATTGCTAGTCAGTGAATAGGGAGGTTTCAGCTCTGAACTATGCAGGGACGTGCTTATTTCTCCACTAAACCTATAGTTTGTGAAGAACAAATTCACAGTAATAAATCCTCAGGGAAAGCAAATGATATGTGTGCCGGATTTCTGTGGTGCATTATTTAGAAATCATTTATTTGGCACTGCTGGTTAAGAGCAAGGTTATAAGAAAGTGCTTTTTCCCTATAATATAAAACGCAGCATCAAAGCAATATATTCATTTGCAAAAACACTGCGTTCCTCTTGATGAGAATGTCACTTTAACAATAGCAAAAAATTTGTTAAATAACACATTATCACGTTCACGCTAGAAATGCTCAGGCTTAGTGCTGCAAATAATTGTTATAGATAAATGTGTGACCTCAGCATCAAATTAGTCATGTTTTTCAGAAGGCGATTAATGCTTTTAACATATTATATACAAATTGAGTGGTGATGTCCAACAAGTCATCAAGCCATGAGCACAGAGATACTTATTAAAATCAACCGTCCTCAAAAAGGATGACTTTATTTGGAAAAAGTGCAAAAAATGTTCCAAAACAATAAGTTATAAATAGAATACTTTCCTAATGGAAGGCAAGACCAACCTTTACAAATATATAAATGTCCATTATACTGTAAGTTCTCATAAATATCACAGATGATATAGAGATGAAGGATTCAAACAAAATGAATCAAATTTGTCTGAAATTTCTCCAAAATTTGGATTCCAGCCAATCTTAATATTTTGTGATTCAATGTGTGCACATAAAATGTCACATAATTTAAACAAAGACTATATTAGTAAATGTTGTATAGTCATATTACATACCTCAGTATTCAGAAAGTGGCCAAACCCTTTAAGACCTGATTTAATACTATACAGGTAGTGGACTGGTGCACTGTATATCAGACAGAGACATTAGGTTTCTAGCCATAGACCACCTCATTCTTGGCTTCTCATAAAGTCCCTCACCACTGTACTAATCCACCACCATTGATTATGAAATGTGGCAAGAAAGAAGCAAAATCTCAAAGATATGATCTAGACAGTAGGAACTCATTATTATTATTTTACCTGGCTACCCGGCTCCTGGATGACCAAGGAGAATGGAAATAGAAAAGTACAACTAAGTAAGGGGAATTAGACTATGAGCCCCATTAGGGCACTGATTGATGTGTATGATGACACAATGATATTCAATTCTGCAAGAACCATAAATAATAATTAATTATAATTATATAATTTAATAAATAGTTGAACATAAGCAACATAGTTGTACTTAGAAAGCATTGCAAATGTACAAAACATGCGGTTGACTTAGATGCAGCATTCCCCATACTGTTATATATTGATAGTCTGGAGCTAAGCAAACTTGAGGTGTTGTCTACCTGGTTAACATAAATTTGATCAATTATGGACATGCCATATGGTTCTCCGATAATCAGTTGGATGCATATAGGGGTTGTAAGATAATACTTAGAAGTTCAATTTAGGTTGCGTGCCCTTCATTGCGCTTCATTGCCCTTACTTGGTAAAATGGCACCTGTAATTTATGAAAGATGTAGAACATTTTTTGAACCTTTATGCAGCGTTTGCTTTTGTTGCTTTTCTACAATTTAATACTATTTCCAATTTAATGTATTTAATTATATAAATAACTGTACCCATTTATCATGATTATACTATGGAAGGTAATATTAAGACAATATTTTTCTAAAGGTTACATTCTACATATCTATTACTGCCAGGAAATTATAGAGGTGAAGGATAATTTAGTTCTTACTCTGGGATACATTCCAAAATAAGTTCAAATAAGTAAAAATACAGATATTACAAAGACTTTACCCTCAGTTTTGCCAAGAATTACATGTTTGAACATTCAGCATTTATGAAAGGAAGAAATCATATCATTGAAAGAGATTAATCCATGTTACCTTCAAGCGCTTTGTACACCTTCTCACAAAAATATTTGGTCAATAAATATTTAATGGCGTCAAATAATAATGAGAGGATGGCAATGTTCAAAAGTTCAATATCTATTATGATGTATGATGCTGACTC
Source organism: Rhinella marina (assembly GCA_900303285.1). Classification (NCBI taxonomy): domain Eukaryota; kingdom Metazoa; phylum Chordata; class Amphibia; order Anura; family Bufonidae; genus Rhinella; species Rhinella marina. Next base: position 139,907 of record ONZH01008087.1, on the reverse strand, counting down.
ACAGATTGCCCTTCAAAACAAAAGAAGCAGGTTAAGGACCTAGTGCCATAAATTTATAGTAGAAGAAAATTTCTGCATCAGTGGCATAAATAGAGAATTAAGAGCCCCATAACAAGGATCAAACCAGGCCTCCCACACAGGACAGAAGGGTTTCTGCTTAAACCGTTTTCAATGACTCTTGGGCCATTTTTCCACTGCCTTATTTGCTAAAAGTTGTTCCTTTAGAGAGTTGAGTCCTCAGCAAGTTTTCACCCCCAGTAGAAAAATGGATAATCCCAACTGGGCCCCCTCTTGCACTGGGCCCCATAGCAGTCGCATGGTCTGCCATTATGGTAGTTACGCTCTCGTTCTGCATCCAATCTCCATGACTTCTACTATCCATCATCAAATCATGGTCACATTCTTGTTAACAGTAATCCATGCTGAGATTAGGACTATTTTGAAAAGATAACCTGGATTCACCATTACGCTATTACAGGGATTCTTCAGGCACATGACCTTTTTAACAAACAGCTTACAATACAATAGAATAACAAAACCTCGGCAATTCACTGCTTCTACATAGCAGTATTGCATTATTAAAGTATAACTGCAGTTAAAAAGTTGACTTTTTTTTTTTTTACTGCGTCATTCTTGTCTTCCTGAACTGCAAAATTCTTACTTGCCTGGGGTTAAAGACCAACTCTATCCTTCTTATGATATTTAATGCTAATTAGAATTATACTGAAAAGAGTATTTATATAAGTCTTTATATAAGTTATATAAGTCTTTATATTTTAGTCTTTTCTTAGTGTAAGCCATCAGTGTATGACCCCCAGTGGTTTGAAACCCAGGATTACCAGGCACGTGGGATACAGTTACTTGAATGAAGGGGCACAGCACCTCAGAAAGTCTCTCTTTTCCCTTGTTCTACTGATTGGTGGGATAGTTGTAGCACCCCCATCGATTACACATTTATGGTCTATCCTAAGGAGCGTCCATCCATCAACTTAAAAGGCCTGTCTCACTTCAGTAAGTTACTACAAGGCACTTGCTAATGTATTGTGATTGTCCATATTGCCTCCTTTGCTGGATTGATTCGCTTTTCCCTCACATTATACACTGCTCTTACCCAGGGGTTATGACCACCCTGCAACCCAGCAGCGGTGAACGTGCTTGCACACTTTAAGAAGAAGCACTAACCTCTCTGGTGACCAGGATCATGGAAGTGTGCATAGGCTGATGCTTTTTTCTATAGTGTGCAAGGATGGTTACACTGTAGAAAAAAGGCACCTTTCTTAGTGTGCAAACAAGGTGATGGAAAAATGAATCCAGGCAGCAAAGGAGGCAATTTTGACTATCACAATACATTAGTAAGTGCCATGTACTATCTTTCTCTACATAATAAATGCCATTTGCTGAAGTGAGACAACCCCTGTCAAATCCTAGAAAACTCCTTTAAAAGATTTTTAATACTGATGACTTATCCTCAGGGGTATTTCAGGATTTTATCAACGATGGCCATCAATATCTGATTGACCAGGGTCTGACACTCTGCTCTCTTGCCGATCTGCAGTAAGGGATGAAGCTGGTAACTAGAGTGCTACTCTCATTCACTTCAGTTGGACCAGCACTACAGTAATCAGCTCCAACCACTACCAGAAGATAGGCCATCGGTGGGATTTTGAGAGGCCAGATGTAATCATATGTCATCACTTTGGAAGATGAAAATTAAACAGATCAACCCAATCAGCTCATTTGTCTGTGATCATTTAATCATACCCAAACCATTCTTTCTCCATTTTTTCATAGTTTTAATTTATTTTTATTTTGCAGACATAGTACATATCCGTCACAGTAGTTGATTTCAGTAAAATTTTGATCAATAAATCTGGTCTATCAATTCTTCAGCATTACAGTTCATAAGAAATCCTCCATCTCCCATCTCCGTCTTCCAAATCGTTCCTTCCCTGCAACCATTTCATGTATTCACAGGGTAACGCAATACATTATTGCTCACCAACCCCCAAAATAAGATAAACAACACATACAGCAAATAATCCCCATGTTCAACAAGTTAGACGTTCCACCAGAAAGGTAATTGTGCAATTCCTCCGTCTTGCCTGTCTTCACCATTTCATTAAAGTGTTGAGTATTGTATTAAATGCAAAAAGCAAATATGTTTCTCAATGATAGGCTGGAGGGATCCAGTTACACAGGCACACAAAAAGTAAAAACAGTCTGTCATATTTTATTCCATTCCAAAGAGAAATCTCTGAAATCTGGACGTATACATTGCAAGCACGTAACCAAAGCTGTTTACGAATGGCAGTATTTGCATTTTAATGTGTTGCAATAAATTTTCCGTGCATAAATCTGAATGTCATCTCGTAACCCCTTTTGACACAACATAAGCAAACGGGATGGGGGAAAAATAGCTTTCTGACTGTGGAAGCTGAGGAGTTAATTTTATGGAAAAAAATAAGCAAAATAGGAGCAAATGAATGTATAAATAATATGCGTGTTGCTCTTTGTAGGATATATATTGTACATTTAAATATTTAAAGGTGGAAAATTCCACCTTAAGGTAAGCAAATCCATTTTTCCTCTGTAACATGGCCATGAGGCTACTATATGACATATAGACAAGGTAGACTTAATCAAGTTCATGCCAGATGAGGTGCAGTACCAAACTTCCTGGCATCGCAGCATGTAATGTGGTTTTTAAGGTTTTATATTCTTCCTTATTATTAAGAATATCCAATGGAGAATCTCCTACAGGGCCTATAGACAGGGCTTAACTGGCTTAAGGACTTATTGCTCCAAACACACCCAGCACAAAGGGTGGTCGTGCTTTCATTTCTGAAGACCCCCATATACATTAGTGGTAGGTTTAACTGACTGTTTAATGTGTAGGGAGCTCCCGACTCTCTGCCAACAAATGATGTTGGGGGAGAGAAGGATAAGGCCAAATGAATGTTTATGCCCGATACTTTTGTTGTCCTAGGAGATAGGCTGCCAACAGAATGTCTGTTAGTGGCTTTCTCCGCTCTTACCAGTAAACACACATACATGTGTGGCTCAGCCAAACATGTATGTGTATAGGGGAGCTGGGAGAGATACTGTAGCTGTCGTCCAGACAATGTTTCGGGCCAACAGCTGTTGAATGTTTATGGTGGCCACCTTTACAATCGGTCCTATCTCCACAATGTACAGCCCTATGCCACAAAGCTAGCCATCGCTTTTCATTGCCTGTATTTGATTTGGCTATCCTGACCCGTTTTTACTTGCTGCACCATGACAACTGGCTCCATTACCTTTCTGTTCCAGACACCTATTAGGTTACTATTGCATTTCATAAAATATTTCCTCTGCAAATATTATAAGAGAACTGTGAAAACAATTAGGGGAAAGCTTATTGTTTCCGTTTGTTTAATAAAAGGGGGCAAACATTTAAGACAATCGCAATTAAGAAGCCGGATATTTTCCAAAGTCTTCTTGCTATGGGGAAGTCAAATGAGAAATCCAATGCAAGTCCTGATTAAAACCTAGCCAAGCAAAACACTGCAGATTACCTAGATTCCAATTAAATGTGACAAATGAATACTTGACAGGTTTCAATTCCAATTCTACTCCTGTCAGAATGATCCATTAATATTGTAGAAGAAATTACCAGAATTCAAATCCAAGCAATACAATTGGCATTATAGAGCTAGATTTATGGTTTCAAAGCTGTAATCAGAGACTTGTCTCAATTGAACTGCAGAAAAAAAATAAGTTCTTTCATTCCACTCAAGGAGCAAATGTTAAATAAGTAGTTTGCACAAGCAGACAGCTGTACATGGAGGTAGCGCGCGTATGAAATTAGAAGTTTTCTTGGATAATTCCAAACCGAGAGCAAAAGGGATACTTAGGGCATTACAGCATGCAACACTGAACTACAAGTCACATGTTTATGGAAAAAATACCATAGGAATAGATCTCATTAAATGTGTAGATCTATGTGTCACCAGGATAACGATGGATATAACACGTGTCACCTGCCTGTAATCATGTTCTTCCAAGACAGGGACTAGACAATCCAATTACTGTACTGTATATAGTCTTATCATTTACATATTGTCTGGTCCCCCATGTGCCTATCCATTGAAGTAGTTTTGCTGATATATGACTTATATCATCTCAATTATTATTATATTTATATCCAGTAACTGATCTTCAGATTACTTGGGCAATGCTAAATTGAGATCTGCTGTCACATTATATGCTTATGGTATCAATACATATTTCCCAATATATTCCTGATAATACACGTGTATTGTCCTCTGTCAACAGAAGAAGACATGGGGCTACCAGAAGCATCTAAAGGTGCAGCAACTTTTGCATCTACATCTATGGGATCCCACAATATTTGCAAATTTTTGTGTACCTGAACATGGCTATATCCTCTATAGATCAGGGTAAATAGCTATATATATATATATATATATATATATATATATATATATATATATATTACTGTTGACCTACATCAATTTGTCTCTTAAATGACCACTTGCTTGCAAAGGCAATATGGGGGGTTGCTGTAGTCTAAGAGTGGTGGTTCCTTGAGTAGACATCAATTCATTTTTCTGCACTGAACAGGAGGACTTGCTAGGGAACTAGGTAAGGGCTCATGCACATGACCGTATGTATTTTGCAGACTGTAAAACATGGATCTGCAAAACAGACAAAATATGACAGTCTCCTGCTTGAAGAGGCTGCGGTGCTTGGGCAAGTGCTGTGTGCTGTCTACAGAGTAGTGGTAATGCAGTGTAATTACAGCTTCTCCTCCTATTCAAGTGAATGGGATGAACAACTGTAATTATCCCGTACCATCACATTGATGTAGAAGGTGTGTACAGATTTTGCAGAGTTAACAGTCACACCCAGTTAACACACTGTGAATGTTAACTCTGCTGCATCTGTAGGTAAGCACTGTGACCCTTACTATATTCATCATTGGATACAGAAATACATACATACATACATATACTGTATACATAGACACATTACACACATGTATATATATTACAAACACAAGTACACGCAATGCACACATGCATACAGATATAGCAGTTCTAAACTTGTAACTCAGGGCTCATGCACACGACCATAGTTTTGGTCTTCCTCCAGAGGATCGCACATGGATCCATTCATTTGTAGAGGTACACAAAAAATATATCATGCACACGGCTAGTAATGGATCCAAAATGGATACAGTTGTGCGCATGAGGCCTTAAAGGAACATCATGCACACAGCTAGTAATGGATCCAAAATGGATACAGTTGTGTGCATGAGGCCTTAAAGGAACACAGGCAAGAGAGGAAGGGAGAAAGAGGGATCACCAGGCATCCTCGTCTGGTATACCCACCACACACCACATCCAATGTCATCAAACCCTTGATAGGCCATCCTTTGATACTGATGGCCCATCCATATCCAATGTCATCAAACCCTTGATAGACCATCCTTTTATAGTGATGGCCTATCCACATCCAATGTCATCAAACCCTTGATAGGCCATCCTTTTATTCTGATGGACTATTTTCAGGATAGGTCAACAACATCTGATTGATGGGCCTCTATGGTTAAAGAAAAAAAAAATCACATTAACTGGGGAACAAACAGAACACTTACCTGGTGACCTCCTTTTAATCTTCTCAGTTGCTAATTCCCAAGCTGGCCCTCTGAAATCCAAGATGGCAGGAGAACTTATCAGACTACATGATGCTCATTGTGCATTGGTAACCTAAGACACTTCCAACTTGTCCAGCCCTGCACTTGGATTGGCCAACACTGCTCATGAGAGAAGTGCTGGCCAATCCAGGGGCAGAAGGAAGTTCCTTAAGCTACCAAATGCACAGTATGCATCAGGCAGTCTGAGAAATGGTGTGGCCATCTTGGTTAGCAGAGGAAGAGCCTGGGAATCTGCAGATCTGCAGCTGAAAAATGAAAATGAGGCCACCATGTAAGTGTTCTGTTTGTTCCGCAGTAAATGTGTTTTTTTTGTTCCCTTGAACCAGAGGGTCACTTTAATTGCATGAAGTACAAGTGTTTAGCTTTGGTACTTAAAGACACAATGAAGAGTTCTAAGAAAGATGCTTAAGAACTGTTATACTGTGAAGAATACAATTATTTACTGAAGCAGACAAGTCGGGAGGGGTGACAGATCCTGTTGAAATCACACTAAACAGGTGCTATACACATACTGTATTGTAATACAATAAAGACAGCAATCAAATAATACATAAATACTTAAATAAAATAATTAATAAAAAAAGACATTTTCAACTCTATTTCATAAAGATTTATTCTAAATCAGAGCTGAATACCCAATGTAAAATCTGTCCAGTCTATTTGGCCCACTTTCCTGTAGTTTATTATGAAGCAGGTTAAATAATTAATACTGTATAGAAAATAATGATTTGCCATTTCTCTTGAATAAGGATTCCAGGGCCTGTGTTCACATTCTTCATGAAAAATGTATTTAAAGGAGCATATTTATATCTTATTAAGTGTGACCTGAATGGGGAACTCCAAATCTCATTAAATTATTATCTACATAACTTCACCTGTCATTAAACGTGTTAGAAATGGCAAAATGTCCTGGTATTTTCCTTGCATTATCTGGTCTGTGACTTGCGAGTGCACTTTTGACAAGGTCTTGGTTGTGGCATGCTCTGTCTCACCTCGGTTTAGCTCCAGTAAACAGCGGTAATTAGGACTTTACCTTTAACGGTCGTCTCTATAGATCAGTATTCTGATCATTCAATGGAGAGAAGTGTTCTGTAAGTAGAAAAACCACTTGACCGACCGGATGAGAGGGAAACGGTAAAAAGCTGTTGGCATGAAAATATATATTCTTGGAATTACTAAATAGGATTGTGCTTTAAATGTGGCCTGTCATGCCTTGGGTTGCATTATGTCACGGCTCATTACTTCTGAACCTGATCATAAATTTTACCCTATAGCCTTTCAAACGCCAAAGCTGTTTAAAACTTGGTCCAGTTCCAGGTATGCATTACAGTTGCAAGTCATGATGGGTTTTAATTAAACTGATCACCCACGGTGCAGCCATCAGAGCGCTGAAGATTTTTATATTCTTTTCAATAATCTATGGGAAAAATAACAGACGCCTGGAAAATTGATAGGTTTTTATTGAAAAAGCCATATTAAGAGGACCGTGAAATATGGGGTCAATGAAACTGTATTATTTAAATAATAAATAATGTTTTTCTATGATATGTAATTCTTATGAAATTTTTCCCTGACCGCAAAGGACATGTAGGATTCTTTAGATCAGGAAAATTAAATGTAACCCAGATTGAAGTTCCTTACAAACAGTTATCATGTGCGTATGCAAAATTTACGTGCAGTATACATTCCTTCCATGACTATGTGATAAACTGTCACGTGTAGCTAATCTATGGCTTATGTACAGATACACCTGGAATCTGAATCTCTACATGGTGCCTCCATACAGTGTGTGATGGATCATTCAGAATCCAGGAGAAAAAAAATGTGATATGCTCCGGTGGATGTTATAAAAACCCCTCAGAAATTAACCACTGCAAGATTGTATTATGACGTCAATTCCAAGTTCAATCCAGCAAGCAATAGTAGATAGTAAAGATAATGGGGGTCATTTATGAAATCAGACACATCAGTTTGGTGGCGTAAAATGGTCACGAGCCGTGGCATTTGTGACATTTCCATGGCAACTGCAACATTTTTTCATGATCAATGTGTGACATATTGTGATCCTCGACATTTTTTACAGTGGTCTATGTGGATTATAGTACATTTACTGTTTGCAACACTTGAAACATCACAATAACATTGCAAAAAAGGTCCATGGTGTATTTTTAAGGACTAAGTCATATAAGACAGTGACTTGTGCACTATTTCATATATATGGTGCAACCATACAACATTAACTAGACTTAAAAGTGACATGAAAATGATCTCAAATGATAAATGACCCCCAATGTGACTAGATTTAGGTGTTTCAGTCTGCACACTGACCTTGGTCACGAGAAAAAGGGGAGTAGAAGAAGTGTAATCCCTGTAGAACAGTGCAAAGCGCTACAGGGAAATGGCACTTAGAGCAAATAGCTATTTATGTACCATTTCTCTGCAGCGCTCTGAACAGTTACTCTAAGGACAATTCCTTTAAAAATAAAACAAAATATTGGCACTTAAATGACTCCCAGACTGTAAGAAACAATATTCTCTGGTCTAATGATACCAAAATGTATCTTTCTTACCTCAAATCTAAGGATCTCTGGACAAAACCAGGCAGTGGCACTGCTCATGCCCAATACCATCCCTTCACTGAAACATGGTGGTGGCAGAATCATGCTGTGGGAGTGTTTTTCAGCGGCTGGAAAAGGGAGACTGGTCAGGGTTGAGGGAAAGCTGAGTACTTTGAATCTTAGACTGGGCTGAAGGTTCACCTTGGAACAAGACAATGACTCTAAGTCAGGGCTGCTAATGGTCCAGAAATTTAGGTGACTATTTTTAAAAATAGGTGACTATTTTTCTTGTGTTCGTGGAAAAAAATAGAAGTGTCCGTGATTTGTTTTTTAGGTTGGTGGCACTTGACTAGATTATTTTGGTGGTAACTACCATCATTTTGCAGCTCACAGTAGATCCTGCTAATGAGTTCTTATCAGTATATTGATCAATAGACTTTTATTACTTACAATCTTCATCATTCATTATGGTTTTTCCAATTTACATTTTGGGATAAGTTGTCCAGAAAAAAGAAAAATTCTGGTTGGCAACTCTGCTCTAATTACACAACCAAGACAGCACTAGCCTAGGGAAAAGTCTGTGAATGTCCTTGAGTGGCCAGACCCCTGACTTTAAAACAATCAAACATCTCTGGAGAGACCTGAAAATGGCTGTCCACTGACTGTCCCCATCTAACCTGACTGAGAATGACTGAAAATCCCGCAGTCCAGGTGTGCAAACCTTGTGGCATCCTGCAGAAGAAGACTTTAGACTGTAATCATTGCCAAAGGGGCTTCAACTAAGTCCAGAATAAAGTGTCTGAATACTTATTTCAAACATTCTGTTTTTACTTTTCATTATGGTGTATTGAGTGCAGAATGATGGGGAAAAACTTGCAACATAAAATGTGAAAAAAGTGAAAGCTTCTGAAGACTTTCCGGGGAATGCATTCTACCATCTCAACTTATGCTCATGCCTATGTACATGTCAAAAGCTTTTGTGCCTATACATATTTGCTATCAGACACGCCATTCCTGTGATTTAGCATGTACATGTTAAGAAAACACTGTGAATAAAAAGTTATCCTTCTGCTTGACCTTCCCATCTTTTCTCCCCTTTATAGGATATGTTATTATCTGCCTGTTATATTCATCTCCAAGATCTCTTCTGTCTCCGAGCAGAACCCCAAGCTTGTGGAATATCCTTTTTTTCTATTTCTGTCACGCACCTTTTCTCTTTGATGTCAATGCTTTTTATGACTTTCCAATGTAAGCCGGCATTGCACTAATTCCAATGTACTCATTTACCATGACAACCTTCAACCATGTCTTTGGGTTCCTCATACAACACAGGCACTTAGAGAACTCTTCATATATAAGACATAGTTTAGTAATATTGAGTTTCCTCTGAGATGTTCGCATTGTTGCCTATATTAAGTTATATTTTCCTTGCATTATTACTTTTGAAAAGCATTAAGTCTAAAGAGAGAGACTAACAAATATCTGAATTTCATATTGACATGTAATAAAATAGGGATAATAAGTAGATTCATTTGAAATACTATCGGTATATATTATATTATTTTTGAGTATTACCATGTACCAGAATGAAAAACATGTGAATCAGGTTATGAAATACTAAACCAAAATGTAGACATATAAAGTCAATCAAGTCATGAACCATTGACCTAATTCTTAAAGCACATTTTCAACTTTGTGACCTATGAATCTCCATAGTAAGAGACTACAAAGAAACCCTTTGTAGTCTGATCCTGCGTCCTCTGCTCCTAATTTAAATTTGATAGATTTGCCAAGAAGTAGGTAGCAGATAGAAAAGACCACAATATGATCAGACTACACAGCATTTGTTTGTAGTCTCTCACCATGGAGACACATAAGTATGCATAGGAGCTGTAGGCACAGCACTTTTTTAAATTAATTTTAATTTCCCAGTTGATTTTTTAAATTTTATTTTAGATCAACTGAATAGAAAACAAAATGGTTTCAAAGGTGAACACTGCCTTTAAGATTAGATTACTATTACACATCAGACAAATGGGTATACCAGATAGATGGGATGTAAGCAAGCCTGGCCCTCGGCTATATATCTCCAGCTAAAAAGAAAAGCAATTCATAATGAAAGCATAAAAATTTGAAAACATCATAAAGATTGAAATGACTACAAAGTGTGACAACTGATTTATGTATGTCATATCATCATAAACCAACCATGTCAACAGAACTAGTGCTATGTATTACTTCTTCTCCTAGAGTACATGTGTATGTGTATGCCCCTACCATTTTCCATATGCTCTGCCTCACCAACACTGCCATCCGGCGTGGTTCGTTCATAGTTGTCTTCTGGGAGCGGTAGGGCACCAAGTCTTGGTCCGGAGGAGCTCTTACTACTCGGCGTCTCAGATTCTTCTAGCCCACTGTCATAGCAACTCTGCAATGACCCCTGATGAGGGTCCTGAGGTTGACTCACAACAGAAAACGTCACTCTACGAAATGGCTGCAAGACAAAAGATTCTGAATGTCACTAAAAAATCTTTCACAAGGGCAGTGCTGTCAACTGTACAGAGTTGTTGAACAGGAGTGGAGTAACTTCTAGTTGACCCACAAACACAACTTTTTATTTTCACCTTAAATGTCTATTACAGATGTAGCAGAGTCGAACTTGGCATTTAACTCTTTATATAGTAGGATGTCCTAAGAACACATTGTGAGAGAGTTGTGAATACAGAAAATACACCTGTTATGCCTATGAAATCCAGCTCTGCTATATGTGTAGTTATCATATTTTGGATCTTGTGATTTCTGGAAAAACATTGCACAGGCAGCATTTGATCAGACCAAAATAAACAAGAATTAACTCATAAGTACAATATAATGAGTTTCATACAAAAACTCAGTGCAGTGATGAACATTGCAATAGACTGGCTCTGAAGAACACACCGAAAGATTCCTGCTCTGAGGAGCTTACAATCTATCCACATAAGAGGCATAATAGTTATTATTATACGTTGACTGCAGTGTGCTGGCGATCTTTCTACCCTGAACACAGGTTGAGCTGTGTGATCATAAACTATACACAGTAAGCAAATTCTGCATTAGGATACGGATACTGGAACAGCACTATTGGTCACACTATGGGCACAGTCATTTATCTTCTTGTATGAGGCTGATATCTTAGGAATGAAAATTCAGGCCTGTTCTGACTCTACAAGAGGATGAGGGAAAGGATGGAAATAAATATCATTTCATAAAAAAATATATAAATACGAAACCATTACATCACTTGCATCACCAAGCAAAAAAACCAAGACAATGCAGAAAGTAAGTATAGTATCGAGTCACGTCTTTATTGTGTAGTCAATCTGAATAAAAGATACTATACAAAAATAGATAAAAGCATATGCACACCTACAATACTGGGCTCTAGTAGGGCGGGATCACTCTCAGCGACGTCTAACAGTAGACAATAGCATACATGAATCTAACCATGTCCTCAGACACAAAATAACAGTAAAAACACATAAGGTATAGGTAGGTTCAAATGATAGCAGCTCTAAACTGATCAAACAGGATGCCCAGGAGCCCAATGCACATTTTGCTGTGATGCCTCCTCTTGTTTTTACTGTCAGCTTCTCCCCCTCATTCTTGATTGATAGGGTCAAGTTCATGTGTAGTTCTATCTCTTGTCCGTGTCAATCAAAGAGAGGGAGGGGCTGGCAGAGGAAGTGGAAGGAGCCAGTGTGGACAGAGTGGCTTGGGGCTGCCCTCCGTGCACTCAACTGCTCATTTGCATATTTATTGAAAGTAGTTTTTCTCCAAAATGAAGCAACGGATTGCCAAGTGAAAGGTATCATTACATTCAGCTGAGCTAGTTCTACAAGGCAGTATGTAGGTTCAATAGTAAATTTCCTGGTGACAGACTTCCTTTAAGCACATGCCTATATAATCAATAGTAATAATGTCATGGAATACATAAATAAAAAGACTTTAATGAAGTAGAGTGTAAATATAGTAATAGAGTACACAGAGAGAAGGGTTATGCTAAAGCTTATATGCAAATGTGAAGATCAATTAGATGTCCTTCTAAATACATCCTGCTACCTACGCAATTCATATTGTACTTTGTAAAATTCTAAGAAAATTGGCTGTTTGTTTTATGACAAGGCTGAGGACATCTATTCAAGTTATAAGTCAGTGGAGTAAAGATTAAGGAGGATATATAGTCAAGACTTCCTCTTATAGATATTACACCTAGCAGTAAGGTCGAAAGATGTATCTATATTTATCAAAGATCATACGGTGAAAACAAGGAAAATATGAATGGAAGTAGTTCCACATGTAAAATGTATTGAAGGTGAATCATATGGATATCATCTCATCTTTAGTTACTTTTTGACATTTTATAATCTATTATTATTCCCAAGTAGTAGTGTGGCTAAAAAGTTTAGACCTTATTAGTGACATTAAATGAATTGTCCGGCAGAGCTGAACCTGGACATATCCCCATTTTTACCCAGGCAGCCTCCCTGATATGAGCTTCAGAGCATTTAATGCTCCGATGCTTTCCTTTGCCCTGAACTGAATCGTGCAGGACAAAGGCTTTTTTTGGAGATCTGGTGACATACCGAGTTCTCCATGGATAAAGCTAGGCGGCGGCTTTCACCTAGGCTTTAGCACTGCCTTAGCCTGTAAAATGGCTAGGGCAGCACAAAAGCCCGTCGATCAGTGCCAGTGACATCACTGGCAACACTGCTAGGTGGAAGCCTCCTCCTAGCAGTGTTTAAAATATAAACAAACAGCCCTTGTACTGCGTGATACAGAGCAGGTCAAGGGGAGCATCAGAGCATCATATCAGGGAGCTGGCTGAGTGAAAATTGGGATATGTCTGGGTTCAGCTCTGAACTCGGCCAACCACTTTAATTATTATTGTAAATCAGTACTAAACTTGAATGTGAATATTGTCATATGATTTTTTTGGAAGTGAAAATTACCATAGTGGTACTCCTCAACTAAATGCCATGTATGGTTATCAAGGATTGTGCGTTTCTGGAAAATGTTTCAGAGACTGTGGGAGTTGATGAAATGTCTACCTATTTTTTTCATGGGAGAATTTTACAATTTTCCATGGTCTGAGGATCGGGATAATTATGAGAACATGTAAAGCTCTTCAACGATCAATGTCCTGTGCATCGGCCTATGGAAATGGGCCCTTATGTTCAACTTACTTTCATTGTTCAAACTTTTTATCATTGTTCTGTTTCATTCTTTTTGTTGAAGTTTTATCATATAAAAAAGTAATGAAAAGGAAATCACAGGATGGTAGTAGAAAATCTCAAGAATAGAAAGTCCTTGGCATTTATACACCCGTGTACAAAAAAAATATGTAAGAAAAAATGTTACATAGTAGCCTGGATGCACCATGTATCACATCTTAAAACAAGCAAAAATATAAACATACAGCCACAAACAAAAACAACTATGGTAAGCACTGACTTGTCACCATGACAATTAGTCTTGTTATCATTGTTCAAAGAGGTGGCTTAGGGCTTACTTTTCTTTACAAAAATTGTTCTGTTTTCCATGTGCCAAGTCTGATGTTGCAACTCATTCCCATTCAAGTATGAATTCTACTAATAATAGTCTGCCAGTTTTCACACAAACAATTCCACAAAGCAGATAACTTAAGGTCTTGTATTGTATACTTACAACAGAAAAAAAATTAAATCTAGCTAAAAAATACCTTTAAAAAAGTTCTTCCACTAGTGCAATTCTATGGGACTCATACAAATGCAGCTGAGCTAAAACTACACACTATGATGACCATTGCAAAAAATGATTTGCTGGCCATTAAACAGTCAAGTTGAATGCATATTGCTTCTTTAGGGCAGAATGGCCTTTTTTCTTTGAAAGCGTTGTCCACTCCTTTTATACTGATGGTCTATCCTCAGGATAGGCCAACAACATATGATTGGTGGGGGTCCAACACCCTGCACCTCACTCAGCTGTTCTGCAGAAGCTTTACTTCAATGGGAGCAGTGCTCCCGTAACCAGCTCTGTCCACTACACAATGAATGGGGCTGTGTAGTTCTGGCTCTTATTTCTGGTTCTTCTCTCAAACAGCTGATTGGTGGGGGTGAGAGATGGTGGATCTCGCCAACATGATATTGATGGCTTATCCTGAGCATAGGCCAAAAAAGTAGGAGTAGAAAACTCCTTTAGGTTCTTAAAAGTTTTATGTAAATTGAATCAATAGTATAGACTAACTGTATGGTAAAAAGTGTTAGAGAGCATTCACACCACAGATTTTACAGAAGAAATTTGGAGCCAACAGCCATGCAGAAATTTCTCTAAAAAACCCGCCCACAACCTCCTCCATCATCATGGAGAGACAGCTTATAGCCATGCAGGCGCCTAGAAGGGACGTGTTAATAAGCAACATTGCTCCAATAACCTCAGTGCTGCTTCCCATTGAAATGAATTGGCAGAAATGATGCAGCTGCCAGTGGTTTTTAGGTCAAATTTCTGTGTGGTTGTCTGTATCAAAATTTTGCTGTTAAATTTGTTGTGCGGAGGTCCCCTTAAGCTTCCCAAAAATGTAACATTCAATCAAACAAACTAAGCCCCCTAACAAATCCATAATAAACAAAGGATGAAAGAAGATGGGGGGAGAGACCACAGAGATGAAAAATATCACATATAACAAAGAAGACCTTGTAGCGGAAAAGTTCTGCTAAGTTCCAGTTGGGAGACAATGACCTAGTTATCTTATTTTAGGGAGAAAAAAAGTGCTCAGGCATCAAAGTTAAGAAGGAAAGATGTAAGAAAACGAAATTCTCTCTCCCTGCCCATCATTATTTCATTTGTTTCCTTGTTACACATATCATTGAGATTCCAAGAAATGGAAGCAACGATGGAGAGATAAATAAATATATAAAATGCCAGTGGGTTTTTGAAGTAGTTCTAAATTTTTTAGCACTTACAACCGCCACAGGGCACTGCAATGTTAAAGAGCCTAGTGTAAATCTCTGTAACAAGAAATAGTTTAACCAAAGATGTTGACAGAACCAATACAGAATAAAGCAAGATGATGGAACAGATGTACACGTCATGTCTATCTCTAACTTCATTATTATACAAGGAATGACAAATAAAGTCTAGATCATTTTTGGAATTACTAAGCATATACAGATATTTCAGTTTCATGTGTTCTGATCCATGTTGGATTGGGATTTTTTGGAACAACCAAAGAAATGATCAGTGGAGGAAGGTGGGGGTCTAATCTACATCTATACAGAACATGTGCATGTCTCCTTTTAAAGGTATCATAATATTTGCTGTTATCTTTATATACAAGGCAAACAGTATCATCAGATTGAGCAAGTGATTTGTGAATCAAGCCATAAAAATTGACAGATGACGCATACATCCCAAATTCCAAAGAGGGAAAATATTTTTTTTCAGACTAGGCCACACCTCTAACGCCTCCCAAAGCATAATTAATGACCCTGGGACAATTTTTTTTCTACACTTTAATATCCATTTAAATACTAGCAGATACATAATCGGATTATAGATGTTTAAGGTCCTAATTGCACCAAATAATTAAGTTCTAGACTACTATACAGATAGAAGCCATACAGATAGTTTACTAAGGAGCAATTCAGTCAATTTTTTATTGCACATGTATGCATTAATTCCCCAGGTCAAAAAGAGGGACATTTAAGGATAAAAGAGGGACCGAGGGACTTGGGTCAAAAAGAAGGACTCTCCGTCCAAAAGAGGCATAGTAACATTGTCTTCTACAGGACCTGTGGGGGCCATTATTGTATCAGAGCCTGGAGGTGAACCAGTTATACCCTAGTTGAGATGAAAATTTTAATGCACATGGACTTACTGAAATACTTCACAGTTAATAAAGGCTTAAAGGACATGTCTATACAAAAGAAGTTCTCAAAGGGTATCAGTGTAATGAGGAAAGCAACAAGTTGGAATAAAAAGGTGTTGAGACATTTTTATCCCCAGTTTCTACTCACCAGGGATGGTAAATTCTCTGTGCCACACTTTCCAACAAAGTCACGTGCGTTGGGAAGCAGTGCAGCAGTTTCATCAATATGGGATTCAGAACAAGAACAAGTCAATTTATGATAACTCTCCCACAGTATATTAATGAAAAAAGAAAATTGTACACGTTAAAGCTAAAAGCAGAGCTTTGTATTCGAAAATCAAGTAGTTCTCAGCTTATATGTTGTCCAGGAAGTATATACAGTATCTCTTTTAGGAAAAGCTGGACGAGGAATTCAGGAATGCTGAGAATCCCTAGCCAAGGGTAATTTGAGAAGTCCTGTTTTCGGGCCTGGATTTTTATGGACTCATGGGCAGGTTGGTAGGATCTATCATTCCCCTCCTGGCCAATTCAGTCCAGCTCATTACTGGGCTATTAAGGTACCAGGTGTGCACTGGAGACAGAGAGACATCTGAGGAGACAGAACCTGTCTGGTGAGACTGTTACTGTCCATGCTAGCCTTAAAGTGTACAGTTACTCCTGGTTTAAGGTAACACACTATTTCAGTAATTGGTAGTGAGCCACAATAGTCAGGCAAGCATATGTTTAGTTAGCGCTCAGCAGAGCAGTGGTTGATTTGGGAATTGGGCCTTAATGTAAAGGCTATACATTTATTTTCTTCAACTCTGCCTGAAATGGACTTCTGTGGCACTGCCTCTGACTATATTTCATCCCCTTGTGCCTGCTGCTACAGAGCTAATTCCCACAATGTCCATTGTCTAACTTAAAAAGGTAAACCTATGAATGCAGCGACTAAGTCTAATTGAAGTGGAAAGCTAGTGATTCATATGGCTACTAGATGGTGCAGAGCAAAAGATGGCAAAGATTATGTGCTCGCCGCTTGTAAGGTTGTAGTTATCATAGTATTCAGAGCTCATTTTGTGCCTTTGGCACCATGTTATTATATAAAGCTTTATGCGTTATAATTAGAAGTCATTGTCTATATATTTCATGTTGCATTCATGATCCTCAACTATTGGATGAATGTGGAGTTGACTTAATAAGGCTTTTCTTCCACTGACTAAAGACACATCTGACATTTTGTTTTTCTCCCCTATTGAGATTGGATGCGTAGACGCTCTTTGATTAGTCTGGGATTGTTTTTATTCAGAATGCAAGAATATTGAGGTACCAAAAAAAAGAGCAGTGCAGTTGCTGTTATTGAACTGTTAATACAGATACATAGCAAATGATCTGTGTTTTAGATGATTGCAGAATTGGAATCCTCTTAGCAGATGTTTGTACAATATCAGTAATGATGAACAGGAAGAATAACTCTAGCATTCTGCCTGTTAAATGATCAGTATATCTCTTTTAAAATAAAATAAAAAAAATCCTGAATTCAAACAAACCTTTTCATTCCAAGAACGGAGGAGATCAAATTTATATCCATTTTTCTTCCTTGCAGGCAAGTTTTGCCATCAACAGTCTTATAAATAAGTGATCTATTCTGAGAAAGGACTGATTCAACAGAAATTCTATCAGGGCAGACAATTATCTATAAAACTATGTGGGCTTCTGCCTAACAGCTGACAGGCTGAGAACATTCATATATATGCATAATGTTGATGGGGCGAGGGGGGGGTGAATGTTTCGAATAGCTAAATCATACATTATTTCAGGGAAATTCACATTGTATCTGGAGGAGTTTATCATGACAAATATCTTTTCAGCACATTCATTATAATAATGCATTTAAATATCATTTATGCGCTGAGGGATGAAGCTGAAGGTTGTTATAGCACTTGATTCTACAATAACTATGTCGTATTATAAATGGATGGAGTTTCTATTTATTCTACTGGTCATTTATATTTTTCTATTTGTTACTATCCAGTTTATGATTTTTTTAAGCTCTGCTCCATTATGCCTTGTTAACAGCAGACTAGATCCCTATTGCAGTAGGTACTTAAATGATTGATCTTAGAAACCTGCACTTACATACCTGGAGTAAGCCTAGAAAGAGGTCGACATTTATATACTTTTTCTTTAGACGCTCTATATTCTGTTGATTTCATTAATATTTATGGATTAGCCTCTGTCAACACTTGTGTTTTGTGCCTTCGGTCAGGAGTTTCTAGTGTTTTTGATGGAAAAATATGTAACATAGCTGACGAGATACAGGAAAGCTGTCCAGCAGGAGTGTAGTTAAAGGCTCATGGGCCCTGGTGCAAGAGTTCAGCTTGGGCCCCCCTTCCCTCTGTGTTTTGTAGCCTTCATGCTGCCTGAGGCAAAAACTGAAACAGCAACCCCTTCATATCAAATTCTTGACCTAACCCCTTCCCTCCAGCCAAGGGTATAACTTGACATGTATGCACTTTCTATAATACCGGTGTCTTCTTATGCAGCATAAGGATCTTTGGGTCCACTCAAGCTCCTGGGCCCTGTAGCAACTGCTACCTCTGCATCTAATATAGCTATGTCCCTGCTGTCCAGCAACCTACTCATTTGCTACCAGATTTGGGTTGGCCACCGAGTTTGGGAAGAGCCTACAGTAGAATAGCCATATCAATAAGCGGTTTCCCTCTTGGGAACCTAGCTAGCTACCCTCAGTGGTCACTGTGGGTGTTATGGTATCCTATATTGCATTTAGTGAGTAGTAGGCAGAGCAAAAAGGTTAAGTAGTTGTACTATCCAGGGTCATAAAACAGCACTCAAACGTCAATAGTATAAAATAGCAATAGTAGAATCAAGCCAGGTGAGAAGTAAAGGCAGATGAATGGTCACTAAACAGTCTGAGCTCAAGCATAGTAGCAAACTATAATATCCCAAAATGGACATACAAATTCAGCACACAGGAAGCAGGTTGAAATTTTAATAACTAGTATAGACTAGTACGATAGCAGGATTTAAGTACAGTACAGATCTGACTGATTGGCTCTTAAGCCAAGGCCACGTCTGTCTAGAACAGTTAAACTCGACAGATTATGCCCTCTCCTATCTCTGACTGGCTTCTTGAGCTAAGACTTTTACTCAACAGTATAGTCTGCAGTTCTATGCTTGCCATCAAAAACCCCATGATAAATCAATGGGATCAGGATTTGTTGGGATTCATTCAAGAACAGATTTGGCACAAGCGGTTTAGGCTACTTTCACACTCGCGTTAAGCTTTTCCGGCATACTCTACTGGCAGGGAAAAGCCTACCGGATCCGTACTACCGTTTGGACATATGTGCTGCTGGAGGTCCACCTGACCCCATTCACTATAATGAGGACCGGCCAAAGTTTCATGTGCAACATGGCAAACATGTTGAGAAGTGGACGAACAAAAGAAGTAGCACACACTACAGAAGTGAATGAAGCATTTTGGACATTGTAGTTTCTGAACAGCTGGAGTGCCGGAGGTTGCTGACCCCTTAACTAGAATATTGATATCCTATCCTAAGGTTAGGACATCAAAATCAGATCAGTGGAGATAAGCACCCACGACGATTGAAGGGTCAGGTTGCTAAGATGGATGGGATAGAGTTGCTGCTATTACAGGCTCAACCACAACGAAAAGTGCACAGCTGGACCAGGAAAACCACAAAGGAATGTAGCAGCCACTAAAAGCAGTATAACCCATCCAATTGGCTTATTTAGTTAATCAGTAGTGCCAGAGATAAAAACATTACCAATGTCTACTGCAATTCTGATAATTGAAGGTTACCGGAATGGTGTCCTTATTCCATTTTTTATGATGAGTATTGTACATTTCCACTTCATTGTTTGCCAACACTACAGCACTCACCACTCCCTAAAATTGGGACAAGGCCAGCCTTGAATTGATCTTCACCTCCTGGGGCTCCAATGATAGCCATATGTGCTTTTTCAATGGTTCAGACAACCTTGCTCACTAGTTTATACACCTATGACTTGTATTTAAAGGGGTTCTCCGGGAATTAAGAAAATGAAAATACTTAAATATTACTTCATTATAAATATATTCCCAAATACCTTTCAGTAGTTATAATGGCTTGTTTTGTCTAGGGAGCAATCATTAGGAGAAAAAAAATGGCTGCCATCCTATTAGTACACATAAAACCTGTCCTAATCACACAGCAGGACAAGTTACTTTACAAAACTGAGGTAAACAGCTGCCTCATCCTCCTCTCTGCTCTGCCTGTCAGGGATTATGATCCTGAATAAAGATGATAAGATATTTAACTGAATCTCTGTTGGAATTGAATTCATGAGCAGATGTGGCTGATGAGAAGCAGCCCTTGTATGCAGTCTCCATTACCACAGTCTGTCCTGTCCTCCTCTCTGAACTTTATGTCTCCTCATGATCTCCATTCCCACAAATATTCAGCTAAATATCATATTAAACTGTATTTACGATCATAATCCCTGACAAGTAGGAGAGAAGGATGAGGCAGCTCTTTACCTCAGTATTGTGAAATAACTTGTCCTACTGTGTGATTAGGACAGGTTTTGTGTGTACTAATAGTGCGGCAGCCATTTTTTTCTCCTAATCATTGCTCCCAAGATAAAACAAACCAATATAGATAATGAAAGGTATTTGGGAAAATATTTATAATAAAGCAATATTTATGTATTTTCATTTTCTTAATTCCCGGAGAACCCCTTTAATATTTCACTAAATAATACAATTATATTTTTATTCATTGTGGTATACTGTAAATACACTGGTGTTAAATACACTGAAAAAAGGCACTAGAAACAGCAACATTTCTACAAATACAGTCCTTCATGTAAAAGATATTTTTGGGGAAAAAATCCTTTTGCAAGCCCTTATGTTGTAGCTTATGAAGTGACTGGAGCATAACAAGGTCAGTATGTGATAATCTATTTTATCCTGATTGGTGAATAGTATATCCATAATACACACTTAATGGAAGTAATCTCTTTGATTAATTGATGAATTCCTTCTAAAGCAAGGATAAATGTATTATCCTGGAGTCTGTCATGACCTTTCATGAAAATGCATTATGTGCATAGAACACACAATTTTCAAATATGCAGATATTGGTCATTATAAAAATATCCATAAAAAGAAAAACTTTAGTAAAATGCGAGTTATTTCAGGAAATATGATAATAAAGTTGTGTTACAGCAAAACATATCACAAATAATATCAAGACATATTATATTTATTAAACTTAAAATAAAGTGCTTAGGTATAGGAATTTGAAAAATGCTGAAAAAAATTTAAAAAAGTGTAAAAGGGCATTATTAGCGTTAAACATAAATTGAGAATCGTCATAAAAATATATTAAATTATAAGAAAAACGTGACTGAGATTAAAAAAAGATGGGCCTTTATTGTATTGTATATTAAGATTATAGAAAAATTAAATAATAAATGAAATGAGCATAATATTATCGTTCATATTTATTAATAATCTGGTGGCTAGATCTGGCAAATTTTGGCTAATTTGGCAAGTACATTTAAATATTTTAGGCTCAAAACTTAGATAGAAACTAGCCCAATGGTTCGCAGATCATCATGGATTCTGTGTCTCTAACCCCCTAATCATCATGGATTCTGTGTTTCACACATCATCAGCAGGGAAAGTGGGTCTGGCCATGAAGTTTATTTGAGGCTACCACTACCATCCTAACTCACTTTAGCTCTTCACTCAGCATATCCAAAGTTGCATGGCACAAGATTACCAGCTTTTTTAAAAAAAAGATGATATTGTGATATTTTGTCACAAGATGTCTATTCTATATACGTTTAGATGCAGCCATCCAGTGGCTCTGATGTGCATTGCAGTCTGTCAAGGGTTGTAAGTCTATGTGTGGCCACCCAGTGGTTGAAAATTGAGTTGCAGCCTGTCATTGGTTTTGCGAGCATGTCACAATGATTTACTTAACTTATGTGATAAACTGAAGATATTAATCACATTCAAGAAATGGTAAAGGTAAAATTTTTATGCCTTAATTTGCTATATTAAAGGACACATATCATGGCCTCAAAATTGCAGTCTTCTAGGACCGGTCACTACTGGGGATCAAAACTTAGCAAGATGGAAACACCCAAAGATTTGTTAGGAGGAACAATTAGATCATTTGCTTTCCAGATGTTTACAGAGGAGATGATACACAGTGGTGGACTTGGCCCTGTCCCAACTTTTCTGAGATGCATCGCTGCCATCCAGTTCTTCGATTTTTTCATGAAATGGTAAAATGTCTCAATTTCAACATCTGATATGTGTTCTCTGTTCTATTGTAAATAAAATATTGGTATATGAGATTTTCAACTCATTGCATAATTGTCACTTTCTTTGGCTCCTTCATGCAGTTTTTCTTCTGCTTTTTAAGTGCTTGCAAAAAAATAACATGCTTTCAAGATATTTTTCATGGTGCTTTTACAAATATTTGGGATCATTTATCAAACAGGCTGGGTTACGCTTTCATTTTCCAAAGGAGCTGTCAAAAATGAAAGGTGGAATCTGAATTTAGTTGCCATGGACAACTAAGCCAGTTCTACTTTTCACCAGTTCGTTAAATTACCCCAATTGTGTTCTGAAACATTGGGCTGCATTTGGTGACAGCGATGAGCCCCATTGACTTGAGCTGTAATACCAGACACAGCCTGCAAGCAAGAGTGGCACTTTTCATATCATAGAATTTTAGACTGAAATCTGAAATACGAGTTCAGTTTACATTCGAGAAAAACAGCTGGAAAAAGGAATGTTCAGCCTCAGTCCTGACCATTCGTGAAAAGTACAACAGCTATGTTATTTTATCGCACCACGGAAAGACATTTCTCGGCTAGAAGGATTTCTATTATCTTGCTCATCCCGGTTCTGACTGCTGACAGCTGTGTACATTGATTTTATCTTCTGCAAAAATGTATTTGTCCCAGTTGTAAAAGCAGGAAGCTACTTGCATGTTTTTTACGTACATGTGTGATGCCAGACATTTATAATTTCTATGACAAGATAAGTAGTAACCAATAATCGAGATGCTGTCTAAAGTAACATGTGTTCATTAGGATATTCAGATTTTTTCTGAAAGGTTTGAACAGGTTAAATAGAGGTCAGTAAAACACTGCTGCCAGATAGAGATTCTTGGACATGTTCTGTAAACCTCAGAAGAGCAGAAACATATTGCTCAGGTATTTTAAGTGTATGCCTGAGCTTTTCACTGTGAATTTGGTCTTGCTCATCCCCGCCACACTTTCAAATTGTGCTTTCAGATATTTCCACTTATTACTCATTTCATCTTGAACGCTGATTCCAGCAGTCAACGTTTGTGTGCTATTCGTTGTCCTTGGCAATATAATGTGCTCATCGCTGAGAACAGCAGTGATGAATCTTTTATGGCATCTCTGAAAAGCTAACCTCAATAGAGACGGTGAATTCGCAATATGCATAGGTTTTTTTTTCCTCCTCGTCAAGATTTTAGAAAGCAGATGCGCGCACCTATTGTCACCATATGCCATGCTAGCTGAAGTGAACTAACGGACAAGAAAAATAACCTACGCTGTCATTTCTTATTGATGCCATTTCATAAATACACAGTCAGAGGAATATGGACATTTTCACATTGGCCAAAAACCCAGTTGAGTGTTGAATCAAGCAGGAAAGGATAATACTATATCAAAAAGAAAATGGTGGTTGCGAAAAGACAGATCAACATATGTGCCCTTTCTTTTGCAGATAACTCCCAAGAGTGAAACGTATCACCTATCCATGGAGGTTAACTACAGCTATCTGACATCTCCAGCAGTCCCAGAGTTTAGTAGAGTTTTATTGGATCAATTTTTATTTTTTAGCTGAAAATTTGCATTCCACAACATAACCAGGAGTCTACTTACAGAAAAACATTTGAACAAGATTAACAGCCAGGGGGAATTTATCATAAGGAGAATTTTTCAGTTTTTTAGTAATCTACATTGATGGCATTTAAATATTAACACATTGCTTGATATGTTTGGTGTATTTTTAATCAAGATGGCCACAGTACCCTTGTCATGATCAAATGCAAGTTGTTTATTTTTTTTTAACGGATTAACCCCTGAAAGCACTCACTATTATTTTCAGTTGAGAATGTGGCATCTGAAGGGTTCCAAGACAGGGGGGAGGTGCAATCACCGTTCCCTTTCATTGCGACCTCTTCTTACAAAAAAATGTGCTTCATGAAATGCGCTAGAATTTATATAGTATAGTATCTGTATGAAAGTCTTGCTCATCCTTTATAGGGACTGGACCTATTTACCATATTTTTGGCCCTATAAGACACAAAGTGGTGGGAAAAATGTCAGTGAGTCTCATGGGGCGAATACTAATGAGTGCTTCTATTATGGAAGTGCTCACTAGTACAGGAGGATCGGGAAGTGGTAAATGCAGCGCTCTCTAGGCTCTGTACTCACCAGTTCCTGGTCTTCTCCTGCAGGCTCCTCATGCTGTGGCTGTGACCTGCACCGAGGACTTTGGAGCTCTATGACCTCACTTTGTGCGATGCTGGGTCACAGCATATTGTGGCAGGAACAACAGGAAGTGCACTGGTTAGGAGCAGTGGCGTCCGGAACAGGAGAGGTATGTTGATTATTTTTTGGACTCTGAGCATGGGGGTCTAATCTTAAGTCTGAATGGGGGAATGTTATTCAAATGGGGGCTTTGATCTGAGGTCTGATTGGGGATCATTCTCATTTGAAGTCTGATCTGAGATCTGATTGGGGTAATTCACATTGGAGGTCTGAGATGAGATCTGATTAGGGTCTTATTAATATTGGCGTCTGACCTGAAGACTTATTGGGGTCTTATTAACATTGGGGTTCCAAGCTTAGGTCTGATTGGGGTTCTTATTAACATCGGGGTCTGATTGGGGGTCTGAGCTAAGGTCTGATTAACATTCATGGTCTGATTGGTCTGATCTCAGGTCTAATGAAAAATATTTTTTTATTTTCCTTCTCTAAATTCATCTACAGTTTATAAGGGCCATGCTTACTTTCTCTAGGGAGTGGGCATATTTATACAATGCAGTATTCTTAAAAGTTATGCTCACTCACTTCAGGAACAGGGCCTGCTATAGCAGAGTATTTATATAAAGGCCATTTGTACACCCTCTACATCTGGACATATAATATCCTGTACAGTTTCTTTATAATTTTTTTTTGTCTTCGATAGGGATTTGACCTAAAATATTTATAAAGTACATTATCCCTATAAAGCCATCCTTATCCTCTCTGAAGACTGTCATACAGTACATTTTTTATAGTGCTTGCCCTCTCTAGGGACTGATGGTTTTAATATAGTGCAATATTATTTTAAGGACCATAGTCACCTTCTGTAGGGACTGGGCATATTTACAGGTACAACATTTTTATAAATTCACCCTCATTCTGTCTAGGAACTGGATCTATTTGTAAAGTAGAATATCTATAGTAGGGTCATGCTCACCCTCCCTTAAGAATGGGCCTATTTCTATATTTAGTATGGCATTTGCACAAAAGGCCACCTTTATTTTAACAATGTAATATGTTAGCCTTGCCCTGGTGATAGGTTGTTTTTATATCCAGAGTAATGACCGTAGTACAGTGCTGGGAGAACGCTAAATTAAAGAAGATATATTCTCCTATAAACATACAAATCACTTAACAGCATATTTGCCTTAAGGATGTAACAAAACACCGTTAAGGCTGTGCAGGAATTAGACATGAGGGATTCTGAAATTAAGTGCAATCACATTTGTTATTGGTTTGAGTGCCTAACATATTAAATGCCACTAACCATAGCATTATTTCCTTTTCATTTATAGTAAAATGGTGATTAGCTCTAAAGTGTCCATTAGGAGTATAATCAACCAGATCTAGTTTCTCAGGTTTACAAATGTACAAGATAGGAAAGTTGCTGTTAAAATTGAGTATTTATTTTACTAGGTCGAAAACACTTATTAATGTTAATGATGACAGCCGGTGGAGCTGGTCATTATCTCCGCTCAGATAACTCGAGGGGGTATAAGTGTATCTTTTTACAAATGCTTATTTTCTACCGTTCAGCTCCTGTGTAAACTTTATTAGAAACTTTCAGTCTGTACCTTCTCTGTAGCCTCATTAGAATTTCTCGCACCATTATTTCCCTATCTTCCGTCTGCATATTGTAAGGTCTATTTCAAATTACATTTGCCATCCAGAACCTCTTCTGCGACTCATTTGGCTGTGACCATCAAACATATTTAATGGCTTTATTCAAATATAAATTTAGATACATAAAGTGACTTAATTTGGTAGGAAAATCACATTTACTTATCGGCAGACATGATCCTTTTCTACTAATTTAAAGGAATGTATCCAATTTTTAAATGTATATCAGTTTTTTCCTTTTAATTAAATGATTATAACATGAAAATCTAAATGCAAATTTGGAATTAGCACCATTTCAGCTGCTCTTCTTTAGAAGCAGGGAAAGTTGCTTCTCGCTAATGCACAGAAGGGAAAAGAAAATGTTGCTGTCATACGATTTTATCTTGCCAGAGAAAATGAATATTAAAACCTAAGGGCTTAATTAATAATTAGAAAAAGAGTCCAAAGTTTTGCCCCATTCTTAAGCTGCAATGCCGCTCTTTATTCAGGAAACAAAATGGCTTTGAAATCTAAGCGGCAGTCGACTGCGGTACACGATGTATCTGATGCCTTGAGACATTCATTGTTCATTTTCTGGTTACCACGGCACAGGTCTGTAACTTGTAGCAGATAATGAACATAATTTAAATTATGGTTTGTGCAGCATATTACTGTCATGTTCTATTGTGCGCTCCATTCCAGAGCAGAATTTGAGCTTAAACTATTGTGTTGTACAATATACATATGCAATGCATCCAGGCGTCCTATTCCCATCTGACAATGGTTATTTTTGTGGTATGGTATTTATTTGATGACAATAATCATTATTATGTGACTTCAATTACTATAACTGTCCAAAGAGGCCCCTATATTCTCCATGACACCTTTGTTAATTATCTACAATGGTCTTTTCTCTTAAAAGGGTTGGGCACTTTTTGGTTATTGTTGACCAATGTGTTTGAGATGACTATATGTGCCATATAGTCATCTCACAAACACATTGGTCAACAATGATACTATGATACAATGATACTAATATACTATATACTAATATATCCTTTGTTGAAATTCTGCACCATTGTCTATATTTTAGAAAGTATACTCCCTTATTACAAAGCCTTTTGTGCTGTCCACACATAAGTCCTAACCATAAGATGGCCACTGATGAAGGGTCATGTCACCAGGCAAATCACCTCCATGTAATGCCTCCTTCATTCAAATACACTACACTTGCCATCTCTACTTGGGGAGGAGCGATGTAATTAGCTATCATTCTTCTCCAGACTGGATGGCATGTAAATGCACTGGTCTCTTTTACTGACAAGCAAAGGAAGGCTTCTTTTCTGACAATCGCATGCTATATCAGGCCATGCAAAGGAACCTTAAGGTCTAGGGTTTGGTGGGTCTACCCATCTCTACTTACACACATTACTCTTCTGTTTTTCTAAACATCTCCATCCTGTCTCTCTTTCTACATGTGTTTTTTAATGTGGAGTATGGTATCATTCATATTAAGATGTAGCCAACTATGCCAACTGTAATGCACAGGAGACTTATATCTGACCGCAATGTGAAGGATGACCTCCATGTTGAGGATATTTTCACTGAAATATTAGGAAAATGGACCATGAGCTATAATTGTCAAGGAAATTGTTTCATCAAGAATTCTTGAGATTCAAACAGCATACATAAGGGTTTTAAGAGATGCTATATAGAATCAGAGTACCCCTATCAGCCATACTGTACAATCAGGTGCTGGTGGTAGCACCAATTGAGTAATAATTTAAGGGACTTGCTGATCTAATACTTGTGTAATATGGCATCTATATAATCTAAATGTATTAAGGTAAATTCCATTATATCCCATAGTTAGTGATTAATAGGTGCTAATGGAATGCTGCTTGGAGTGTATTTATCATTGTTATGTCATAGTGCCATATTAGAGGTTTTGAAATGTGGAGGTCTGGATACTAAGACCTTAACCAATCATTAAACTGAAGGGACAGAAGCACTAAACTGAACACTGCAGTACATAGCTCACTCACCTCTCCAAGAAGAGCCAGATAGAAACAAAAGGACAAAGTGCTCAACTGACCACCTCTGCCCCTTTGTCTTACCAATCGGTGAGGATCTCTGCACTCCCACCAACTGGTAAGACAAAGGAACAGAAGTGATCAAAACTTCCCACATTGAAGTTGTGGGATGGAACTTTTGAAAATAATGCATACCCTTCAATTACTACTTCAAAAAAAGTCTGCACAGCCCTCTTCTGACCATGCTAACTGGTTGTAATAAATATGAAGTTATCTGCTTGCTTGGACCAAAGAACCCATTAACTGCACAAAGGTAGGTGAATGGATAAATGGGTGACTAAGCTAATTGGTTGTAGTGAACATGACATTATCTGGTTGCTTGGACCAATGAACCTAATGGGCTCCATAAACATAGGTAAAAGGATAAATGAATGACCATGCTAACTGAGGAGCATGAAGTGAATGAACATACCAAGGGCCCAATTGACTGCATATGGCAAAATAAATGAACTAGGCCTCCAATGTGGTATGTGCTTCTTAGTATTTCCTAACAATAGAACCTCCTGATATGTTTCAACATCGGAATTCATGGGTATGTATGAGCATATATGAGACCACTCTTGCAGAACTTAATAGGAGTTCAGATAATGTTATGATTCATTTTGTGGTCCATAAAAATGATCCACAATAACCATTGGAAAACCACACAAACATGGGGAGATAATATTAATTGGACACAAATAATATTGGGGGCTCAATGCTGCAAGAATTTTGCTAACCTTGTTCTGCCCAGTCAAATATACTATATAAATCTCAATAAACTATACTTTAAAATAAAAATCGCTGAATTGGATTCTATATGCACCATTTATCACTGCCATAAAATAGGTGCAACCACTCTCATGACCCACTTTTTATAACATAATTACACTATTTTTTACATCCTTTGAGAAATGCAAATCCCCTTGTTTGCAGGAAGCAAAAGTTAAAGTTCTTTGAGTCAGTGGATTAAAACACTATTGTAATCCAAATATCTTGACACGTTTCAAGGAGGTCCCTGAAGTTATTAGCTTAAGAGACATAAAATAATGTCGGTAGATCGTTTTTTTTAGCCTGAATGCTAATGCTCTCCTAAGAATTAAACCATATTGCTTTTAATCCATAACTTCATATATAAAACTCTATTATTTTGTGAATTTCATGATATTTGGGTCACAAATACATCCTGACAGGTCAGATAATATTACTAAATCACATCATACATTAAGAGCAATACTACTATTCTTAGACTCTGGGTAAAAACATCTTGTCTTGAAACGGCAATACTTGGCTATATTAAATTTAGTCATTTGTCTTTAGAAGTCAATTGACATTTGAATGGTTTTTGGGCAGTTTTACATTTAGTTTAGAGATACATTGAGGAATTACTATTTTGCAAAAGGAATGTGCATTTACTAGCCACACAGCATAGCTCTAAATAGGCCTCTTTGTTTTCTGTCACTCCAGAAAAGCTGAGCATGAGCAAGAACGTCCAGTGCTTGATGACCCTTCATCCTATTTTACACGGAAATGTGTAAAAGACCCCACTGCTAGAGATGAGCGAATCATTCAAAATTTTATTCGCCGAACATTCGTCGAACTTTTCATTAGATTCGTATAGTTGACGAATATATTAGTTGAATCTACGTACAAAATATACGTTATCATGTGGAGTTTAGCGAACATTTGCGCACTACTAACGAACGTTCAGTTTTAAAAGGTATGCAACTTCTTCGAACACGTACACATGAGCGTACAGATTGCATACGAAAATGACGGGCTTTGCTGGAGAGGAATAGTGGAGCAGGAGGAAGTGACCCCTGGCTACATATAGATACTGTATCAGCAGATGACAGCAGATCATCCGGCTGAAACTGTGATGAGCATGCCATCCACTCCTCTATGTCATCCACTTTCTCCTTCACTACAATTTTGCGCCTTGGTGGGTTAGCCTGGTGGAACACCGGCCAAGTATTGCGAATACTACAAGTAGAAGCTCCAGCTACAGGTCCTTTGGCACTGCTGCCCTGTGCCACCTTCTCCTTTTTTTTTAGAGCTCGAGGTCTGGCTGGAACTGGACCTCTTTTGCTTATCACTTCACTCTGTGGCCCTGCAGCTGGTCTTTGTCTTTGTCCCTGTCTGTCTTCCTGTCTCTCTCCCCATTTCTCTCCCTGTCTCTCTCTCCTTTTCTGATTAATTACTAGCCCTGCACTTGCCCTGCAGTATCCCTGATGTGTAATATGGATTCCCTGAACAATTGCACCCCAATTTCAACAACACAGGTCTCAGTGTCTCATGACTTCACACACAGTGCTTCTGCTCGTCTCAACAGTCGCAGCAGAAGTGATGTGTCACTGGCTTACCGAGCCTGAGCCATTCAGAGCAAGCCCTGCCCACTAGTTCAGGTGACCGCTTTCTTCCTGGGCCTTAGCGCACGAATAACGAACTAACAGTAAAAGTTTGCTAATTACTTGAATTCGTACACAACAGCGTATAGAGTAACTTATACATAGCATTAGCGTACAATTTATCAGACAAGTACGTAGCGAATGTGTAGGAAGCCTTAGGAACATTTTAGAATCTTAACGGAGCGAATCACTTAATATTTGGATTCACGTTGCAGCTTAAAATTTCCAAGATTCGATACGAATCAACGAATCGATGAATAGATTCGCTCATCTCTACCCACTGCAAATAAAATGAAATAAATCCCCTTTTCCTTATCTCTGGTTCACACCACAACACACCTATACATCCAGGATATTAAAGGGTTTGGCCTACCAAAAGTATGTATCATTTATCCTAGGTGATAGAAACATCTATAGCTACTGATGAGCCAACTGCTAGGACCCACACTGATCATGAGAAGAGGGGTTCAGTGTCCTCCATTTGGGTGAACAGTAGTCATGTATACACACTAAGATTTCAACTAAAGTCTATAGGAATGATGGTAATAGCAAAGATCTGCACTTGAACGGAGCAGCAGTGTGCACATATGACAATCCCTCCATTCAAGCAAGAGACATGGGAACCAGCAGAGTTCCTATGGCTCCATATCATTTGTTTGGTACTGTAGGGCACTGTAAATTTACTTATATGTCATGCATGAGACATGCTTCTGTATGAAACCGGGGGCATATGGAAGTGCAATATGGTCACACAAATCTCTATAAGTCCATAATAAGGCCATGTGCATGAACCCTTATAGAAAGATTTACTACAGGTGAAACCAATTCAATACAGTAACACAACATGGTAGCACAACCCCTGACAAGCTGTAATTCACAACACAACCACTGGGAGGCCAGACACATATAAGATACCTTGTGACACAATAGCACAAAATCATATTATTTTGAGAACACAGTTATATCATGATACATATATTGGGACATGTCCTGTCAAGAGAAAGGTAAGGAAGGACACTCTTTCTTGCGGTGCACTAAAACTTCTATGTACCAATATAATTAACTCCAAACCACTTTCTAACCCTGTCTGTGTAAAAATGTATTTCATAATTTGATTAGATTTAGAGTAGCCTTATTCTAGGAATTTCTCTATTACTATGCTACCCTGATGCATTCCAGCCACTTGTATTATCTTAGTCCTGCTGTATATTATTCATTATTTCACTTGTTATATATTACAGAACATCTGTCCTAGATTACAAACTATCAATATCAAATAATTTTTCAGACATTCTAACTATTCTTCATTTTTTGAGAATAAAAAGTCTAAGTTGTTCAGTTTGAAATTCATTTAAAGGTGAAGGTCAAATTAAAATGTCACAACCTTAATTTCAGTCCCAAGTCCCAGTACAATTTCCTTCACAGATATTCTTATGAATTTGGTGCTGTAAAAGTGCAAGCATCTCATTTTCCTGTGTAATGTGCAGGGACACTGTATAATGCTGATAATCAGGCAACAACAGGCAAGCCACATCTTGTATCACAATCAATTCACAGTATGTGTGACCCATCTTCATACTTGTGCACTATGTTTCTACAGATTGCCAAATGTCATTATTTTTTCATTATTGCTAACAAATGGCTGCTTCTCACCTTGAAAATACTGCGAGGGAAAAATAATAGATTGACATTAATTCATTTTAGAGGATCAACTCATGCTATTATTTGAGGAAATGTACTGTATGCTGATGGGGAGCCTTTTATATACAAAATGCAAAGTGAATAAAGAGAAGAGAACTCAAAATCCAATCAATATTTGGCGTTACCACCCTTTGCCATCAAAATAGCACCAATTATAGGTGAACTCAGTTTTTGAAGGAATTCGGCAGGGATGTCATTCCAAACATCTTGGAGAACTAACTAAAGATCTACTGTGGATGTAGGCTTGATCACATCCTTCTGTCTCTTCATATAATCCCAGACAGACTCAATGATATTAAGATCAGAGCTCTGTGAGGGCCATATAATCACTTTCAGGACTCCTTGTTCTCCTTTACACTGAAGATAGTTTTTAATTACATTAGCTGTGTTTGGATCCAATCAGACACCTCCCTGATAATGATTTATTATGGATAAGTATCTGCGTGTATTTCTTAGCATTGAGGACACCATTAATCCAGACCAAATCCCCATGTTCATTTGCTGGAATACAGCCCAAAGTTGCAAGGAACCTCCACAAAGCTTCACTGATACAGTGATCAAATTGTCTTCTGTTATATCTAAATATTTCAAATTTTGACCCATCAGTCATCCACAATGTTCTCCTATGTTAAATAACAGATCTCTGGCATAACTGACAATGCAAAACGAGTGCAACGGATGCTCAAAAGAAAGTATTTTTTATTTTTCTGTTCTTCTGATGTACCAGAAGAATAGAAAGCTAAATGGTGATGGGATCCTGGACTTACCCTTCTGTAGTGTCACTTATAGGAGATTACCTTATAAGGGTACTTTCACACCTGCTGCAGGTGCAAGTGTGGGGCCGGAACTACGCTCCGGCCCCATTGACTGTAATGGGGGCGGGCCACGGATCTGGCCACAGCATGGCAAACCCTGCCGAGAGGCGGCTGGAAAAAAACTACGACTGTTTTGTTTGGCTATGTAAAATGCCTAAGTAGTGTGTCTTGCAAGATACTGATTCTCCTTGAACAGATCCAGCTGAGCCTTTAGGGCAATTGTTTGGCTGATGACCCAAGTCATGGTTCAAAACTCAATAAATAGTTGGCCATTAGCTTACAGAGTAGCACCTACAGGTGACACTAGAGAAACAGTTTTGACCTTTCTGGAGAAAATTTTGTTTGCATAATTTTCCCAGGAATCATTGCCCTAAAAAAAAATTTGTGCATGGAGATTCAATACTGTCTCAATGACATTAGAAACTAATATAAAACTAGATCCAACATTATTTTGGACCTAAATAAAAAGATGGTGGCAGGTGGACATCTAGTTCATGGATTTGATGTTTATGCAATTTCTTAATATAATTGTTAAATTGGCTTTACTCCTAGACCTAATACCTCCAGACTATGGTTTTACCTGTCATACTCAATTACCGCATCCTCAATGAACTGCACGAGTAATTGCTTACACATACCTTCAGGAAAGAAATAATCATAATGGATTGTGGAGAACACTACACTGGTGTGAACGTTAACATTTTCCATTTGGATTCTAGATTAAATCTTTGCACACAAGAGCATCTCTTCAGTAATATTTCTGCCTAAGATTTAAGATAAATGCTGGTAGTGCGGAAGGGAAAAAACTTGATTTCAGTTGAAAAGGTATCTCCAAAGGACACTAGCTTATCCTCATATTAAAAATTAAAAGATCTTCTCGGTACTCTGGAAATATGATAAATGGAGAGCAGCATAATCTAATATACCTCAACAGGATGTAATGTATCATTGCCCAGAAAATGTTGATTAAAGGATGGCCTTAGACCAAACTTGGCAGTTTTTTTTTTCATTCAGTTGAAAGCAAAGCAGAAAAGGCTCAAGACATCAATCATTTAACTCTTTCCCAGAATCAATGCAAATCAATACCAATACTGCTTGTAATAATACTTAAATGGAAAAATAAGGACATTTCTCCCTCACAAAAAGATTACAAAACTGTTAAATACCACGTTATTTTGTAAAAAAAAAAAAAAAAAACTATGAAAATTCAATGGTGTCCACTTGATGAATTTCACATATCTGATTTTGCCACGTTTAAAGGGGACCCTTCACCACTCAAACATGTCTATTTTACTAAATAATTTTATTCCCTGTAATGATGATTCTAGAACATCTTTTTTGAATATAGCTTTGTTTTTCCATTCTATTATTGCTATTAGAAGTTCATTAATGAATCTGGGTGTTACCAGCTGGGGGTGGGTCTCTGCACACTCTTCCACTTGGAGCACTGATTGGACAGTGTCAGACTGTGCATGGACACTCCCCTATCTGGTAACACTTAGATTCATTAAGGAACGTCTAGTACCAATAACTGAGGAACAGAACAACAGAGTTATAGGAAAACAAGTTCCAGAATAGTTTTTTTTTTTTCCCATGGGGAATGCAAGTGGTTATTACAATAGGCATGTCAGGAATAGGTACAGGTCCTTTTAATACAATGGGGTCTCTAATTGAACAAGGAGGCATATTTCAGCTTTTGTAGAGAAAAAGACATGGATCGCACATTCACATGTTGGGCACCATGTAATTGTGCGCCAAATTGATGTTAAAGCCCACTCAAAGAAGGCCACCATGTGTATGGGCCAGTCCATTTTTATCCAAATATTTACAAAGAGCCTCATGTACACATGTATAAGTTATGCTTAGCAGCAATAGATCAATACATATGGATGTGTACATGTGGCTTTTTCTTTTCAGATGTTGAATATTTCACCATCTATTGTCTTATAAGCCACAAATAAAGCTCCATAACATAATATACCATTCTGAAAAACAACAAGGTGAATTTTTATATTACTTATCACTCAAAATCTATATAATGCCAACTTGTATTTTTTTAGCTCCCATAAAAGACTAGGAGAATGCAATCTGCCTTTAGAGCTGCCATTTCATATAATGGCAGGCACAGTTTTTTCCCCCATATGACAATACCATAAGGTAATATGGAGCTATGGGAACTTACACACACCTTAAAGAAAATTAAAAAAAAAGATCAAGAAGAAGCCCATAAGAATAGACTAGATGTTGCCCTGGACAGATTCAAATTTGGAATCCCGTTACTTCAACGTCTTGGTATTTTTCAAAGTCTTCTTTTTCCTTATAGTTATCTCCTATTTATCAAAGGTATAATAGTTCATATTGATATACAGAACAGTTAATGGTACTTTTATACACATGAACATTCTTCTGATCAGTGGGGTCTCTGGTGGTTCACTCTAACCATCCAATGTTCTGATATGTCTTAATGAGGTTCATACCCTCTCTTCTAAGAGGTAAAGCCATCAAGTATGCTCAGACAAATAGAAGCTTTTTATAGCATGAGCACATAGGCCACAGAGGTAACATATCATATTACTAATCTAATACCTTAATCATAAGGTATATGATGGGACAACATAAATCATTTTTATGAAAAAGAGAGTGTCCAGCATAGTGGTTAGCACTGGTGCCTTGCTTGGGCCCTAGGTTTGAATCTGACCAAGAGCAAGATCGGTAGTTCTTAAAGGCATTGTCCAGGTTCAAGTGAATGGGAACTGAACCATAGTAACTATGATCTCTACACAGTGAATGGAGTTTTCTGCTCCCAGCTTCCTCCACTATAGTTTTTCTGGTGCCAGCAGATGGATCATCAATATCTAGAATCCAAACAACCCCTTTACAGTTTAGAATGGGAGCTTGATCATTCATCTTAGACTCAGGCTGCATGGTTATTTAACGCATCTCAAATGCAATAGATCACAATGAAATATCAACATTAATAGTGGGTTATGGAGGTCACATGCTATAGCAAGTTTTTGGATTAAGTTGTATTTTTACCATTCAATATCAGATCATTTTATGAATTTTAGACATTTCCACCCCTCAACAGTTTTAAAAATTGAGCAGAAAAAAAGGAGTATGTTCAAGGGAAATTTGAGATCAGTGAGGGTTTGACTCACAGCAGAACCACCATCAGCCAATTGAACAGGACATTGCGTCTGTTTCATAGTTTGCCAGTGACAGCTATATACTTTTAGTAGTGGATGTGCCTGGTATAACAGCTCCATGCCATTTGCTTAAATTGGAAAAAGCTGTAGACAACTGTAATTCCAGGCATA
Organism: Rhinella marina; assembly: GCA_900303285.1. Classification (NCBI taxonomy): domain Eukaryota; kingdom Metazoa; phylum Chordata; class Amphibia; order Anura; family Bufonidae; genus Rhinella; species Rhinella marina. The sequence goes on along the minus strand of ONZH01008087.1, from coordinate 103,244 downwards.
TCCACCAAGAAATGTATGGAGATGTGCCTTGTAAATAGAGCAGTTAGCTGGTGGAAAGAGGTGCCAAGAATCAGATCCCTACCAATGTGATATTGATGACCTATCTATCATAAATTTGGAAGTTCTTTTGAAGCGAACATTTTACTCCAAAAATGTTCCATGTGAGTAACAGACAATTGGCAATTGCTTTAGTGAATACTGACCATGTATATTTCACATGCATGTAGGAGAATATTCCATTTCCTTACATCACCCACTGATCTCAATTAGTATTCATCAACATTGACTTTGCGGCATAAACACAAATGTATCTGCTCTATAATTTCTAACAGAACATATTTCTAGCCTTCCCAAGAATCCATCTTTCAAGTGATGGCGATTGACTGGCTTCTCGATATAAATATATTTCATTTCCCTAAAAGATGCATTATTTTATTACTGGTTAAGGATGAGGGAAATGTTAGCTTTCAGAATGATGTATTGCCAATTAAAATGGTAGTGTTGTATCATAGCTATGTGATCACTTTACTGATTACTATGTGACCGTGGAGCTGGTTATGTTTAATACCCTGATTAACAACTAATTGTCCGATACAGTAGTGGTCCACAGGTATTGTGTTGTAACGAATACTCGGTGTGCTAATAATGCCAGTGGGTTTAATGTACTAAAATTAGAATGCAAAAAAGGGTTGAATACATTTAATACCACCAGCCGTGTACGTAGGGTTGATAATTGGCAACACTTGACAGGTTTAGATAGAGGTGTCATCTCTGGTGTTCACATGGCCCCTACTTTTAATATAGAGTATATGTTCTAATTATACAGTAAATTTGTCAGTTCTTACTCGGCTTCTTCTTTGACGTCCTTGTAAGAAGGCGGTAATTTATTACATGCCTATTTAAGGCTTTAGTTCAATGCAGAAATGCTATATCTATATTGGCAATCAGGTCAATTCATAATCATGCTAAATGTCATACAACTTAAAGGGGTTAGCTCTGAACCCGGACATACCCTTAATTTCACCCAGGCAGCCTACCTGATGTTAGCATTGGAGCATCTCATGCTCCGATGCCCTCCCTTGCCCTGCGCTGGATCGCCCAGGGCAAGGGCTCTTTTGTTTACATAATACACACTGCCGGGCAGAGACATCTGCCCAGCAGTGTGTTCGGTGATGTAACCAGCTCTAATGAGCCGGCTTTAGCACTTTCCTATCCGTTTCACTGGCTAGGGCAGTACTAAATCCCGCCCATCAGTGCCGATGACGTCACCGGCCTCACTGCTGGGCAGAAGCTAATTAGCGCACGGCAAAGGAGGGCATCGGAGCATGAGATGCTCCGATGCTCTAGTCAGGCAGGCTGCCTGGGTGAAATTAAGGGTATGTACGGGTTCAGCTCTGAACTCGGACAACCCCTTTAAGATATAATGGCAAATCTATGGTGGCATTGACAAAGGGAGCAAAACTGAAAAAAATGAACTTCACTTCTCTGGCTGGGTATGGTCAAGACGTGTCCTGGCTTTTCAATGCCTCTTTAATTTGCCCCCTTTTAACTTGACTGATGGGTGTACTGCTCCTTTATGTCATGAACTATGTTGCAATGAGTAGCTGAGAAGTAGGCTGCTGGGGTTGTTTCCCATTGAAGAGAAAGTCTCTGCGCATGCACCACCTCGGAAAGCGTGGTGCAGGTGAAGTATTTCGATGACAAGGGAGCACTAGGCCTACCAATCAAGTTGAAAGGATTCAGTATGAGGCAGTATTACTGATGAAAAGTCAAGATATTTCCTTGGCAGCACCTAGCAGACATGTGTCTACCTGGCATGCAATGCAATTAAAGTAATTTTTTTAGCAACCATCGGTATGTTGGCACTGTTTTTTATGTGACCTATACAGGGATGCTCTGGGTTTCATAATCTGACAATCCTTTAAGTAAAATACATGTCCTTATTAAATAAGGTAGACCAACACAGGGCATTATTGAGTTAAATTAACTCAGATATGCCTTCATTTCTATGGAAAACCTAAAGAAAACATATTTGGACTGGTAAACTTAGCCCAACCATCTCTGTACAATATTGTCAGACCATGTATTGGATCTGGAGCACATGTGGAGTCAGCTCAATTTGGTTTAATCCTCCTTCTTTTTGGGAGGTGTGAAGAGTGTTGGGCTAGGGTTTTCTGTTCTACCAGAAATAAGGATTTTGAGAACTCACCCTCCATTTATACAGAAGAGTGATTGGTTCTAAATTCAGCAACAAATGGGTTGTCTTCTGCTGCATTTGTGGGGTTTATTATCATGTCACAGCCCACAGCAGGACCACCTGGTACTCTGGTGGGCCAGCCCGACTTCTGCGCAAGTTCACCACTATTTAAAAGGTCTCTCCCATTGACAAAATGCATTACCTATCCACAAGATAGGTGATGAATGTATTATTGTGGGTTCACCCTCTTTGATGCCCACCAATCATGATAATGGAAGACCCTGAATTATCTTTGTGAATGGAGTGTGCACGACCCTTACTTTATTCAGATGGGATTGCCAAGTACAGCACTCAGCTATCTCTGCCAGTTCCATGAAAGTGAATTGTGTGGTAGTCATGCATTGGTGTTATTGCACCATTCATATAGGGCACTCATGGACCCCAATTCTCATGATCAGTGGGTCCAAGGTCCCAGGGGTCAAGCCCAATATGATCATACATTTATCACCTATTCTATGAAGATATCTACTAAATACTACCATGTAAACCTACAAATCTAATCAATCAGACCTTTTTTAATGAGCAACACTGTAACAGTTTTTTTTAGCAACATGAATTAATGATGTGAAAGGAACATTCAAAGTTTATAAACCAATCAAAGGGATTTGACAATAAATACAATGCCGAATAGGAAAACATTCAGTTGCTTGACATACCTTGATAGAATACTCAGTCAGCTGGATATGACATGGTTTGACATGTTGATGATTTTTGCTGCATACATTATGGTAATTTACAAATTTTGTTTAGTCATTAATAAAAAATATTCTTGATTTAGTGCATGCTCAGTTTTTCACAGGGATTGAACTATGGAAAACAGGATTTTGCAAATATGTCTTTCTCTGTTTATAAAACCTGAAAACCTAGGTTGTTATTTCATCTAAATGCTAAGTGACATTATAGGATGTGTGGCATTTGTGCAGTCTGCTTAATATACAGTCTCCATGTACAGGAGTTGCTTTCCTTTCTGCCCTCTAGCAACTTACAGTTACAGGAGCTGCCTATTTAATTTCTATCTGTACTAGCACATCCTGGCAATGCCTTGTGAATAGGGAAGAATATGCATGATATATCTCTAGGGAGGGAGGATGTGTGGGACTATGATTTATATGTTTGTTTTACGGGGGTGGATATAAGGTGGATTGTGTTCAGTGTATATCAAGTATATAGCACTTACTTAAAATAGATATATCATAAAAAATAAAGCAAAAAGTGTCACTCTCACAATGCTGCACTTTTATAACAAGCAGCACCAAGACCTAACCCTGTAATGTGATTTATTAATATTAACAGGATTATTATTATTATTATTATTATTATTATTATTATTATTATTATTATTATTGTATTCCTTTAATTCTTCATCTGGAACATCATGGATCAACTATTACCATCAAAACCAAGTGAATTAACATTATGTCTTGACATTGGCATTTGTTAGAGGGTGGGATATATTTGCAAGCAAGTAAAGAGTCATTTCTTGATGTGTTAGAAGCAGGAAATATGGCCAGTGTAGGGATCTGAGTGATTGTGAAAAGGGTCATACGAGCATTCACAAAACAGCAGGTCTGGTATGTAGTGGTTAGTACTTAACGAAGAACAATGAGTAAATCGGCAACAAGGTCATTGGTGCCCAACGCTCACCATGTCTGGTCCTATCACAAACTGTAGAAATTCATATGGTTAGCCATTTTCCTAAACTACTGTAATCCGCACTACAAGCAACTTGAATCCTTCCTTGATGTCCTGAAATTGGAGATTTTTTGAAATTCTGCCCTCTTGTTTCACAAAGTCTCATTACAAACCGTACAGGTTCCTGTTCAAAACATGGTGACAGATGGAGGAGCACATGACCAGAGCCATGCCTTAGCTACCTCCATTTAATAACAAAGGGTAATATCATTCCATAGAGTCCAATGAGAATGCTCCTGGTCATTTATCACTTCATCAGTGGCCATGTTCCAGACAGGAGTCCCATAAGTCAATGAAGAGACTGAACAGAAAGAAGTGGGCAGAACTTCCAACATCAGGACATCAGGGAAGATTACAGTATATCATATCAGTAAGTCACTTATAGTGTAGTTTACATGAGGTTGCCAATTACTTGAATGATGCCTATTATAAAGGTGTCAGAAAACATAGTACATCACAACTTGCCCATCCACTGTCTAAAGCACCCACAATGGGCATCTGAATATCAGCCATGGACCAATAGATCTGATGAATCATGTTTTGTTTTAAATCTTGTGGATGGCTATATGCCGATGTGTCACTAACCTGGGGAATAGATGTTGCCAGAATGTATTAAGGGGAAGAAGGCAATCCAGTGGAGGCAGTGTGATACTCTGGGCAATGTTTTTCTGGGAAAATATGGATCCTAGTATTCATATTGATGTTAATTTGACATGTACCACCTACCTAAATATTGTTGCAGACAAGCTACACACTTTCATGGCAGTGGCCTCATGCAGCAAGATAATGCATGGACCACACTGACAAATTGTTCAGAAATGCCTTGAACATGACAGCTTAGGCCACTTTCACATCTGTGTTTTCCTTTCCGTTTTTGAGATCCGGCAGAGGATCTCAAAACCGGAGGAACATGCTTCAGTTTCGTCCCCATTCATTTTCAATAGTGACAACATTGAACAAACTGGAATAGAGGGTACCAGAATGCATTCCATTCCAGTTTGTTGCATTCCCATGCCGGACACAAAAAATGTTTCAAGCAGTGTTTTTGTGTAGCATGGGAAACTGAACACGATTAGGCACCAAAAACCAATGGACAAAAAAAAAACAACTAAATCCAGTGCCCATTGACTTACAATGGATGTAGTGCCGGATCCGGTATGTTCATTTTCAATATGATACATCCGGATCCATTCTAAATGGATGCAGCCAGTTGTATTATTCAAATGGATGCGTTTCAATTTGATCACAGTATAAGGAATGGCTGAACAGTGTAAGCTATCTAAGATAAGGTAATTTTCCCTTTCAACTAAGTTTTATATAATTTTTTCTGTCTGAAAATCCGTAATATCTGATAATTCAGAAACCGCCCACTCCCATTGACGTTGAATTAAAGGAAAGTTCCTGTATTATTATTTTATGTCTCTCTAGTTTCATTTTAGTATTGGAGTGGTGGTAGTTATATACTAGCATTACACTATATGATATTGTTAAGTTCCTCTTAATCTCTTCATTTATAATTAATGGAAAAGGAAAAACACTTAGCATATTCCTTTAGGACATTTCTAGCACACTGTATGCATGTTATCTTCCTTTTGGGAAAATAGTCATCCTGTGCAAATAAATTAGTAAATATTTCAGCTGTATGTAAAAGATGCGCCTGGGTGATGTTAAGTATAAAGCAATGATATTACCGTGACTAAGGTATTAGAAGTCAACTTGGTTCAGCAGGAACATATTGAACTTATGATGAGTTCAACTGTATACTAATTGAAGATGGAAATTATAATATAGTTATAACCTTATTGGCAGATCGCCAAGTATGAATTTCCTGTTGATATTGTCTTTTACCTTAAAGGGTCTGTTCACCATGGGTGCGTTCAGGGTATGCTGTCCCATGACATTGGACCTGCACAGGGAAGCATATTTACCTGCTATCCTATGCTGGATCCTGGCTGTTTCAGTCCCCATACACCATTGGCTCCCTTTGGTCTCCACACGTCAACCTCCTGTTTGAAGCAGGCCTCATGACCGCTGAAGACAATGACGGGCTGGGATGTGGTCCCTATATGTCACATAACCCAGTGACATAATTCACAGGGGACGTATCAATGCTGAAGCCAGTTATTGGTCGCAGCAGCCTTGCGTCTCATATCAAACAGGTTAAATTAACACATGAAGTTCGGAGAGAGCCAGTGGTGGCAAGTGAAGTGAAGAAACCAAAATATAGCAGCAGGAAACAGGTAAGTATGCTCCCCTTCATAAGTCTGTAAGTCTAATCACGTGGGGGAGGGTAACTTCCTTAACTCTTTTTCCAGTAGCTGAAAATTATATGAAATAGTAAATAAAGAGTAATATTTTATCAATCCTCTTTTGCTTCTAAATGAAACCACTACTTGTATATCCACCAGTCATTTTTTCTATGCTTCAGTGATGCCATGGCATGTTGCCACTTTAACACTACAGCCAATAAATAGCCACAATCAAAACTGTGGGCAGTGATTTTATGCAAAGGTCATAAGTCAAGACAACATGGAAGCACTGCGGGAAAACAGAGATCAGCAGGGGACCAGTGAATTATTGGCATGGGAAGGATAGGCGACATATATCAGGAGAGGAGTCAGTTGCAGCATTCAGCACTAACAGATCATGATAGAGGCAATGACTCTTATTATAGGAACAAAACTAAGTACAAAGAGTAGTATAAAGATTGGTTTCTTATAGGGAGTTAGTATCTGGAGCAGAGAGAGAAGAGGCAGGCTGAGAAGTCTCTACCTCTTGCAGTAATTTGTATTCAGCATTCAGTAGAATGCTAAGAATGGATTCTCCACAGCGACCCTCAGTTACAGTGTTGCTAAAGGGACAGTTTATAGGCAGTTTTTTTAATAAAATTAAACACATTTCCCTAGTAAAATATAATAAAAAAGTTATGAATATGACTGTTCCTACACATTTATTTAAGTTGAGCAACAGTTACACTTTAAGTATATAAATTAAACATGTAAAACCTGTTCACTATTCCCTAGAGGAGGTTCTTTATCTAGAGAAATGTGTGGTGCCAAAATGTTAGTAGATGCCTGTTATATGCTCCCTTCAACACTTCTCAAGAATATTGTAATCAATTTTCTACTGGAAACCATTTCTAGACAATGTGCTGAACGTATTGGGGTACAAGATGAGAATTTTAGGTTTAAAGGGCTATTTAATTAATCATTATATTCCTTACATTACATTCTGTAGTTTCCCATTAAAGGGGTTTCTGGAAATCAATACTAATGGCCTATCTTCAGTAATCAATAGATTAATAGGGGTCTGACTCTTGGCATCCCCACCGTTCAGCTGTTGGAAAGGACCATGGCAAATTGATTAAGCATTGTAGTGATTTTCTTAACCTGAGATGCTATGTCAATCTGTCACATGTCTCGTGTGCTAGTCATTCCTATTCAAATGAATAGGATTGAGCTGTAATACCAAACACACTACGGGAACAGTCTCACCAATAGACTAATACGGCATCTGCTGTGTAAGCAAGAGGTAAGATTTTCTATGTAAGTCTGTGAGACTCACACCAAGGCTCTCATACACTTGCATAGAGATTCTTACTTATGGCTGACACATCACACTCTGTATTAGTTCTGTGGTCAGACTGTAGGTCACATGATCTTGTAGATCTGGGAATGGAGTAATTTTCTGCACAGTAAAGAGGCAGGAAAAGGCTTTCACAAACTAGGACCGCAATTTAAAAAGCATATGTGATCATTTATCAATGTTGTGTAACGTAGGGCTGGCTTAGTTGCCCATAGCAACCAATCAGATTCCACCTTTCATTTTCCAAAGGAGCTGTCAAAAATGAAAGGTGGAATCTGATTGGTTACTATGGGCAACTAAGCCAGTTCTACTTTACACCAGTTTGATAAATGACCCCAATAATTCAGACTGGTTCTTTAAGTTCTAAAAAAACAAAAACTTTTAATGTGTAATTATTATTTCCTATGAGTGATAGATATTTTTTGGTTTAAGCCTAGTTAAAACTTTTCATTACTACTACTTTTATATATTATTATGGGTAATGTAAGGACTGTATGTACAAACTAGATGAAGAGCTCATCATGAAGGAAATGTCAGGATTGATTTCTTCCCGTGCATTAAGCGATTAACATTTTTCTAATGTCATATTGGTTTGCTGATGGCACAAAAATGAATATAAAATGATGATTTATAAAAATTGTTTCCTTTCAGATAACACTATATCTCCCTCTGCTCTTAAAAATGGCACCTGCATTATTAATAGGAGCAGTCCATGAAGATAGCAAAGTCAGCAATTTCCTCACTAATCTATTTGATTCAATTGAAAATCGATGATCTCATTTTCGTAATTCAATGCCTCTGCAGACCACACAGTACCTTCCTTTTTTTTTCCCTTTTTTTTTGCTCGTTTATCAAAAACTGGTATGCTTTGTTTAAAAAAAAAAAAACTGTCATTCATTGTATCAACTTCTTTTGTTTCCAATTTTGCTTTTTGTTCCATGATCCGAAAAAATCTGACCTTTACCCCATAAAATGACTTTCGTGCCCCCATTTCAGCTTCTTGTCTTCGTGTTCAGCACCATGATTCACATGGTATACCACTCACCAGTACTAAAATAGCATAGAAAATATTCATTAAAGACCATGACTAGTTCCGCACTGCTCATTCTCACACCCTTCAATTCTTACGTATAGAACACTTGCAAAAATAGTTTCAGCTGCTAATCCTACCCATTTGGTTTCATTCATTTTCTAATGTTAACCTATACGGGAAGAGCTACATAATCATCACGTACGGTACAAATCTAAAGATGGCAATAAACTTAAAGTGTTCTATTCACGCACAAGTTGTATAGGAATTAGCCATGACTAAAGAGGTGTAATTAATCATCCAAAACGCATAGGAAGTTTTTCTCACTATGTGTTCCCATTTTTTGAAATATCAAATTTTAATATACAGCGCTATAATTTTTATGTGGATACTGTGGTGTATGTTCCTGCAAGACAGACAAGTGCTCAACAACAGGTTTTGAAAGGGTTTTTACAACTTCTAAAAATGTGTCTTATTTTTTACCTTCTTATATTAAATACTTTGTTGCCAGTTACCAGGGTCCCCTGTCGCTCTGCTATCAGCACTGTACAATGATAGTGACTATTGATTTGTCCCGGACAATACTACTGGTGCAGCCAAGACAACAGGAAGCTGAAGAGGGCCTCAGTGACCGGCTGTGCAGAAACACTGGTAGGTTTGAAAGTCAAGTATATTTTACTTTATTTTTACTTCTTACTTACTTCTGTTGGCTTGTTACACAGTTTATAGGGTTTGAAAAACCTTTTTAAACACTTTTTTCAAAACAAGTTTGTTGAAAAAGTGGTCTCATCCATGGATATAATCTAGGAGTGTCTCCTAGGATAGTTCTTTAAAGGCAATTCCATTCATGTGTGCTTACTGGCTTGATAGCCTATCAAATCTGTTTAAGAAGGAATAATGGGACAGATAAAAAAGGAGATGAAAAAACTGCAAACTGCAAAGGGTTTGTTTGTAGTATTTTACTACAGAGACATATAGGTCTTTACAGGAACTGTTGGTAAAAAAAAAAAAACCTGACTATACTATTAAGGGGACTGTCTCATCAGAGACAACCCCAGTCAAAATGTGATCCCTGGACAGTGGCGTACATAGAGAAGTAAGGGCCCCATTGCAAGGATCAAACCAGAATGACCCTTGGGCAATTTTTCCACTGCCTCATTTGCTAAAAGTTGTTTTTTTAGAGTGTAGAGTCCTGATCAAGTTTTCACCTCCAGTAGAAGAGGAGATGGTCCCAACTAAGACTGGGCCCCCTCTTGCCCTAGGCCCCATAGCAGTCGCATGGTCTGCCGCTATAGTACTTACAGTACTTATGCTCCTATCCCTGGAACAATCAGCAGAGTCCTGCTCTCAGTTGCTGTGACTACCCAGGAATAGGGGAAGCTGTGGTCAGCCTATAACTTCTAGTAATAGAAGGATGGCTGAAGTCCCCTACGATGGATACACTTGTACAGCTCTGTGTTGTAGCCAATGGGGGGGATAAGGTATATAGACAGGACCTTATTCATGAGACCACTCTTTTAACCACAAAGTATGAGGTATGCTTTTGGCACCTTGCTCAGGAAAGTTTTAACTCACTGCCATAGACTAACTTTAAGGTTTCAATTTTATATTTCTCAGACAGCAGACATATCTCAATTGTAAGAAGAAACACAAGACTGATTAAAGAGCATCATTTATTTATAATGGACTAAATCCTAAATTCAGTAGAACACCATTTTATGTAATGATTAATTCTTTAAAGCATATGCCTCTAGTGAGACATGCCATAAAATTTTAAACAGAAAACAAAAAGCTTTGTCAGATTTAATAGCATGGGATTTCAGATAGTGAACTCAAATGTTTAAGCTTTCTTATGAATTCTTTAAAAAAAAAAACATTTCCATTTTTTTCTTTTTTTTTTCCCAACCTGACAGCAGATCCTTATTTAGTACACACAATTAATAGTGTAAACTTGCAGGAGCGAGAAGGGTTTCTGCCGACAATCATAACTTCAAAGGAATAAATGTCAGTCACATAACTGTTAAATTGTGTCATTTGTGGAAAAAAAACAATATCCTCTCTTATGTCATGGGAGCTCTAGTTGTCTGAAGAGAAAGTGAATGCATCGGCTACCATTGTCATTAAATTGCAGTCTTTCATAAAGAGTGCATTAGTTGAAAGAAAAGCAATAACACATCAATATCATTTTGAATTATTGATATCTACTTGCCAACAAAGCTTTCCACTGAGTAGCATTATTTCTCTATAGATCTGTATCTGTAGATATCCATATTAGATATATAAAACATAGGCAGTATTACACAAAGGAATCTATAATGGGCACACAAAATAAATAGAATAACTAAAATGATCCATGTAGTATTAAACATCCGTTACCCAATTACTATATCCGATTCTCCCTTTTCCTACGATTACTATGTCTGTTCTTTGATGTAATTTAGTTGAGGGGTTTTCCCGCAAAACAAATAAAATTAGCAAAATGCAACTTATACTAATCACAAGGATAAAAAAAAAAACAATAAGTTTCAGTGGCCATGTGGATGGCTGCCCCTTTAACCCCCTAACTGTTTTGCCCAAGTCTAGCTCAGGCAGTGTGAAAAGTAGCTAACTGGAAGGATGAGGGATGCTTTAGAAGGTGATATCTTCTCAATGGTAGAAGCTAGAAACATGCAACTGGTCTTGTCTGAAAGCTGACAGTCCAGGCTTTCATACAAGACATCTAAAGTCCAAGCAACAGAGGAGAAATCACTGTTAGAAATCAAGTTGGGAATAATCGCGAGTAAAACCTGTTTTTACTTTCATTTTCAGCTACATTCACAGCATCCCAATTTCTATCAGTGATATCTTTCTCTGCCCTGAACATATTGCTGTCATTCTGGTATTGTCCGAAAGCTTAGAATATCTGCTTTCAAACAATATCAGTACCTCCATTCAAGAGGTAGCAGAATCTAAAGCAGCCCACCTCCTCCAGTTAGCTACTTTTCCCACTGCTAGAGTTCCACTCTGGCAAAACAGTCATAAAGAATATTTCTATAATTTCTACTCTTTCCAATATGTCTCATTCTTGTTTCAGACTTTCTGATCCTTACTCATCCAAAATTCAATCCGAATGAAAATGACTATAAAGATTGTTGATAAGTTTAAATGCTTGATAGAGGTGATTGTTAGTGTTGAGCAAATCTAAGTGTCCAAAATGGACATTGATACGAATTTCAGGAAAATTTTGATTTGTCATGAAGCCGAATTTCCTCATGATTCACGGTAACAAATTTATTTTTCTTAAAATAGTGGCTGAAAATAAAAAAATAAAACTCACGCACTACCAAAGGACCTGCGACCGATGTGATGACGTCAACAGGTGATGACGCTGAGCACATGTGGTGATGTAACCCCTGATTAACCACAGATCATAGATACTCCCTCCATCTGAGGGGTCAAAAAATGGGGGCAGTGCAATCACCATTCTCCTTCATTGCGCCCACTCCATACAATGGAGAGGGATTTGTGATTTCATTTTCCTTTCCTTTACTGCAATTTCCTTTCATTTCCTTCCTTTATTCCATAATTCTTTGCATTTTTGTTCTTTTATCTCTTTTTTTTTCTTTCTTTCTTTCTTTCTTTCTTTCTTTCTTTCTTTCTTTCTTTCTTTCTTTCTTTCTTTCTTTCTTTCTTTCCAAACGTCATAGAAACATCTCATACAGTTTCCATATCAATAGTTACTATGATCAACCTCTGAGACTCACTAACAGCCTATTATTAATTTTAAAATAAAATTACTCCAACAATAGTCAATCTGTAGTCCAGTAATGGCCGGCAATGTAATGTATATTTGTTATGAAAGGGATCAACAAGTGTACACTTTAATAAACATTTATTTGTTCCAGGAAAATTATCAGCATATTTTTCCTTTGACCTTGAAATCTATCCAACAGAGCTGCTGCCCTGGAATTGATGGATGTGAATGAATACACATTAGAGCTTATAAACCTGTTTGAGAAGTCTTTTCAATCTACCCAGAAAGCAAGCCAATAATGCTGTTCATGGTTCATATGTCCATAAGCGTTTGAGTGACAGTGAAGGTTGGTAAGAGCTACATGACTACAAATTTCAGGAAAATGTATTTTGCTGTATTTTGGCAGCTTACACATAAAATATGGAATATTATATTTTGGAGTATAATTGAACTCTCGGTTAATATTAATAAAATTTGAGGAGGAAACTGGGACTGACTGACAAATAGATAAGCCCTAGTTTAGTATAGCTACACAATACATGAATTATCTATGTGTTTATGTCTATGCAAATATATAATGTATATATATATATATATATATATATATATATGTATATATATATATATATATATATATATATATATATATATATATATATATATATATATACTGCACATGAGCCACATAAGTATAGCGCTATCTGTCTGTCTATCTATTGTAACACAGTGGTATATCTAACCCAGAATGCTCAGGTGGATGGGGTAAAAGAATTCAGGAAAACTGAGTGGTTTCAGCAAAGTGTAGTTTGTTGAGGCATTTTTCTTTAACCCTTTCAGTGCCGGAGTTTTTTTCGGTTATGTATTTTCGTTTTGCGCTCCCTGCCTTCAAACAGCCATAACTGTTATTTTTCTGTTCACATAGCTGTATGAGGGCTTGATTTTTGCAGGACAAGTTGTACTTTCCAACGCCACCATTTAATATTGCATATGGTGTAGTGGGAAGCGGGAAAAAAATTCCAAATCAGGTGAAATTGCAAAAAAAAACACTATTCCTCTACAGTTCTACGGGTTTCTTATTTACAGCGTTCGATGTTCATTAAAACTGACCAGTTACTTTCATTCTACTTGTCAGTATGAATCCGGAGATACCTAATATGTATAGTTTTTCCTGCGTTTTGATAGTGATAAAATAATTAGAAAGTTGCCCTTTTTTTTTGTTGTCATATCTTGACCCCTATAACTTTTTGGTATTTATGTGTACGGAGCTGTATGGTGGCTCATTTTTTGCGGGGCGATCTGAAGTTTTTATCGATACCATTCTGGGGTGTGTTTAACTTTTTGAACGACAAAAAACAGCGAATCGCCATTTGGACGCTTTTTTCCGCCACACAATTCGCCGTATTGGAATTTTTTTTTATATTTCAAAAGTACGGGCGTTTTTGGTCACGGTGATACCCATGATGTCTATATTTATTGTTATTTAGGTATTTATTTTTTAATTATACGGAAAGGGGGGTGATTTGAACTTTTATATATTTTTTATTTTTTATATATTTAACATTTTTTTTATTTTTTTGTGATTATTTTAAAGCTCAAATATGAGCTAATATATTGTGTTTTTTTTCTTTCTTTATGAGCAATCAGGGATTTACTAGATTGAGATAAATCCAAGAATTGCTCATTTCTTATCCTGGCCTGCCATCTAGTGGCCAGAATAAGAATTGCACTTTGAAAGCTGTAAACCTCATCAGCGAAGTTTACAGCTTTCAGATCGTGTACAGACACCCCGATTGGCCACACAGACACCCCGATTGGCCACGCGTACGCTTCCGGGTAAAGACGCAACTAGATGCTGTGATCACGTGTGATCACGGCATCTAAAGGCCCCGCAAGACGCCGCTGATCGGGTAAGTAGCGGCAAGTCTCTGCTGTTAGAAACAGCAGAGACTTGCCGGCCATGACGCCCGCCGCACGTGCGAGTGGGCGCCATGTGCCCGCATCGCCCCAGCGCCATACATGTATGGCGCTGGGAGTCTAAGGGTTAAAGTGTGGCTTGGATATTTATGGCATGGCATGTAGGGTTGGATTAGCCATAGACCTTACAGGGAAATTTCCCGGTGGGTGAATGCCCAGGTGGCCATCTGAGCCCTCCTCACGGCCATCCAGTGGAAGTTTTTGGGGATGTATTTTGTGCTGCTAGCAATATTTTGTGATGGACACTGGTATTTGGCTCTGTTGGGGTGTATAATGTGCCACAATATGATATTGCTGGCCCTGCTTTCCATCAATTTGGACCCAAATCCAAAATGGGGCCACTTTTCGTATTTTTTTAAGTTCTCAGTCTGCCCCTGGGTATTGGTAGTTGGAGGTGTCATTTTCCCCCACTCCAGTACAACACTTTCGCCTAGCGTGGTATCACTCAAGTGACTATATAGCATAACTTGAAAGGAAAATAAATATTTTTTTTAAACTGTTGGATCCTGTGAAATCTGTCATTGTCAAACCCTGTTTGATGCCAAATCTATCTATCTATCTATCTATCTATCTATCTACACACCAATATCATATGCATTCATGACTTTCTGTAACATATTTTTCCCCACATTTGTATGAGAAAAACATATTTTCTTTTTTTCTTCATACAGATTTTCTCATCCAATTTACACTATGTGTTGAAAAAATGAAATTAGAATACCATTTGCTACATCTGTATCCTAAGATGTGTTTTGTACATTCCAAAAGTTTGGGAGAGAGCTCAATTATTTTCACTTCAAATGACCAGCTCTACATTGAATCTGCAAACGTGACAATTATTCTATTTTCTCTGCCCTAATCAGAAGGAATTGTCTGGTTTCTGAGAAATCATAGCAAAGAAAAGTGCCTTATAAGGTGTCATCCTCAAGCCTCATTACACAGTAAGCAACAACTCTGCAACCTCAAGTAGTCAACAGTGAAATAAATGACGCAAGAAAGATACTTAAAATATCCAAGATAGTGGCTTTGGCCAGAACAGGAGCAGGATCCACTCGCAAAGCTGCTTATTATTGATAATAAGGATGTCAAGGCTGCTATTTTCCGAAGATGTCTCTCTGATCTGACTTCCAATATACTTAGGCAATCACAGCAGCTCACTTAGGATTCATTTGGATTTTTGCAGCTCTGCAACAACAGTTTTCAATCATTCATAGATTATAAGATGAAATCAAATTTGGAAGTTTTTATTCCTTTAAGCCCTTGTTTAATTGACTTGTGTTCATTAATTTCCAAGGTCAGATTCCTGCTACTTTTTCACACAATAAGGAAGGAATATTAAGGGGGTCCTGGAATTTATCAAGCCCTGCACTATGCAATTTTACATTTTAAAACCATTTGTTCCATTTAAAAAAATGGTTTGGAAAGTGGCTGTAGTTAGCCTGTTGATTTCATGTAAGACAAATGTATAAACTGTAACTTTTCAAAACGTCACAAAAATTGTTGCAATCTTTCTCCAGTAAAGGGGTGGCATACAGTGGTGAAATATCCCAAGGTAGAAGTGTTACATTAAAGATGCTCCAGCTTTGAATGTGACAAATTCCCTTTAAGAAATGCATTACCATAGTAGTGACTTCATGGATACAGATGTTAGATTCCTAAATTTGATGCAGGGGTATGACTACCATAGTGGCAGACCATGTGACTGCTATGGGCCCCAGGGAAAGAGTCCAGTCTTAGTTAAGATTATCTCCTTTTCCACTGGAGGTGAAAACTTGGTCAGGATTTTACCTTCTAAAGGAACAACTTTTAGCAAACAAAGCAGTGGAATAATGGCCCAAGGGTCATTGAAAAGGGTTCAGGAGGAAACCCTTTTGTGCTGTGTGGGGGGCACGGTTTGATCCTTGCTATGGGGCCCTTACTTCTCTATGTAAGCCACTGATTTGATGACTTGAGTTTTTTACAGTTATAAAGCTGCTTTTACAATTTTGTGTTGGAACAATGCCATAAAACTCCAAGGCATAGCTTGCAGATTATGGGTTCCAGTGCAAAATCTCTGCTGGGATCGACCTCATCACCTGGCATTTGTAGTACTACTGATTTCTAGTGGCACTGCTGTAGGACACAAGACTCCAGATTGCTAGATGATTTCTTATTAACCTCTAGTTATGGACTCTCGTATGGTCTGCCAGGTGAAGGATTGCTGCATCGATTTTACCATATAGTTGTCACTCTCTACAACACAAAGGTGAATTAAGAAAACTCATCCGCCAGCTGTGCATTATAATAACACATAACTAAAGTTTAAGACACAAGGCTGACAGCAAGGAAGATATCAAAGCATAAGACTGCATGCCACTAGTACTTAGAAGAAATGGTTTTCAGCATCTCATTTGGCCTGTTGGAGCCATCTTTCATATACTAAACTAACATAACACCAAACTTCAGCATTTCCAAAATTCAAATCGCTTCATGCAAAAATAATGTAATTAATAATTAGTGATGAGATTATCATGTGCCGCATGACATTTTGCTCCAGATCGTCAAGCAAGATGGTGGCGGGATCAGGTAAGTGTATATATATATATATATATATATATATATATATATACAGTACAGACCAAAAGTTTGGACACACCTTCTCATTCAAAGAGTTTTCTGTATTTTCATGACTATGAAAATTGTAGATTCACACTGAAGGCATCAAAACTATGAATTAACACATGTGGAATTATATACTTAACAAAAAAGTGTGAAACAACTGAAAATATGTCTTATATTCTAGGTTCTTCAACGTAGCCACCTTTTGCTTTGATTACTGCTTTGCACACTCTTGGCATTCTCTTGATGAGCTTCAAGAGGTAGTCACCTGAAATGTTTTTCACTTCACAGGTGTGCCCTGTCAGGTTTAATAAGTGGGATTTATTGCCTTATAAATGGGATTGGGACCATGAGTTGTGCTGGGCAGAAGTCAGATGGATACACCGCTGATAGTCCTACTGAATAGACTGTTAGAATTTGTATTATGGCAAGAAAAAAGCAGCTAAGTAAAGAAAAACAAGTGGCCATCATTACTTTAAGAAATGAAGGTCAGTCAGTCCGAAAAATTGGGAAAACTTTGAAAGTGCAGTTGCAAAAACCATCAAGCGCTACAAAGAAACTGGCTCACATGAGGACCGCTCCAGGAAAGGAAGACCAAGAGTCACCTCTGCTGCGGAGGATAAGTTCATCCGAGTCACCAGCCTCAGAAATCGCAGGTTAACAGCAGCTCAGATTGGAGACCAGGTCAATGCCACACAGAGTTCTAGCAGCAGACACATCTCTACAACAACTGTTAAGAGGAGACTGTGTGCAGCAGGCCTTCATGGTAAAATAGCTGCTAGGAAACCACTGCTAAGGACAGGCAACAAGCAGAGGAGACTTGTTTGGGCTAAAGAACACAAGGAATGGACATTAGACCAGTGGAAATCTGTGCTTTGGTCTGATGAGTCCAAATGTGAGATCTTTGGTTCCAACCACTGTGTCTTTGTGTGACGCATAAAAGGTGAACGGATGGACTCTACATGCCTGGTTCCCACTGTGAAGCATGGAGGAGGAGGTGTGATGGTGTGGGGGTGCTTTGCTGGTTACACTGTTGGGGATTTATTCAATATTAAAGGCATACTGAACCAGCATGGCTACCACAGCATCTTGCAGCGGCATGCTATTCCATCCGGTTTGCATTTAGTTGGATCATCATTTATATATCAACAGGACAATGACCCCAAACACACCTCCAGGCTGTGTAAGGGCTATTTGACCAAGAAGGAGAGTGATGGGGTGCTTCGCCAGATGACCTGGCCTCCACAGTCACCAGACCTGAACCCAATCCAGATGGCGAAGACAAAAGGGCCAACAAGTGCTAAGCATCTCTGGGAACACCTTCAAGACTGTTGGAATACCATTTCAGGTGACTACCTCTTAAAGCTCATCAAGAAAATGCCAAGAGTGTGCAAACCAGTAATCAAAGCAAAAGGTGGCTACTTTGAAGAACCTAGAATATAAGACATATGTTCAGTTGTTTCACGCTTTTTTGTTAAGTATAATCTACAATTTTCATAGTCATGAAAATACAGAAAACTCTTTGAATGAGAAGGTGTGTCCAAACTTTTGGTCTGTACTGTATGTACTGTATATATATATATATATATATATATATATATATATTTGTTGTAATTGTTATTTATATCAGATGCCTCGATCATGTATGAACGCAGCATCTGAGGGGCACAATGATGGAGAGCTGATCGATCCACTATTCACAAAGAACACAAAACTAATTTTTTTTGTCAAATTTTGCGAAGCAACCAAATAAAGTTTTTTAACAATTCACTCATCTCTATTAATAATCAATACATGGTGATGATATATCAATATTCCAGGTCAGGTCCAAAAGAATAATATATCTTCAATAAGAATTGCAGAAGGTGGCATAAAAGAATAAAAGCTAGGTCGTTTTTTTATGAGCAGCTTCTACTTCGGCCTCCCCTCGTTTGCACTTTTGCTTACTCTACATAAGTATGTGCTCAGCAAGCATTTTTAAATGTATGGTTTATAGCCAAACACCCCTATTTCCTTACTCCAATTTTCAGCTGTCAAGCTACATTTCTACCCTTTTAAGGAATGGAAACCTCAGAATGTTTCATTTCATGGTCATATTTAAGAAGGTAATAGGAAGCAAATCATATTATTCCCTTAAAATCTGCTCCTTCGCTACACGCAAAAATATATAGAGCTCCATGAAATAAAATGTTAGTGTATAGACAGTAACGTCCATAGAGAAAACACATCATATAAATAAATATTGTATTATACATACAATACATTACATATAATCTGCTGATGCTTTCATATCCATAGTTACACCTAGGTAGATCTTCAGATCTATCTATCTATCTATCTATCTATCTATCTATCTATCTATCTATCTATCTATCTATCCGTCTGTCTGTCTGTCTATCTATCTATCTATCTACCTATATCTATCTATCTATCTATCTAATCTATCTACAGTATCTATCTATCTATCTATCTATCTATCTATCTATCTATCTATCTATCTAAATGAAAAATACTTATCGGCAGCACTGGAAAGCACAAGCAGAGGTGCACGCCCAGGATCAGACCAAGATCAGTATATATAGAAAAAATGGCAGCACTCTCCAAGTAAGTATAAAAAGTGACGGTCTTTATTACCCCATGTGGGTAATAAAGACCGTCACTTTTTATACTTACTTGGAGAGTGCTGCCATTTTTTCTATATCTATCTATCTATCTATCTATCTATCTATCTATCTATCTATCTATCTATCTATCTATCTAGTTATCCCGTTATCTAACTATATGCCAATCACTGTTTAGTGACTGCGTTAATCAGTGCATTACAAAAGAGTTTATTTTAGACTATAGCGTAACCTATGGCTCACTGAAGTGTTTCTGCCTCATATTCAGTAGGTCATGTTCAGGCACTCTGATATAAGCATCAGAGCATGTTCCGATGTTCTCCCTTGCCCTGCACTGAGTTCCGCAGGACAGAGGTGTTTTTGTTTACAAACTTACACTTCTAGAAAGAAGGCTTCTGCCTAGCATTGTTCCCGGTGACGTCACTGGCACTAATGGGTGGGCTTTAGCGCTGCCCTATCCTACCAGAGACCCGGTACGTCACTGGATTTAATAGATAAGTCCTTGCCCTGTGCAGTTCAGCGCAGGGCAAGGGAGAGCATTGCTTATCTCAGAGGGGCTCACTGGGTGAAGAAGGGTGGGTGGAGAAGGGGATATGTCCAGGTTCAGTTCTGAACTGGGACAACCAACGTAATGCATAGGGGCCCAACACAAAAACTCATATCCCTACTGCTGATTCTCTACTCAAAATAAGTAATTGAGGAACGAGCAATGTGATGTTAAGTTCTTTACAGATGTCACATAACATAGTAACATAGTAACATAGGCCCTGATTTATCACACCTTCACTCCAGAATTATGTCTTCAAAAAGTCGCACGATAGGGCTTTTGCAACTTTTTTGCGCATTTTTTGCGACTTTTTGCATGTGTACACCACTCACTCCAGTTTGTAATATGGGTGGAAAAGTGGGTGTGGTTAGCCATGTTAATGAGTTTCACTCCAGATTTATCATTGCGACTTTTTAAAAAAAGTCGCAAAATAGTCGCAATCTCACTCCAGGAGGAGGGTGGAGTAGGAAAAGTGGAGTAGCTTCTCTAGACAGAAGTGTTAGGTTTAAGGACAAGTCACATTTATCAAACAACCTGTGACGTTTGATAAATGTGGCACAAAGTACTCCAACATAGATGCAAGCAAAACTGACTTCAAATATTCTCCTAATGATAAATTCCCCCCATAGTTTATAAGGCCGAAAAAAAGACATCTGTCCATCCAGTTCGACCTGTTTTCCTACAAGTTGATCCAGAGGAAGGCAAAAAACCCCTGTGCAGTAGAAGCCAATTTTCCTCACTTTAGGGGAAAACATTCCTTCCCGACTCCAATCAGGCGATGAAAATTACTCCCTGGATCAACAACAACCCATATCTAGTAACTATAACCTGTAATATTATTACCCTCCAGAAATACATCCAGACCCCTCTTGAACTCTTTTACTGAACTTACCATCACCACCTCCTCGGGCAGAAAGTTCCATAGTCTCACTGCTCTTACCGTAAAGAATCCTCTTCTATTTTTGTGAACAAACCTTCTTTCCTCCAGGCGCATTAGATGTCCCCTCGTCATGGTCACAGTCCTTGGGATAAAGAGATCATGGGAGAGATCTCTGTACTGACCCCTGATATATTTATACATAGTTATTAGATCTCCCCTCAGTCGTCTTTTTTCTAAAGTGAATAACCCTAATTTTGATAATCTTTCTGGGTACTGTAGTCCACCCATTCCAGCTATGACTTTAGTTGCCCTCCTCTGTACCCTCTCCAGCTCTGCTATGTCTGCCTTGTTCACAGGAGCCCAGAACTGTACACAGTACTCCATGTGTGGTCTGACTAGTGATTTGTAAAGTGGCAGGACTATGTTCTCATCACGGGCATCTTTGCCCCTTTTGATGCAACCCATTATCTTATTGGCCTTGGCAGCAGCTGTCTGACACTGGTTTCTGCAGCTTAGTTTGCGGTTCACTAAAATTCCTAGGTCCTTTTCCATGTCAGAGTTACCCAATGTTTTACCATTTAGTATGTACTGGTGACTTGCATTATTCCTTCCCATATGCATAACCTTACATTTGTCAGTGTTAAACCTCATCTGCCACTTCTCTGCCCAAGCCTCCAGTCTATCCAGATCCATCTATAGCAGTGTACTGTCCTCTTCTGTGTTAATTACTTTACACAGTTTAGTGTCATCTAAACAATAGCAAGACCTGCATCATTGCTTCAAAGGTCACAGCAAATCTACATATATTTGTTTCTGTTTAGTATTAGCTAAAGCGAAAATGTAATTTCTTAGTTTTAGCACATAGAACCAATCTGGTTTGTCTAAGAGCCCTGAGGTTTTTAATGTTGGATATTCTTTTTATTGCTTCAACCAATCCTAGGTCCATTTCAAAAGCTGACCCTAGACAATTGCGTTTTCATCAGTGTCTAGAACCAACTTTGATTAACTAATGGGATTAACTAAAAATTGATTTCTTAGAATCCTGGCAAATTCCTTTGGGCTGGTGTAGGGTAAAGAGGAGCCCAATGAGATGGATAATTCCTGCTCTAGCTTTTTTTTGGTCAGGTTGCCTTTCTGGAGCTATTTCATATTGAAGGAGTGAACTGGGATTAGTAATTGCTCTTCCATGTCCAACCTTCATGATCTCCTTTGAAAATGAGTTATGCACCAGAGAATTATCTATTTTCTACAAGCTGTATTAGAGTAGAGTAAATGACAACTGGAGAGATCACCATCTCACACCATGTTTTTTCTTGGCATCACACTAGATGAATAAAACCTGAAATGTGTAATCCCAGCATTTTTCTTCCAAATAGATGATAGATGCTTTCTATAACACTAAACACGAAATATAATTATATGGAAAAAGATAATTACTTGAGTAGCATTCGAGAATTCCTTGAGTGCTGTTTATAGTAAATAAGGTATTATTTAGTATTGCAGAGGGTGATTGCTGTCTTCACGAGGCATTACAGATCGGATGCTGCACCAGCTTCTCAGATTCTCATTCGCAATTTATCTTTTCGGAAATTGGACATGGCACAAATATACACATTTGGCTCATGACAGAAACATAAATATGTAAAGTTCATACAGTCTGGGATTCTGCCGCTTTGTATTTCCCATTTTCAATATTACCAGGTTGGGAACCAAACCTAAGCAATCATTATCATACCGTCCAAAGTAAATGGATTATTTTACTCAAAGCAATTCACACATGAAAGAAATAGTATTAGTGAGCATTTGCCCTCATTAATATTTTTTTGATAATTTTTATTAAAAAGTGTGAAAGAAATTAAGTAGATGATGAACAAAATTGTGCTAAGTTGTATGTAATTATCAAAGCCTCCATCTTCTTTATTACTCTCCATTTAAAATAAATATGAGTCACCATCACTTGATTTTTTTTATAGGAAGTTAGCTATACTGCGAAAATGAGGAACTTGGCGGAACTTGATATATTTGGGCATGCAATTTTCCAGATAGATGAGTAATGCATTTGTGTCTACGTGTCAATATCCATACCATTTTCTGATTAGTTGTTTTAATGTATACTTGTATGCTTGTGATTGGATATATTAAAATTGATGGCTAAAGGGGGGTGGCTAGATCCACCATGTACATGTAATAAAATTGGCTCTCTGGGCGTAGCTCATGAGAGAATCATTGTGACCAGCTACATAACTGTCTGGTGTTCTGATCCTGGCACCTGGGGACAACTTATTAAAATAATTTGAATTCCACAGACAAGAGGTGCAGTCTCCTAGTTTGGGACTTGTCCTAAATTGCAGCGACAAAAGTAATACCTTAAAAATAAAAATACTCCAGAAACATTACAGACTGGTTGTTTGCCATGGTGTGTATGTCTGTGTGTATGTGCGTGCGAAAGAGAGAGTGAAAAGAAATAGTGAAAAAAGAGATGGTATCAATTCTCCGGATATGTCCGCTTTAGTAAATAATTGCATCCTCTCTAAGAACTGTATTATGCCTTTCTTCTGTTTCTCCTATAAGAAATTCATGAATTGATAACTGGGTCATACTAGTTGGGGGTGTGACACTAGACTGTCTGACACTGTCCAATCTGCACTGAAAGAGTCAGACTATGAGACCCACCCCTTTTATGAGGGAAATGGTAACACCCAATTAATTTGTTCAAAAATTCCTTGGACAGTAACAGAGGAAAGGCCAGATACAGAATTATGGGAAAAGAATGATTCTCTTGTAACTGTTAACACCACTGGGTAGAGAGATTGATGTGATTTACAATAAGAGGCCACCTAGAATCCATTAAAGGGGTTGTCTCACTTCAGTAAGTGGCATTTATCATGTAGAGAAAGCTAATACAAGGCACTTACTAATGTATTGTGAGTCTACATATTGCCTTCTTTGCTGTCTGGATTCATTTTTCCATCACATTATACACTGCTCGTGTCCATTGTTACAGACAACCCTACAATCCATCAGTGGTGGTCGTGCCTGCACACTATAGGAAAAAGCGTCAGCCTCTCTCGTGGCCGGGACCATGGTAGCACACATAGGCTAGTATAAATAAAGTATATTAAACAGTAATTTTTTTTTTTTTAATATTCTTTATTTTTCTGTTCACCATGTCCAGCGCTCAAGGTTCAGGCACCTATAGCTAGGGATGAGCCAAGCTCAAAACTTCGGTTTAAAGCTGTACACAGATCCATCTCATTACAACATTAAAATGAACGGTCTCTTCTAGAGAGCAGAACTTGCCCTCAAGTATCAAGAGAAGAAATAACTGAAAATTAGGGATCCCCATTAGCACATGGTAACAGTTAATGTTGTTACATATTTATTTTATTCTACAGATAAGTGGTTTGTAATCCGGGTCTCCTCTTTAGGGGTTGAACTATGACCCCCAGCATGCACAGACAGTCATAGGCATGCTGGGAGTTTTAGTTTCCTAACTAGGGGTTAGGTAACAGTATGCAGGCTGCTTCATAATTGCACATGCAACTGCACATAATTCAAATGTGTATTATACATTGTCTATTCTTAATGTTATATGATGCCACAAACCAAAGAATGAACGGAACGATTGCACCTCCGTTTCTGTAACAGGAGAAGGTAGAAGAATGGTTGAAATTCTTCTGTATTCTGCTGCTATTGGGGTAAGGTTATTACATGTGCAGCTTTTTAGGGAAATGCTTTGTATGTAATTAGGTGCAGGTATAAAATCTGAAGCCACAGTAATTAAACTCATTACTATGCTGCACACTGCAGCAGTTTTTCAATGTACAATATGTGACTGCGTCAGATGCCAGGGTTGGTGCTGTGTCTTACATTTGACACAGATCATTAGCTGGGAAATTTAAGCCTTCTGAGATCTGTCTTAGGTTTTCAGGCTTTAAATGGAAATAACATGATTGACAGGAAAGCAAAATTGTATACATACAATTATGAGTCTTGCAGCCCTGATTTCTTCTGTATGTGCTGACTACTAAAGATTTTCCATAAAAAAGAATACACAGAAGAAAACTGATGCTTCTACAGCTACTTATTAGGCATGTAATGGAATGATAAGGATAACATCTGCAATCTGCTAAAGTTTATACATAGGTGAGAGGAGAGGTTTCAAAAATCAAAATGTGGATACTTGGCATTGCTATAAAGGTGTTGTCTGAGCTGTTAATATTCATGACTTTTCTTCAGGTCGGCAGGAATACAATTCCCGGCACCCTCGCTGATCAGCTTAAGAGGCAGCGGCACTTCGCTGAGCATCTCAGACTCTTCCTAGGCCAGTGACATCATGTTCATTGGTCAAAAAGCCAAGGAGCAGCTCGGTCCAATTTAATTGAATGGTGCTGAGGCTGCACAGCTGCTATACAATAAAATGTACAGTGCTATGCTCGTTAATCTACCCCTCAAACAGCTGATCGGCAGGGGTTCCGGGTGTCTGACACCCACCAAACTGATATTGATGACCTATTCCAAAGACAGGTCAAAAATGTCAAGGTCTCTGTATAAGCAGAGTAGGTTCCCATTTGAGACAAGTGAAGTTTTGAAAACTTTTATTTGGCTGCTATGCCAAACTTCAACAAGAAATTTGATTTGTCACTTTGTGACAAATCGCTTTCAATTGTATTGAGCAGACACAATATTCAGCATACTCAGCTACCTGTCATTTACCAATAAGGTGTTGCGTTCAATTCTGGTCCTGGCATCTGTAACTCACATTAAGCCTTTCAGTGGTTAATCGGGGGTTAAAAAAAATAAATAATACTCACCTCATCCACTTGCTCGCGGAGAGGCCGTCCGCTAAATGATTATCTCACCACACGGTCCCAGCTTGGTCACGTGGTGATGTTATCATGTTCCCACAGGTCCTTTGGTGGATTTTCTTCAATCAACATGGGAGTGGATGGCCTCTCCACAAGCAAGTGGATGAGGTGAATATTTTTTTTTCAGCCACGATTTTAGTAAAAATTGATTAATTACCACGAAGCGCAAAGAAGTTCATCTTCGTGACTAGTTGAGTTTTTCAAAGTCCACTTCAAATACTTCAATTCGCCCAATGCTAGATCCCATTTCAGTCATATTACAGATCAGCAACATACAGATCAGTAATAAGGTCATGTCCAGGGTGGAACGCAAGGACAGTTCATCTTGTTGGTCTTAGAACGGACAAATATTGTGATTGATATTGCCAGGTATAATTCAATTTGACATTAGAGATGGCAGAACAGATTTCCTGGGATTAAGATTCAAAGCAAATACTTTTCACAGGATTCTATGAATTGCAAACAATCTCAGATTAGCTACAAGCCAACAGAGAAACTGTATATCAGTATTATCTTGATAGATGGATCCATAATGTGACTCCGCAGACTTACAATATGGAAATGTATTTCCAAATGGTACAGATGCTATCCTGAGATGAGAAAATTGAGATGACCTACCAGATGACATATAATGCCCAACACAATAGCAAAAAAGTTATTTTTCTTCTTCAAAGTTGACCATCTACTACTCATCTTTGGATATCTCCAGCCAAAAGGAAAGGTAAATAAGGATACAGTGGGGGAAAAAAGTAGTTAGCCACCAATTGTGCAAGTTCTCCCACTTAAAAAGATGAGAGAGGCCTGTAATTGACATCATAGGTAGACCTCAACTATGAGAGACAAAATGAGAAAACAAATCCAGGAAATCACATTGTCTGATTTTTAAAGAATTTATTTGCAAATTATGGTGGAAAATAAGTATTTGGTCAATAACAAAAGTTCATCTCAATACTTTTTTACATATCCTTTGTTGTCAATAACACAGGTCAAATGTTTTCTGTAAGTCTTCACAAGGTTGGCACACACTGTTGCTGGTATGTTGGCCCATTCCTCCATGCAGATCTCCTCTAGAGCAGTGATGTTGCTGGGCAACACGGACTTTCAACTCCCTCCAAAGGTTTTGTATTGGGTTGAGATCTGGAAACTGACTAGGCCGCTCCAGGACATTGAAATGCTTCTTATGAAGCCACTCCTTCGTTGCCCTGGCAGTGTGCTTGGGATCAATGTCAGGCTGAAAGAACCAGCCACATTTCATCTTCAATGCCCTTGCTGATTGAAGGAGGTTTGGACTTAAAATCTCACGATACATGGCCCCATTCATTCTTTCATGTACACGGATCAGTCATCCTGGTCCCTTCGCAGACAAACAGCCCCAAAGCATGATGTTGCCACCCCCATGCTTCACAGTAGGTATGGTGTTCTTTGGATGCAACTCAGCATTCACTCTCCTCCAAACACAATGAGTTGTGTTTCTACCAAACAGTTCTACTTTGGTTTCATCTGACCAAATGACATTCTCCCAATACTCTTCTGGAACACCAAAATTCTCCCTAGCAAACTTCAGACCGGCCCGGATATGTACTGGCTTAAGCAGGGGTACACGTCTGGCACTGCAGGATCTGAGTCCAAGGCAGCATAGTGTGTTACTGATGGTAGCCTTTGTTATGTTGGTCCCAGCTTTCTGCAGGTCATTCACTAGGTCCCCCCGTGTGGTTCTGGGATTTTTGCTCACAGTTCTTGTGATCATTTTAACACCACGGGGTGAGATCTTGCGTGGAGCCCCTGATCAAGGGAGATTATCAGTGGTCTTGTATGTCTTCCATTTTATAATTATTGCTCCCACAGTTGATTTCTTCACACCAAGCTGCTTGCCTATTACAGATTCAGTCTTCCCAGCCTGGTGCAGGTCTACAATTTTGTTTCTGGTCTACAATTTTGTTTCTGGTGTACTTCGACAGCTCTTTGGTCTTCATTATATTGGATTTTGGAGTGTGACTGTTTGAGGTTGTAGACAGGTGTCTTTTATACTGATACCAAGTTCAAACAGGTGCCATTACTACAGGTCATGCATGGAGGACAGAGGAGCCTCTTAAAGAAGAAATTATAGGTCTGTGAGAGCCAGATTTTGTTTGTAGGTGACCAAATACTTATTTTCCACCATAATTTGCAAATAAATTATTTAAAAATCGGACAATGTGATTTTCTGGGTTTGTTTTCTCATTTTGTCTCGCATAGTTGAGGTATACCTATGATGCCTCTCTCATCTTTTTAAGTGGGAGAACTTGCACAATTGGTGGCTGACTACTATCTGTAGAGTATGTGGTGCACACGGGAGGGACTGAACATACTCAAGTATACAGTAATATGCAAGAAAACTCGGTTTTTAATTGAAGTATATTGAGTCATAAATTCGGAAGAATAAGTACCCACTTATCATAAGTGATTATAAAGGGTTGCACATGGGCCACAGTGTAACATTTTCATTGAAGAATAAGAGGTCCAATCTAGTTTAGTAAATCACTTATTCATTGTTCTTCCATCTTGCAGGTTATTTCCTACATACAGTAAACTATCCAACAAAGGATACATCTGTAACATTGGACCAAATCAATTGGTGGCATCTGACATTGTTGAAGAAAAGTTGCCAGGCTGATAAAGTAGGCTTTTCAAACCACAAATCAGATTACTAATTATTTGAAGAAAATTTTGCATTGTCAGTAAAATACAAGGGTGAATGAGAAATTAAATCTGTAGAAGATACAACTATAATTAATTAATTTTTGGAGAAAGTAGGCACCGAATAAAAATAACTACTGCCTAACAATGAGTTGATTTATTAGAAAGAAAGGGAGAAGCAGTTTTCAAGCATTGTTATAACTGTAACTACATTAATAACATATGTAATTACAATTAATGTAATTGGTATTGGTAAAATGAATGCAAATTGTATGGCTTACATAGGTTGAAAGGGACAAAGCACTTGAGTGTGTGCATTTATTTTGATGTACACTATGACTAGGTTTTTCCTGCATACTGCTCATGGGTTGGGTTTAGACAGAAGGATAATGAATAAATGTTACATCTGTATGTAGGTTATGTTAGATTTGTATTGTGTATTCACCACCTAGTGATTTGTATATTAAAATCATCTCCAGAGTCCATACTTTCCTTACTGTGGAAACCGCAAAAATGATAATTTTAGCTCTGATTTATTCTTCACTTGATAACTGTAACTCACTACTAACCAGTCAATCTCTCTGTAATCCATTGTGAAGACAGCAGCCAGACTGATCCTTCTATCCAACCACTACATCAATACTTCTAGCCTGCACCAGTCACTACATATGTTGCCACTCCACTGTAGAATATCATTCAAACTTACAAGTACATCTCAATAAATTAGAACATCATCAAAAAGTTGTTGTTTTTTCTGTAATTCAGTTCAAAAAGTGAAACACATATATTACAGTGCCTTGCAAAAGTATTCGGCCCCCTGTAACTTTTCAGCCTTTTGCCACATTTCAAGCTTCAAACAAAAAGATATAACATTTTAAATTTTTGGTGAAGAATCAACAACAAGTGGGTCACAATTGTGAAGTGGAACGAAATGTATTGGATCATTTAAACTTTTTTGTAATAATAAAACTGAAAAGTTGAGGGTGCAAAATTATTTGGCCCATTTACTTTCAGTTCAGAAAACTCACTCCAGAAGTTCATTGGGGATCTCTGAATGATCCAATGTTGTCCTAAATGACTGATGAAGATAAATAGAATCCACCTGTGTGTAATCAAGTCTCCTTATAAATGCACCTGCTCTGTGATAGTCTCAGGGTTCTGTTTAAAGCACAGAGAGTATCATGAAGACCAAGGAACACACCAGGCAGGTCCGTGATACTTTTGTGGAGAAGTTTAAAGCTGGATTTGAATGCCAAAAGATTTCCCAAGCTTTAAACATCCCAAGGAGCACTGTGCAAGTGATCATATTGAAATGGAAGGAGTATCAGACCACTGCAAATCTACCAATACCCGGTCATCCCTCTAAACTTTCATCTCAAACAAGGAGAAGACTGATCAGAGATGCAGCCAAGAGGCCCATGATCACTCTGGATGAACTGCAGAGATCTACAGCTGAGGTGGGAGAGTCTGTCCATAGGACAACAATCAGTCGAACACTTTACAAATCTGGCCTTTATGGAAGAGTGGCAAGAAGAAAGCCATTTCTCAAAGATATCCATAAAAAGTCTTGTTTACAGTTTGCCACAAGCCACCTGGGAGACACACCAAACATGTGGAAGAAGGTGTTCGGGTCAGATGAAACCAAAATCAAACTTTTTGGAAACAATGCAAAACTATATGTTTGGCATAAAGGCAACACTGCTCATCACCCTGAACACACCATCCCCACTGTCAAACATGGTGCTGGCAGCATCATGGTTTGGGCCTGCTTTTCATCAGCAGGGACAGGGAAGATGGTTAAAATTAATGGGAAGATGGATGGAGCCAAAGACTGGATAAAACCTGTTGGAGTATGCAAAAGACCTGAGACTAGGACGGAGATTTATCTTCCAACAAGACAATGATCCCAAACATAAAGCAAAATCTACAATGGAATGGTTCAAAAATAAACGTATCCAGGTCTTAGAATGGCCAAGTCAAAGTCCTGACCTGAATCCAATTGAGAATTTGTGGAAAGAGCTGAAAACTGTTGTTCACAAACGCTCTCCATCCAACCTCAAAGAGCTCAAGCTGTTTTGCAAGGAAGAATGGGCAAGAATTTCAGTCTGATAGAGACATACATAAAATGTTATATCTTTTTGTTTTAAGCCTGAAATGTGGCAAAAGGTTGAAAAGTTCCAAGGGGCAAATATGTTCGCAAGGCACTGTATATAGAGTCATTACAAACAGAGTAAACTTTTTCAAGTGTTTATTTATGTTAATGTTGATGATTATGGCTTAAAGCCAAGGAAAACCCAAAAGTCATTTTCTCAGAAAATTAGAATATTATATTAGACCAACTGTAATTTTTTGTAAACACAGAAATGTTGGCCAAATGAAAGTATGTATGCAATCATTCATGCAAAAGGAGCCCCAACCAAGTATTGAGTGCATTTACTGTACATACTTTTCATTTGGCCAACATTTCTGTGTTTAAAAAAAAATTGCAGTTGGTCTAATATAATATTTTCATTTTCTGAGATAATGACTTTTGGGTTTTCCTTGGTTGTAGGACATAATCATCAACATTAACATAAAAAAAAAACACTTGAAAAAGTTCACTCTGTTTGTAATGACTCTATATAATATATGTGTTTCACTTTTTGAACTGAATTACTGAAAAAAAATATTTTTTTTATGATTTTCTAATTTATTGAGATGCACTTGTATCTCCCTCATTCTTTCCTCACCCATACTCTCCAGAAAACTCCACAATCCTCTATCATCTACCACATCCCTGTCTACCACACCACATGCCAATGGTAGAGTGGTAATTACAGTCAGTGGAGGACTGGGATCTTAAAGTGGCCCTGTAAAAATACTAAAAATGGCCCCATTTTGTTGTTGGGTCCAAATTGATGAAAGACAGTGCCAGCAATACCATATTGTGGCACATTATACCACCCCAACAGAGCCAAATACCGCCAGTCCACCACAAATTACTGCTGGCAGCAGCACAATATACATCCCTGAAAACTTTCACAGGCCGGCCATTAGGAGGGCCCAGATGGCCTCCTGGACATCGGGCCACCAGGAAATTTCTCTGTAAGGTCTATGGCCAATCTGCCCCGGTAGACAGATGTGTTTAAAAATTCCCATAACCATCACCTCCTTCTCCCATCTCCAGGACTCTTGCTCAAGCTCTACTTATTCTCTGGAATGCACTACCCTGGTCAGGTTAATTCCAAATATCCACAGCTTTAAGCATGTTTATTATGTACACGAATCTAACTCCTCTCCACTTACGCCTTACTCCATACCTTCTCATTTGCTAAGAACCTGATGCCTTCTATAAATCCCACAATCCATGAGCTCGGATGCATTTGATATCTATGCAGGCACAGATACTGGCTGGACTGTAAACTTGTTTGATGTTGTTTGGACATTTAAAAAGTTGCAAAACTGGATCTTCCAATTTTTTATACACCAAAAACAGAAGTAGCACTCTTGGTAAATGACCCTCAATATATGAAGTATATTAGACACCAGTCCCAAAATCTCTAATGAGCAGAAACATGTACCTTGGAGGAAAATGCAGTGCCTTGCGAAAGTATTCAGCCCCCTGGAACTTTTCAACTTTTTGCCACATTTCAGGCTTCAAACAAAAAGATATAACATTTTAAATTTTTGGTGAAATATCAACAAGTGGGTCACAAATGTGAAGTGGAACGTATTTATTGGATCATTTAAACTTTTTTGTAATAATAAAACTGAAAAGTGGGGCGTGCAAAATTATTCGGCCCCTTGCATTAATACTTTGTTGCGCCACCTTTTGCTGTGATTATAGCTGCAAGTCGCTTGGGGTATGTATCTATCAGTTTTGCAAATCTAGAGACTAAAATTCTTGCCCGTTCTTCCTTGCAAAACAGCTTGAGCTCTTTGAGGTTGGATAGAGAGCGTTTGTGAACAACAGTTTTCACCTCTTTCCATCATATTCTCAATTGGATTCAGGTCAGGACTTTGACTTGGCCATTCTAAGACCTGGATACATTTATTTTTGAACCATTCCATTGTAGATTTTGCTTTATGTTTGGGATCATTGTCTTGTTGGAAGATAAATCTCCGTCGTAGTCTCAGGTCTTTTGCAGACTCCAACAGGTTTTATCCAGAATGGTCCTGTATTTGGCTCCATCCATCTTCCCATTAATTTTAACCATCTTCCCTGTCCCTGCGGATAAAAAGCAGGCCCAAACCATGATGCTGCCAGCACCATGTTTAACAGTGGGGATGGTGTGTTCAGGGTAATGAGCTGTGTTGCTTTTATGCCAAACATATAGTTTTGCATTGTTTCCAAAAAGTTTGATTTTGGTTTCATCTGACCAGAGCACCTTCTTCCACATGTTTGGTGTGTCTCCCAGGTGGCTTGTGGCATACTGTAAACAACACTTTTTATGGATATCTTTGAGAAATGGCTTTTTTCTTGCCAATCTTCCATAAAGGCCAGATTTGTGAAGTGTTGGACTTATTGTTTTCCTATGGACAGACTCTCCCACCTCAGCTATAGATTTCTACAGTTCATCCAGTGTGATCATGGGCCTCTTGGCTGCATCTCTGATCAGTCTTCTCCTTGTTTGAGATGAAAGTTTAGAGGGATGACCGGGTATTGGTAGATTTGCAGTGGTCTGATACTCCTTCCATTTCAATATGATCACTTGCACAGTGCTCCTTGGGATGTTTAAAGCTTGGGAAATCTTTTGGTATCCAAATCCAGCTTTAAACTTCTCCACAACAGTATCACGGACCTGCCTGGTGTGTTCCTTGGTCTTCATGATGCAGAACCCTGAGACTATCACAGAGCAGGTGCATTTATAAGGAGACTTGATTACACACAGGTGGATTCTATTTATCTTCATCAATCATTTAGGACAACGTTGGATCATTCAGAGATCCTCAATGAACTTTTGGAGTGAGTTTTCTGAACTAAAAGTAAATGGGCCAAATAATTTTGCACGCCCCACTTTTCAGTTTTATTATTACAAAAAAGTTTAAATGATCCAATAGATTTCGTTCCACTTCACAATTGTGACCCACTTGTTGTTGATTCTTCACCAAAAATTTAAAATGTTATATCTTTTTGTTTGAAGCCTGAAATGTGGCAAAAGGTTGAAAAGTTCCAGGGGGCCGAATACTTTCACAAGGCACTGTA
Source organism: Rhinella marina (assembly GCA_900303285.1). Lineage (NCBI taxonomy): Eukaryota > Metazoa > Chordata > Amphibia > Anura > Bufonidae > Rhinella > Rhinella marina. Next base: position 69,598 of record ONZH01008087.1, on the reverse strand, counting down.
ATTACTCCAAATGTTCATCAATTAGAAAAAAAATTGAAAAATGATTGAAAGTTGATCATTCCTTATTTACCACACATGCATTTTGGAAGTACTTAACTTTACAGTTTTCTTTGCTTATATTTAACAATGGCACCAAGACTCGGTGCAGTATAATTCATTGCATCTTGGCACTATGCAAAACCAAGCAGAAATTGATGTAGATTATAGAAGGAGATTTAACAACTTTAGGCTTTCCCACTATGTATAATTGATAGAGGTTGTAAATGCTCTTGTCGTGAAGCAGGGTCGGTGCATTTGTTAAAATCTGCACTGAGTTAGATCTGTTTGGCAATCTTGTTAAAGCTCCTAAATAAGCCATTTATTATCCACCCATTTGCCCTGAGTAGGTCAGACTCCTGACACTTGAAATCTTTAGGTAAGAACTATCAGGACGTTGATGAATGCATGCCTTAATCCATCAAGCAGTTTGTAACCTTTCATTGATTCCTATAACCACAAATTAAAATGTTTTTTATCATTAAAGATGTTAAGAATAAATTATTTTTTCTTAATTGGTGCATCCATGACTGAAAATGAAATATAAAAAAAATGTTGATAATAAAAATCTATAAAAGTTTCTCAGAAGACATTGGCAATAAACTGTAAAAAAAAATTATAAGGAACTTATATTATATTAGAGGATATTTTGGAATGAACTACAGATCATTTTGCATAATTTAAAGTCATTGGGGAATTTATGAAGGTTGTTACCCCAGTTTTGTGGCAGAATTGTCTCAGATTTTCGTGCACATGACAATTTGCATAAAATGTGAGTCTTTCAGAAGGTAGATCATTTTATGTATTTGTGATATACGACACTGGTAAATGTTGCACTAAATGTCGCAGCCAGTTTCAATGTATGTTAGGTAACCCCTTGACAAACAATAAGGCAAAATCACATTACATGTGCGCCAAAATTATCAAATCTGCGCGCCATTTAATAAATATGGCAAAGTACAGAAACCCAAAGGCAGACTTAAAAGTGACAGAAAAAAACAACATAACTTACAAATGCCCCCACTGTCTTGATTTCACAATCCCTTTTTGTTAGAAACATTCTCAACACAGTTCCTTTCCTACCTTTCTAGTGTTAATTACTCCTGCAGCTCCACCACAGGGTACAATGTCAATGGAAATGTGTAATATACAAATGTGTCAAGTCCTCCTTGGATTGAAAACCTCTTGGATGTTGCCTTCTGCTGTGGTAGTTTATAGAGGCCCTGAGCCAGTCACTCCCTAGTTAACTCACAATGGCTGTAGAAGGATTTTCAAAATAGGCTTTCTAAACCAGAAAACCTTTTTTAATATGGATACATGGCGTGTCTTACGTTCTGAGGCAAGTGTTAATTACTTCTGTAGCTCAACCACAGGGCACATAAGGCACTTTTCATGTCCTCCTTAGAGTCAGAACTTCTTGGCTGTCACTTTCTGCTGTGAGTAATTGATGAGATCCTGATCCAGGGATTCCCTAATTAACTCACAATAGTTTTAGAAGGGTTTTCAAAATGGGTTTTCTAAACCAACCTCTTTAATGTGGGCACATGGCATGCCTTGCTTTGTGGGAAACTCTGCATAAAGTCTCATGCAGTCCATAAAAACTGCCAAACCCAAGTTTTGACTCAGTTCTTATTCCTGGTTCTGACTAAACAGAGGTGAGCAGTTTTATGAACTCCGTGATATTTTAAGATAGCAATGTGCTTTGGGAATGTTATTGTTTGTTAGTATAATAACTGAAACCTGGAGATAAACCCAGAGATCCTGTACATCATTGTACTATGTCCTGTTTTCTCTTTTAAGCAACAGTGATGTATGGAGAGGTAACAGAGCTGTAATGTGCATTTCAAAGTGGTTATTTCTCACTGGATTGTTGAAATGGAACGGATTGACACTCATTTCAAAACTTAATATCTGGATTCCATTAACTCCTGTAGTACAGAAATAAATAATGAGGACAGAATTTTATTGGTATAGTTTGGAGATCTGATTCCAACATGCTACAAATGACTGAACACATGAATAAGTAGAATAACATTTTTAAAAAAGGTTTATTTTCTTCTTTCGTTCCAAGTTCTTTTTTTTTTTGTCTTTCCTGCAAACAGTTCTGAAGGACAAAGCCAATTTTAAATATTTATGAAGCTTTTAATTGATAAAAGCTGCTAATGTGGAACGACAATTCATTCTTTGCAATCAGAGGAACTGACTCAGATCTCTGCGGGATCATCACAGAAACGTAGATTTGCAGCATCACGTTGTGAAAGTCACAATAATTTTGTTTTTAATTAAGTGTAGTGGTGTCACTGTTATAAATGCCTTCCTAATCTGCATGAATTTCCTCTTCTACTGCTTGATTGTAAAATTGAATTTGTCCACGCTCAGGCTATTTCTAGGGATCTCCAGAATCATGTGCACGACGCTTTTGAAATACATTTCACATGTTCAGTTATGCTACAAGAAAGTGTCTAGACATAGATTAGTTTGTCCTTGAAACTGTAACTTTATTGAGTCTTTCTCTGGCTTTAACTGAAAAATAAATAGGCCATATGTTATTGAAGAGAAAATGACTCAGTATTGAAAAAGAAAAAAAAAATAAATGTCACCAAAGAGTAAAAGAATTATGTAGCAAGAATAAATGCTCATTTTATGCCTCTGGTGGTTGTCATGGAACACAACCCTATTGAGCCAGGAATAGTGACGGAAGTGGTTGAGGGCACATGCTGAAAATAAGGGGACAATATAGTTCTCTAATTCAGTGAAGAGTGGTCCACATTGCTGGAATAGGCTAATGAATTGGGCTAAAAATGGAAATATATAGGAAATAAGGATCACTAGAGACCTAAGACCTTTGCTCAGTATGACTTTTGGCTGTTTTTAGCAAGGGTATGTGTCATTTATGAAGTTTTTGTGGACTAGCTCTGATAAAGAATGGGCGTCTGTGAAGCCTTAGTAGAAATTCACAGATAAATCTGCAATATTTATCTTTGGTTTCCTGCAGTTCTGATGTCATCTTTGTGCAACAAATGAAATCCTATTAGGCACAGGAAGTCTGTGACTATAGACTGGGGGGGCACAATTAAAGCTGTGTGCAGTCAAAAGGCCAAATGGTACTGGTTTCGAGGTAATGTAGCTTTTTAGCACTGTACTTCTTTGTATATTAAATCTTAATTTTAATAAATTGTTCCTTACAGCTCTAAACGTACCTAGGCTAAAGACTTTGGGCCCACCAGAGGAAATAGTTTCAAGGGCCTAGCCACTGTGCATATAGGACCTTTAGATCTCTGTTTTACTAGGGGTCGATTATTGTCAGAACTTGAGCCCATTGGAGGATACTTTGGTGCTCCTGTGGGCCAGTCTGTTCCTGTCCACATCCTCTGTACAACTTTTCTGTGTTACCATTGAAGGCCAGTGTCTGTGATCAAGGCATTTCATCGGCTGTACTGACAGATGATGTCAGTGATTAAAGTGGATTTGTTTACGTGTTCCTTCCCTTCTTGGTAGTCTAAGTCGAATTTTCCCTTGCATATATTACAGACTATAGCTACTAGAGATGGGTTGTGGATCCAGGGAGTAATTCTGATTGCCTGATTAGAGTTGGGAAGGAATTTATTTCCCCTAGAGTGAGAAAAATTGGCTTCAACCTCACAGGGTTTTTTTTTGCCTTCTTCTGGATCAACTTGCAGGACAACAGGCCGAACTGGATGGACAGATGTCTTTTTTTAAGTCTTATAAAACATGTTACTATGTTACTATGTTAGTCACATCCAAGGTCATGATTTTTCTGAATACCAGAGTGTGCCTCGTGGTCAAAGCTTCTTTGATGGATAGTTTGTCCAAACCTATTCTTCAAGAATCATGTCCACACAATTATTTATTCTCTGGTTGATTAGAAAGATTATTGATGTAAATTGTAGAGAAGGACTTCCCGTCCACACATAATACGCTGTGTCAGTCACATTACACAGCTATGGAAATCTCACAGCTACAGATACCTATAAAAAGATTTCCATTTATCATGTACTTTTTTACTGAGACCTATAAGAACATAACATAAAAAAAAATTCTTACCCCTTCAAATCACACCATTTCCATGGTCCAGCCAACAATTGTTAGCTTCCCTGCATGATATGCACACAGCCTCTGCAGATAATCGTTGACTTCAGCAGTGATGCTTACATTTATGGCAGCGATTGGCTCCACTGGTCATGTGGATGTATGTGACATCATCATTGCAGTGAAGTGCTGGTACCTGGAATGGTGGTGCCGGAGCAGCAGGGGATCAAAAAGTTGAGCAATGTTTTTTTTTATTTATTTTATTTTTTTATTTAAAAACTTTCCTGCTATTATCAATAATATTTTTTTTTAAACACAGATGATCCTGTTAACCCTAGATCTATGGGAAGCATATAACAATCACTAGGATTTCAGAAATACACCAGAAGAGCACTCATGATTTCAAGGCTCTGATGAGCAAGAAGAAAGAACTGAAGTGAAACCATTATATCCAATGTTTCAAAAGCTTACATAATATACCCATTACTTCTCAAGATGATTGTTGACAAGCAATGCAGTAGTATATAGAGGCTATATCTGCAAGTCCTAAGACCCACAGAAAAACAAATAGTAACATTTGAGTAATTTTGATTTATTTTTAAATTCCCCAAGCTATCAATCCCCAGAGAACATAGCAAGTAAAATCAGTAAATAATAAAAGATCCTTCACATCCTCCACATACTAAAGATTATGTTAATGAAAACTTGAAACCATCTCTAACATCTCCCAGTCATTGAACTGCTTTTTTGGCCAGCCAATCTTTTTATAAATATTTAAGACAGATACTAAGGCTTCTATTGCGATCTGAGGCAAAATTGCTTGTCAACAATTCAGGCAGTGATTACTTGTGTGGTGTCCCGAGCATTAACCATACTGACAGATTAGACATTTAACTGATGACAATAGTTGTGCAGCAGATTACTGCACAATGTAGATTTAATCCCTTCAATGTCTTCATAGTCCTCAGCTACAGATTCTGAAGTGTCACAAGTCTGACCTGCTCAGAGCAAATAGGTAGATAATAAATTACTTACTAAGTAGTCTTAACAAGAATGCCAAAGAGATCAGACAATCCTGTACGCTTTCACAAAGGTGTTCTTCAACAAATGGCCATAACATTTAGCAGTTCTGTCAATTACTATTTCTACTGACTACTAGAAATCAAGAGCCCGTTATTTACCTTACATAATATCAGTTGTTAAGCATTTCTCCCTTAGTTTGAATATATAGGCATCAATACAAAATACATATTTCTTGCCTTATTTATTTGAAAGCTATTTAAAGCTGTCCAGCAATGGAACAATGGTGTAAAAAAATGAAGGATTACTCAACTCACTCAACCCAAACCCCCACAGATCAAGCCAGTCTCTATTGACAGAAGTCGTCTGTTCAACCAATCCAAGGAGGTTCACCATAGTAGCCAGTTATGGGGCTCGACAGAGAGTAACAATCAATGGCTGCAATGGTGAACCTCCTTGGTTTAGCGCTTGGTGATTTTTTTTTTAGGAAATGAGTTCTCTTGCAGGAGTCAGTGACAGTATATATTTATAACCCCAAAATAGTAGGCACCACTCCAGAGGATAAGATGGTGGACCGCTTTTATTACTCCAACTTTATATATATATATGGTATTAGGGATGAGTGAACCCATGGAAGTTTGGGTTCGCTGGGTTCAGCCGAACTTCAGGACTTTCTATCTTCATTCAGCAGGACCTGCAATGACGTCACCACGCTTACCATGTGGTGAGCATGGTGACGTCATCGCAGGTCCTTTTGCAGGTCCTGCAGAAAGAAGAGGATACCGGCTGCACGATCAAGTGGATGAGGTTAGTTTTTTTTAAATTATTTTTAACCGCTGAATGGCAATTTTATTTTGCATTCTGTCTTAAGAATGCTATTATTTTCTGTTATAACGAAAATCACTCGAACACCGAACCCGCGAAAAGTTTGGTATGAACCCGAACTTTGCAGTTCGGCTCATCTCTAATATATACACACTACCGTTCAAAAGTTTGGTGTCACCCAGACAATTTTGTGTTTTCCATGAAAACTCACACTTTTATTTATCAATTGAGTTGCAAAATGATTAGAAAATATAGTCAAGACATTGACAAGTTTAGAAATAATGATTTTTATTTGAAATAATAATTTTCTCCTTCAAACTTTGCTTTTGTCAAAGAATGCTCCATTTGTAGCATTATAGCATTGCAGACCGTTGGCATTCAAGCTGTTAATTTGCTGAGGTAATCTGGAGAAATTTCACCCCATGGTTCCAGAAGCCCCTCCCACAAGTTGGATTGGCTTGATGGGCACTTTTTGCGTACCATACGGTCAAACTGCTTCCACAACAGCTCAATGGGGTTGAGATCTGGTGACTGCGCTGGCCACTTCATTACAGATAGAATGCCAGCTGCCTGCTTCATCCCTAAATAGTTCTTGCATAATTTAGAGGTGTGCTTTGGGTCATTGTCCTGTTGTAGGAGGAAATTGGCTCCAATCAAGCGCTGTCCACAGGGTATGGCATGGTGTTACAAAATGGAGTGATAGCCCTTCTTATTCTAAATCCCTTTTACCTTGTACAAATCTCCCACTTTACCAACACCAAAGCAACCCCAGACCATCACATTACCTCCACCATGCTTGACAGATTGCACCAGTCACTCTTCCAGCATCTTTTCAGTTGTTCTGCATCTCACAAATGTTCTTCTGTGTGATTCAAACACCTCAAACTTCAATTTGTCTGTCCATAACACTTTTTTCCAATCTTCTTCTGTCCAATGTCTGTGTTCTTTTGCCCATATTAATCTTTTCCTTTTATTAGCCAGTCTCAGATATGGCTTTTTCTTTGCCACTCTGCCCTGAAGGCCAGCATCCCGGATTCGTTGACACTGGCGTTTTGCGGGTACTATTTAATGAAGCTGCCAGTTGAGCACCTGTGAGGCGTCTATTTCTCAAACTAGAGACTCTAATGTACTTGTCTTGTTGCTCATTGTGCAGCGCGGCCTCCCACTTCTCTTTTTACTCTGGTTAGAGCCTGTTTGTGCTGTCCTCTGAAGGGAGTAGTACACACCGTTGTAGGAAATCTTCAGTTTCTTGGCAATTTCTCGCATGGAATAGACTTCCTTTCTTAGAACAAGAATAGACTGTGGAGTTTCACATGACAGTTCTCTTTTTCTGGCAATTTTGAGAGTTTAATTGAACCCACAAATGTAATGTTATTGCAATCTATGGATTGATTAAAATGGCGAACTGAATTTTGTAAATAGCAAAACAAAAAAAAGTAAATACATTTTTGCTGTCTCCAGACAAAAAAAAAGGGCCAGTTTAATTCCGTTGTGCCAGGTTAATGCCAGAATAGCAATTGAACTGCACCTTTAGAAAAAGATTGTAGAATGTAAAATATGCTGCTGACCATTAACACTTATAAAGGGACACAGTAATTGGTAGATTTACTAACTATACAGGACTCGAGGGAACAAAAGTTATTATGGCTTTTTAAACCATTTAATGGGCCAACAACTGAATTCTTTGTGGATTACACACAAAGAGCTTTGACAACCTCACAGGTTTCCTATTTGTGCTTTCATAACTCACAGTTTGGTGAGCCTCAGAGGACTTTTCTTTGTGTCTAAACATGACCTGTGATCGCCTATAACATCACTTGTCTATAATTTCATCTACAATGAATTCCCTTAATGGACATTAAAATGAATAGCTTTTAACAAGCAATGATGCCTTTCACACTTTATCTCAAGCAATGCTTAATGATAGATAATGGATACCACCCTTTTATGGCTCTAGCAACTAAATTTTTGGTCTACTATAGTGTAAAGGGGATGTTAGTATTATCATTTTGTAATGCTTGTTTATAAACCTTCCTTTCGTGCCTACATGTGAAGCATGAGATCCTATACTTTGAAATATTTTTATGGAAAGTACAGTGCACTACAAAAGATGCTCTTTCTGCACAGGCTGTGAAAATTCAAGGAAGCTTCTAATATTATTAAGTATTATAATGCAGCTTCTTAATAAGCATCCTTGTGATGATATGTGAATTCACAGATTTTATTCAGTTTGCTGATGTGCTATAAAAGCTCAATTATGTCATCATTTTTTACTCTGAAACCCAGAGGAGCATTGCCTGGCCTATGAGACTCCTTATACCTACTAGGTACTCTCTATAAGGAGAGATAGTACCCCCTCAACCCGACTCCTGAGAAAGGCTTCTCACCTAGTTAAGCCAGTACCCTATGCTCTGCACTGATGAGGGGCAATCACCCAGAAACAGCAGTCTGCAGATGAGGTGCTGGCTTACCTATTATCCAAGTCATGCCTCAAGGCCTGTTTAAAAAGTATTGACTAATATGATAGTTACCGTAGACTTGGTGGCATCAGAGATTCAGCTTACTTTTCTTTTTGGAAAGAGAGATCATTTGCATATATATTTTCCCAGAAATCAAGAGATGTGTTGCCTAGCCTATAAGACTCCTTATGTCTACTAAGGGCTCTCCGTAAACAGCAGTATGTTTAAAAAGTCGAACATTCACTTATAGGATAGCTACCATACATATGGGGGCATTAGAGGTCCAGCTTTCTTTTTGTGTTGGAAAGAGAACATTTGTGTATATTTTTCAATCTAAAAACAAGTTAGAGATTGCATGTTAAAGAAAACTGTTATAATTTGGGCTATAGGTAGGAATGGTTTCATGTATAGTATATGCTTCAGATTCTGTTTTATGGTATATATGGAGCTTGTGTGTTACTTTTAGTCTTGTTGGACATGCTTTGCTGCAACCCGTCTTCCTTTTAAATGTACCTTTCAGATATTTATAGAGGTGTGATTTTTTTCGATTTGCTCATTTTTCTAACCCCCAATCTGTTCATTAGAAACTTCTCACATGTAATGCCACCATTGGCATATTCACTACAGAATAAAACTCATTATCTTAGAGCGTGCGAATGTGAAAAAAACATGCACTTTTAATTATTATTTTTTTTTTAAATCTATTGATTTGCACTCTGTTTCTGACTTGGCATGTGTTTGTTATTGACGTGGTTTCTTTCAGGGCTTTCTTGAATTTGTTTCTTAATTGGTTGTCAAATATAGGTTTATAGCACACATGACTCTGGATTTGCACATTTACTTGCTGTCTTTCTATTGAAGAGAAATGCTACCATCTGATGCCAATGAAATGGATGAAGCTGTTCAAAAGATACATATTTGCCCCTTATTTTGGTGTATTAAGTACAATACAACACTGCATACTTACTAATGATCATATTTTGTCTAGTCTATGGGGGAGATTTATCAAAACTGGTGTAAAGGAAACTGGTCTACACGCCTATAGCAACAAATCATATTCCACCTTTCATGTTGAACAGCTCCTTTGGAAAATGAAAGCTGGAATCTGATTGATTGCTATGGGCAACTAATCCAGTTTTCCTTTGAAATGGATTAGTATCTTTTAGTAAGGACACTGTCAGTCCCAAGTAGTGGAAGCTGGTCAGCCTAGACATGGCCGATGTTAACGGAAAATTGTGCCTGTATGCAAGTTGGTATGGTTTTAGAATTAATTCTTTAAAAATATATATATTGTTAATGGTTGTCTCACTTCAGTAAGTTGCATTTATCATGTAGAGAAAGTTAATACAAGCCACTTATTAATGTATTGTTATTATCCATATTGCTTCCTTTGCTGGCTGGATTAATTTTTCCATCACATTATACAGTACATTGCTTGTTTCCATGGTTACAGACCACCCTGCAAACCATTAGCAGTGGTCGTGCTTACACAAAATAGGAAAAAGCACTAGCCTATGTGCGCTTCCATGGTCCCAGCCACCAGAGAGGTTGATGCTTTTTCCTATAGTGTGCAAGCATGACCACCACTGATGGATTGCAGGGTAGTCACTAGAGATGAGCGAGCACTAAAATGCTCGGGTGCTCGTTATTCGAGTCGAACTTTTCCCGATGCTCAGGAGCACGTTTCGAATAACGAACCCCATTGAAGTCAATGGGAGACTCGAGCATTTTTGCAGGGGACCAAGGCTCTGAATAGGGAAGGCTGGGTGAAAACCTGGAAACCTCAGAAAATGATGGAAACACCACGGAAATGGACAGGAAATAGCAGGGGCAGCATGCATGGATGCCTCTGAGGCTGCCTAATCCCACCATTACCCCAAATTCTCAGGCAACAGCCTGGTGGTTACCCTCATGGCAATTGTGCTCACCCAGACCAAGAAAGGCGAGGCAAATACCCATCACATGTTAGGGAAGCACCCAACTAGGTGCAATGAAGGTCCATCAACGCCTGCAGGTGACACCAGTGCTCATGCTGGCACTGCAGCTGACATCAAGTTTAGTATCTGTTCTTATCAGTTGCTGTGGCTGTTGGTGGTAAAGTGGTGAGCATAGCTGCTTCCCAAGCAGTTGACCCGGGTTTGATTCCCGTCTATCGCAGGAGGCAATTAAAAGAAGAACCCAAAAAAACATCAGTACAATATCTAATACGTCCCCTATCCGGGTAAATTGTTTGGAGAGAGGGCCTGTAGGTGGAGGGCAGGCTGGGGGGAAAGAGGTTTCACTAGAAGAGCCAGAGGAGTGCCCCATGGGCTAGCGTGTGTGGTGGTGACAACAGCCGGAATGGATTTGGAAAAACTCTAGCATCAACCGGTACGGTATCGATTCTTCACAGTTTAATACTGTATACGTCCCCTATCTTGGGACCCTATATTTCATGGATTTTTTGACCACGTAAAATGGAAAAAGAGCTTGCTATGGCCAGGGGAGTGTCTTTCCAACTGCAGCTAAGGGGACGTGTCCATGCTCTGCCTATCACAGGTCAGGAGGCAATTAGAAGAAGAACCAAAAAAAATATCTGTACAATATCTAATACGTCCCCTATCCGGGTAAATTGTTTGGAGAGAGGGCCTGTAGGTGTGGGGCAGGCTTGGGGGAAGGAGGTTTCGCTGGAAGAGCCATAGGAGTGCCCCCTGGGCTAGCGTGTGTGGTGGTGATAACAGCCGGATGTAGTTAGAATGACGACGCAGGACCCCAACTTAAAAATTTAGCATCAACCGGTACAGTCGTAAATTATGAGATTGATCAAGTGTGGTATGTCTTCTATGTATACTACTCAGTTTAATACCGTATATGGCAGCTATCCGGTAAAATAGTTTGGAGAGAGAGAAAGATAGGACAAAGATGTAAATTGTTTGGAGAGAGGGCCTGTAGGTGGGGTGGCAGGCTGGGGGGAAGGAGGTTGAGCTGGAAGAGCCCGGAAGGAGGGCTAGCGTGTGTGGTGGTGACAACAGCCGGATGTAGTTAGAATGACGACGCAGGACCCCAACTTTAGCAAAATTTAGCTTCAACCGGTACAATTGTCAATTATGAGCTCGATCAAGTGTGGCATGACTTTTTAGATGGAGATTGCATGTGGTCATGTACTCCCTGGAACCCCATAGTCACCTCTTCTCTGATGTGCTAGCCCAGAACATTCTCTGCCCCAATTCGCAAGACCTTTTGCAGTCTCCGTGTGCTGACAGTGGGGATTTACCAGTGTTGTCTGAGGAGGTGGTGGACAATGGCGAGACATAGGTGTCGGGGGGTGAGGTAGTTGTATGGGAAGCAAGTTACAGTGGGGACTCCTTGGGGGGACTTTCTCATGATAGGACAGATTCAACTTGGGTGGATCAGGCACAGGAACAGATCATTTTTTTTTTTTTTGTGTTTATTTAACTTTTATTTAGCTCAAATAACCACAGAGATATTTATTCTTATCTTCGCTGCGCAGTCTGGCGTTGGGGTTCGTCACTTTGATGGCGAGCTGTGCCGCTCTCTCTCTCTACAATGGTCTTTAGGTTCTTAGATGGAGACGTTGTGGCCGATTTCTTTACAAAAGGACTTGTTGCTCATCAACAGAACCTCGAGCTCCTTGACATTGTGGACCAGGAATTTGCGGAACACTGTGGGCAGCATGTGTTTGGTCTTCTAGTTGCTACCAAATCCAATGTTGGGCAATATAGATACACAGGTAATATTATTTTTCACACTTATCCCAAAAATAAAATTTACGCAGTTTGCGCAAATAAAACTGGAAACTGGAACTGGAGAGAGGGCCTGTAGGTGGACCTGCGGAAAAATTGTTTGGAGAGAGGGCCTTAAGGTGGACCTCGGGAAAAATTGTTTGTAGAGAGGGCCTGTAGGTGGACCTCCGGAAAAATTGTTTGGAGAGAGGGCCTGTAGGTGGACCTGCGTAAAAATTGTTTGGAGAGAGGGCCTATAGGTGGACCTCCGGAAAAATTGTTTGGAGAGAGGGCCTGTAGGTGGAACTCCGGAAAAATTGTTTGGAGAGAGGGCCTGTAGGTGGACTTGCGGAAAAATTGTTTGGAGAGAGGGCCTGTAGGTGGACCTGCAGAAAAATTGTTTGGAGAGAGGGCCTGTAGGTGGACCTGCGGAAAAATTGTTTGGAGAGAGGGCCTGTAGGTGGACCTCCGGAAAAATTGTTTGGAGAGAGGGCCTCTAGGTGGACCTCCGGAAAAATTGTTTAAAAAGAGGGCCTGTAGGAGGACCTGCGGAAAAATTGTTTGGAGAGAGGGCCTGTAGGTAGACCTGCGGAAAAATTGTTTGGAGAGAGGGCCTGCAGGTGGACCTCCGGAAAAATTGTTTGGAGAGAGGGCCTGTAGGTGGACCTCCGAAAGAATTGTTTGGAGAGAGGGCCTGTAGGTGGACCTCCGGAAAAATTGTTTGGAGAGAGGGCCTGTAGGTGGACCTCCGCAAAAATTGTTTGGAGAGAGGGCCTATAGGTGGACCTCCGCAAATATTGTTTAGAGAGAGGGCCTGTAGGTGGACCTCCGGAAAAATTGGAGAGAGGGCCTGTAGGTGGACCTCCGGAAAAATTGTTTGGAGAGAGGGCCTGTAGGTGGACCTCCGGAAAAATTGTTTGGAGAGAGGGCCTGTAGGTGGACCTCCGGAAAAATTGTTTGGACAGAGGGCCTGTAGGTGGACCCCCGGAAAAATTGTTTGGAGAGAGAGCCTGTAGGTGGACCTCCGGAAAAATTGTTTGGAGAGAGGGCCTGTAGGTGGACCTCCGGAAAAATTGTTTGGAGAGATGGCCTGTAGGTGGACCTCCTGAAAAATTGTGGTAAAAGAGTGCCAGTTGGACCTCTGAAAAATGGCGTTTTTTTGGTCAGCGTTAGGCAATAAACGATATGGAGAGGAGGAGGAGTAGGAGGAGTAGAGAAGAGGAATCGGATACATAAGTAATGTTAAATTTTAGCTGCTTTCCGGTGAAATCCAGGCTTTGTACATTTTAATAAGCGTCAGCCTGTCAGTGCTGTCAGTTGACAGGCGTGTACGCTTATCGGTGATGACGCCACCAGCTGCACTGAATACCCGCTCTGACAGCACGCTAGCGGCAGGGCAGGCCAGCACCTCCAAGGCGTACAGCGCCAGTTCAGGCTACGTGTCCAGCTTTGAAACCCAGTAATTGTATGGAGCAGAGTGAACGCTATGGACGTTGGTATGGTCAGCTAGGTACTCCCTCACCATCTTTCTGTACAGCTCCCCCCTACTCTGCCTAGACTGGGGACAGGTGACAGTGTCTTGCAGGGGTGAATAAAACTGGCAAAGGCCTTGGAGAGCGTTCCCCTGCCAGTGCTGGACAAGCTGCCTGCTCGGCTCCTCTCCCCCGCTACTTGGCCCACAGAACCATGCCCTCTGCCGCTAGCGGCGTCAGATGGGAAGAATTGTTTCAGCTTGTGCACCAGGGCCTGTTGATATCTATTCACTCTCATACTCCTTTCCTCTGCAGGGATGAGAGTGGAAAGGTTCTGCTTGTACCGTGGGTCCAGGAGAGTGAACACCCAGTAATCGGTGTTTGAAAAAATTCTTCTAACGCGAGGGTCACGGGATAGGCAGCCTAACATGAAGTCTGCCATGTGCGCCAGAGTCCCAACACGTAAGAATTCCCTCTCCTCACTGGCCTGACTCTCCATTTCCTCCTCCTCCTCCTCCAAGTCCTCCTCTTCAGCCCATACACGCTCAAGAGTTAAGGACTGAGCACTGGTACCCTCTACTGTCTCGCCGACATTCTCATCCTCTTCCTCCTCATCCTCATCCCCCTCCTCCGATACGCGCTGAGAAACAGACCGGAGGGTGCTCTGGCTATCAAGCGACGTATCTTCCTCCACCGTCTCTTGTGACAAGCGCAAAGCATCCGACTTGATGCTGAGCAGTGAGTTTTTCAACAGGCAAAGCAGCGGGATGGTGAGGCTGATAATGGCGGCATCGCCGCTGACCATCTGTGTTGACTCCTCAAAGTTGCTCAACACCTGGCAGATATCAGACATCCACGTCCACTCCTCATTGTAGACTTGAGGAATCTGACTGACCTGACTACCAGTTCTGGTGGAAGTTGACATCTGGCAGTCTACAATCGCTCTGCGCTGCTGGTAAACTCTGGATAACATGTTTAATGTGGAATTCCATCTCCTGGGCACGTCGCACAACAGTCGGTGAGCGGGCAGTTGTAGGCGGCGCTGCGCTGCCCTGAGAGTGGCAGCATCTGTGGTGGACTTGCGGAAATGCGCACAGATGCGGCGCACCTTGGTGAGCAAATCAGACAGATTGGGGTATGTCTTGAGGAACCGCTGAACTATGAGATTGAACACGTGGGCCAGGCATGGCACATGTGTCAGTCTGCCGAGTTGCAGAGCCGCCACCAGGTTACGCCCGTTGTCACACACAACCATGCCTGGCTTGAGGTTCAGCGGTGCCAGCCACACATCGGTCTGCGCCGTGATGCCCTGTAACAGCTCTTGGGCGGTGTGCCTTTTGTCACCTAAGCTCAGCAGTTTGAGCACCGCCTGCTGGCGCTTTCCCACGGCACTGCTGCCGCCTAGAGCTACCGACTGAAGGCGCCGTGCCCACGGATGGTAATTCGGTGGAGGAGGAGGGGTCGGAGGAGGAGGAGGCATAGTACGTCTGAGAGACCGTGACCGAGGTAGGCCCCGCAATCCTCGGTGTGGGCAGTACATGAGCGGCCCCAGGGTCATTCTCGGTCCCAGCCTCCACCAAGTTAACCCAATGTGCCGTCAGTGAGATATAGTGTCCCTGCCCGGCAGCACTTGTCCACGTGTCCGTGGTTAGGTGGACCTTCTCAGAAACAGCATTGGTCAGGGCACGGATGATGTTCTGTGACACGTGCTGGTGTAGGGCTGGGACGGCACATCGGGAAAAATAGTGGCGGCTGGGGACCGAATACCGAGGGGCAGCCACCGCCATGAGATTGCGAAAGGCCTCGGTCTCTACCAGCCTATAGGGCAGCATCTCCAGGCTAAGCAATTTGGAGATGTGGACGTTGAGGGCTTGGGCATGTGGGTGGGTGGAACTGTATTTCCTCTTGCGCTCCAGCGTCTGCTGTAAAGACAGCTGAACGCTGCGCTGGGACACATTGGTGGACACTGTGGAGGATCGTGGAGGCGAAGGTGTGGTTTTCCGGCGGGAGGCGCTCGTGCCGGGGTCCTGGGCAGGGGGTTGACTAGCAGAGGCAGCGAGTGACGCAGGGGGTTGACTAGCAGAGGCAGCGAGTGACACAGGGGAAGGAGCAGTGGTGTGACCCGCAGGAGGTGGTGAACGGCCTTGGTTCCATTGAGTGGGGTGTTTAGCACTCATATGCCTGCGCATGCTGGTGGTGGTTAGGCTAGTAGTGGTGGCACCCCTGCTGATCCTGGTGTGGCACAGGTTGCACACCACAGTCCGTCGGTCATCCTCACTTTCTTTAAAGAACCTCCAGACTTGCGAACATCTAGGCCTCGCCACGGGAGCTTCACTACGTGAAACAGTTGCTGCTGATGCACCAGCTCTGGCCCTGCTTCTCCCTCTGGCCACACCACTGCCTCTTACAACCTGTTCTGGTGCAGCACTCGCCTCCGCCTCAGAAGCACTGTCTTCACTCGGCATATCAACCCAGCTTGGGTCAGTCACCTCGTCATCCTCCGATTCCTCAGTCTGCTCCCCCTCGAATTCCTCCCCTGACAACAACTTCACCACTGTCTGACAACCGTGTCTCCTCATCGTCTGACACCTCTTTACAAACTTCTTCCACTAACTCAACATTGTCATCATGATCATCATCATCACCCACAGACTGCGACAGTTGGAAAACTTGGGCATCGGGAACGAGGTCAGCAGCAACCTGAGAAGTGGTTTGTGACTCTGGGAAGGGTCCAGAAAACAGTTCCTGAGAGTATGCCGGATCGCATTCCAAATTTTCCTTGGGAGGGGGCAGACTGGGGGATAGGAGGTTGAGGTGGAGGAGCCAGAGGAGTGCTCCCTTGGGTAACGTGGGTGGACTGCGTGGAAGACTGACTGGTGGACAAATTACTTGAAGCATTGTCCGCAATCCACGAGATCAGCTGTTCGCACTGTTGTGGTTTCAACAGTCCTCTACCACGTGTCCCTGTAAGTTGAGACATGAAGCTAGGGAGTGTAGCTCTGCGGCGTTCCACAGCTCCCTCATCAGCAGGTACTGTCTCACCCTGCCCAGGACCACGGCCTCTGCCCCCTGCAGTAATTGAATGCCCACGCCCTCGTCCTCGACCCTTAGCCCTGGGGTTCAACATTTTCTGTATATAAGTGTATGATATAAAAAAAATAAATAAACGGGCCTGGTGTACTGAAACCCACAAACTTGTTCAGTCTGGTTTAATTAAGTGACGTACAGAAAGTGTCACCTGGACAGAATATACGGATTGGAGTGAGTGTGCTGAACTGTGACACACAGAAAGGTTACACGCAGCTGTGTGAAATGGATTTGTATCACTCAGCTAAAACAACAAATACAACTAATTTTTTTTATATTTTTTTTTTATATTTTTTTTTAGTTTTGTTTTTTTTGGAACGTGACGTGCAGAAACTATCGTAGAACTGACTGACACCCTACTGACGGTTGCTATTTAGACTGCGACCCAGACAAATGTCGCACAGAGATTTTTAGGATCAAGCTTTATACGTGACAGTTAGCAAATGACTTGGTTGTATTCTGTGACATACAGAAAGTGTCACCTGGACAGAATATATGGATTGGAATGAGTGTGCTGAACTGTGACACACAGAAAGGTTACACACAGCTGTGTGAAATGGATTTGTATCACTCAGCTAAAACAACAAATACAACTAATTATTTTTATGTTTTTTTAATATTTTTTTTTTAGTTTTGTTTTTTTGAAACGTGACGTGCAGAAACTATCGTAGAGCTGACTGACACCCTACTGACGGTGGCTATTTAGACTGCGACCCAGACAAATGTCGCACAGAGATTTTTAGGATCAAGCTGTATTCGTGACAGGTAGCAAATGACTTGGTTGTATTCTGTGACGTACAGAAAGTGTCACCTGGACAGAATATACGGATTGGAGTGAGTGTGCTGAACTGTGACACACAGAAAGGTTACACGCAGCTGTGTGAAATGGATTTGTATCACTCAGCTAAAACAACAAATACAACTAATTATTTTTATATATTTTTTATATTTTTTTGTTTTTGTTTTTTTTGGAACGTGACGTGCAGAAACTATCGTAGAACTGACTGACACCCTACTGACGGTGGCTATTTAGACTGCGACCCAGACAAATGTCGCACAGAGATTTTTAGGATCAAGCTGTATACGTGACAGGTAGCAAATGACTTGGTTGTATTCTGTGACGTACAGAAAGTGTCACCTGGACAGAATATACGGATTGGAGTGAGTGTGCTGAACTGTGACACACAGAAAGGTTACACGCAGCTGTGTGAAATGGATTTGTATCACTCAGCTAAAACAACAAATACAACTAATTTTTTTATATTTTTTTTTATATATTTTTTTTAGTTTTTTTTTTTGAAACGTGACGTGTAGAAACTATCCTAGAGCTGACTGACACCCTACTGACGGTGGCTATTTAGACTGCGACCCAGACAAATATTGCACAGAGATTTTTAGGATCAAGCTGTATACATGACAGGTAGCAAATGACTTGGTTGTATTCTGTGACGTACAGAAAGTGTCACCTGGACAGAATATACGGATTGGAGTGAGTGTGCTGAACTGTGACACACAGAAAGGTTACACGCAGCTGTGTGAAATGGATGTGTATCACTGAGCTAAAACAACAAATACAACTAATTATTTTTATGTTTTTTTTAATATTTTTTTTTTAGTTTTGTGTTTTTTGAAACGTGACATGCAGAAACTATCGTAGAGCTGACTGACACCCTACTGACGGTGGCTATTTAGACTGCGACCCAGACAAATGTCGCACAGAGATTTTTATTATTAAGGTGTATTCGTGACAGGTAGCAAATGACTTGGTTGTATTCTGTAACGTACAGAAAGTGTCACCTGGACAGAATATACGGATTGGAGTGAGTGTGCTGAACTGTGACACACAGAAAGGTTACACACAGCTGTGTGAAATGGATTTGTATCACTCAGCTAAAACAACAAATACAACTAATTTGTTTTATATATTTTTTTTATATATTTTTTTTAGTTTTGTTTTTTTT
Source organism: Rhinella marina (assembly GCA_900303285.1). Classification (NCBI taxonomy): domain Eukaryota; kingdom Metazoa; phylum Chordata; class Amphibia; order Anura; family Bufonidae; genus Rhinella; species Rhinella marina. The sequence continues at coordinate 50,966 of ONZH01008087.1, read as the reverse complement.
GGAACGTGACGTGCAGAAACTATCGTAGAACTGACTGACACCCTACTGACGGTGGCTATTTAGACTGCGACCCAGACAAATGTTGCACAGAGATTTTTTAAATCAAGCTGTATACGTGACAGGTAGCAAATGACTTGGTTGTATTCTGTGACATACAGAAAGTGTCACCTGGACAGAATATACGGATTGGAGTGAGTGTGCTGAACTGTGACACACAGAAAGGTTACACGCAGCTGTGTGAAATGGATTTGTATCACTCAGCTAAAACAACAAATACAACTAATTATTTTTATATATTTTTTTTATATATTTTTTTTGTTTTGTTTTTTTTGGAACGTGACGTGCAGAAACTATCGTAGAACTGACTGACACCCTACTGACGGTGGCTATTTAGACTGCGACCCAGACAAATGTCGCACAGAGATTTTTTAAATCAAGCTGTATACGTGACAGGTAGCAAATGATTTGGTTGTATTCTGTGACGTACAGAAAGTGTCACCTGGACAGAATATATGGATTGGAGTGAGTGTGCTGAACTGTGACACACAGAAAGGTTACACGCAGCTGTGTGAAATGGATTTGTATCACTCAGCTAAAACAACAAATACAACTAATTTTTTTTATATATTTTTTTTTATATTTTTTTTTTAGTTTTGTTTTTTTTTAAACGTGACGTGTAGAAACTATCCTAGAGCTGACTGACACCCTACTGACGGTGGCTATTTAGACTGCGACCCAGACAAATGTCGCACAGAGATTTTTTAAATCAAGCTGTATACGTGACAGGTAGCAAATGACTTGGTTGTATTCTGTAACGTACAGAAAGTGTCACCTGGACAGAATATACGGATTGGAGTGAGTGTGCTGAACTGTGACACACAGAAAGGTTACACGCAGCTGTGTGAAATGGATTTGTATCACTGAGCTAAAACAACTAAAAAACTATTTTTTTTTGTATATTTTGCTTTGGATTTTTTTTTTTTTTGGAACGTGATGTGCAGAAACTATCGTAGAGCTAACTGACACCCTAGTGACGGTAGCTATTTAGACTGCGACCCAGACAAATGTCGCACAGAGATTTTTGGGATCAAGCTATACACGTGACAGGTAGCAAAAGACTTTGTTGTATTCAGTGACGTACAGAAAGTGTCACCTGGACAGAAAATAGTGAGTGTACTGAACTGTGACACACAGAATGGTTCCACACTACTGTGTGCAATGGATTTGTATCACTGAGTTAAAACAATAAAAAAAAGTGTTATATATGGCGATAGGTGCACTACTAGTGCCAGCCAGCCAGCCAGCCAGCCAAGGCAGGAGACAAAAAAAATGTCTTCTAGCCCTTAGAAGGGCTGTTGGGTTCTTTGTGGGTGATTCCTGCCTAACAGAGAACTAAATGCAGGCCCTAACACTGTCCCTGAAATGCAGCAGCTCTATCCCTAACGACATCCAGACGGCATCTGAGCCGAGCACCGCGGGCAGTCACTAGTATATTCCAGGGTCACCTGATCAGGCCAACCAACCCCTGCTATCGACATGTAAGGGCCCCACGTGATGCTGGGTGTACCGTAGAGTCTCCTGGCTTGTGATTGGCTGTGTTTATAGGCGCCAAAAAAGCACGATGCGGAAGTTGCCATTTCCTCGAGCATGGCGAGATACTCGTCCGAGCAGCGAGCACTTACGAGTACCCTAATACTCGAACGAGCACCAAGCTCGGACGAGTATGCTCGCTCATCTCTAGTAGTCATAACAATAGAAACAAGTCGTGTATACTGTGATGGAAAAATGAACCCAGGCAGCAAATGAGGCAATATGAAAAATCACAATACAGTAGTAAGTGGCTTGTATTAACTTTCTCTACATGATAAATGCAACTTGCTGAAGTGAGACAACTGCTTTAAGGGTAACCACGCGGCCATGAAAATCAACAATGAAGAGGTTTTTTTAATAATTAATTTGAAAATATCACTAGAATGTCATCTTGGTGCAAGCCCACAGAGCTTGTTTTTAGTTATATCCTGCTTCCAGTAGTGATAATTATGGATATTTATGAAGCCAAAATGATAAGATAATCATATTCATCCTGCTATTAAGTTCATATTTCAAGTTGCTCTAACTATAAAACAGATATTCTTCCAAATGGGAATGATATCTGCTCTGCTCTGTGTCAGTGGTACCTGATGTGTTTTTTTGCAGTACCTTCTCTTTGTTGAGGTACTGTGGTATTACACTTTACATTTATTTGACATTTTAATTTTTCCAATTTTTTTGTGAGCAAATTACTGAATTTGCATACTATTAAGCTGTATACTAGATTTAATAAAATAGTCTTGTATACATGAAGAAACACAATGCTTCAAATATGACTTGCTATCATTTTTTAAAGCTCACCTCTGGCCAATAAAAAATAATAAATAAATTAATAAGCATAAATAAATAACAAATAAATAAATATGCACTCAGTTTATAAAGTTTTTTATGCCCAAAGTTCACCTATGTAATATACAGATTGTCTCTGCCAACTGCCTCTTCCTTCCTCTTGACTTTTCTGATTTTGAATTAATAAACGACTAAACCATGACATCACTGTGTGAAATGTCCTAGAAGGGCTGTAGTGAAGCTTTTACAGTGTTATTACAGTGTCTCAATGTCTTACATTAAAGATTTTCAGAAAGTGTCTTTTGTAATTGCATCGCTTGCTTTACTTGCGTCCATTCATAATTTCCATAGTTTTTATTGTTAACACAAAGAATTTATGTACAAAATGGTTTCATTCCTTGTTTTTCAAGGCTCTATTAAGAAGGGGTAAATTGACATAAGTAAAGCATATGCTGTGCATATAGACAACACTTAGCAAGGCTAGAGCTAAAAGGAGGGTGAAGTCAGCATGCTCATACTAAGGCAATGTATTCTATAAAGACAATTAAGCCCAGAGGAATATAATAAATACAATTAATGCATTGTACAGAGTTTCAGTACAAGAAAAGAAAAGAAAGTATCGTTCTTAAGGGGGTAAAATGGATACAGCCATTCAGGAAAATAACACATTTTCCTTCCTTTTCTCCTTCTAATATGAACTAGCAGGAGGCTTCACTATTGATTTAAATTGCTTTCCCTGTATTTGCTTTTAAAGTTGATTAATCCAGTCTTTTAATATATGTGCAATGGACATTTTACTTAGAAAAATTGCATGGCTCCAGTGTGTTTGTCCCTGGGGCCTCTCTAAAAATGAGAAAAGGATCTCAGAGGTCATTTCCTTCATCAAATGAAAATAAAACAGAAACATTGTTAACTGGTAAAATATGCTTCACTAAAAAGGACTTTGATCCTACTCTATCTGCTAAAGTGAAATGCGATGTGCTTAGAGGCAGCGTGTGTCTAGCGACAGTGATCCGTGGAATTCCACACAATACACATCGCCTAAGCCTCTCTATTCCGCCTGATATATTATTTGTCTTTCTGAGGCCAAGACTATTTATGCAGATTCCCAAATACACAGATTAATGAAGATAAACTACGAACAATGCTGGAGCACTTGCATCTCTGAAAGCAGCATATGTTATTATAAGGGATGATTGTGTGTTTACCAGAATATAAACTGAGGCATAATATCTATCACATCAGTAAAGCACATGTATCTATTTTCTAAGAAATCAAAGATGTAGTAATCCCAAAATATTCAACTGTTTACTATTCAGCCTATAAAATAAAGACATCAATAAATGGGCCAGATGGAAAAAAACATTAATGAAGTCAATCTAATTAGGTTTTTATGTCAGTAAATGGACCGCCATCGTTCAGTTTTCATTTAAATAATTTACCCCATATTGGTCCCCAAAGTCACCCACATGCTTCTCTTTGTGCCCCTTTTTGCTTATTAGCAAAAAAACAAAAAACAAAAGAATTACTCATCTAATCCACTTGCACACACAGAGGAAGTCGCTCCTCTCTTGATTCTGAAGGACCTACCGAAGGATCTGCTCTCAATGTAACCACGCGCTCCGAGCATGATCACATGGTGACATAATCATGCTTGAGGACATGTCATTTGGCAGGTCCTTCAGAATCAAGAGAGGAGTGACTGCCTCTGTGCATTTAAGTGAGTAATTTTTTAACCCGTAAAAGACCATTAGATGGGTGAAACCCTTTCTAAACAGCCATGGACCAGTTTATTTCAGTAAGGTCCATCTGGCCCCAAGAATGGACAAAAATAGGACAAGTCATATTTTTTGATGGCCTCTATTCACTGGCTGTTAAAAAAAAATGGCCATGTGAATAGCCCTATACATTGCAATGGTTGTCAAAATGGCCATGTGATAGCCATTAAAAAAAGGTACATCACATGGTCGTCTTTCACTGTCATGTGAATGTAACCCAATGCCCCACCTAATGGCAGGAGGTGTTTACAATGCTCATTTCTGTAATGTACCAAAATCTCGAAAATATTTGAGTGCTCTACGTATTGTATTTGGAGAATGCAATCAAACAAAATGATGGAAAACCATTGATAGCATCATTTACTTTTTATGATCTGCAAGATAGAAAAGAATTTCTTTGGGTAATTTTAGCTCCCAAGGAAAGAGGCACTCAGGAACTGAGTCATCATCATAAGGAACTATCATGCTCCTAGCCTCCCTAAGGCCTGTCAATATGATCAGGTTGATAGTTACCTCAGTCTGAAAAGCTTGAATGATGGGCAGCTAAGAAACATTATAGAGAGAGCACGTATTTTTGCTTTTTTTCTATAATGTAGGGTCAAACATGAGAGGGAACATCAACACAATATACAATGTAGCTTCTAAAAACAAATGTGTATCATATCACCCAAATTACTTCAACCAATGGTTTAAAACACTCATGAGAGACATTTTGGAGCAGCACACCTTCTTTACTCCTTAGACAGGCTAACTTTGGAATATTGTAATGATTTAGGATATTGGAAACATATCTTTCTATGTAGATATAATAGACCCATTATGTCTAAAATAACAGTGTCATTGTTTGACAGTCAGAGATACCCTCTACAATAGTATATTTAATAGTGTCTGGTACAGCTGTCTTCATTCACTCAAGAACACATAATCTCATCTTCATCTTTCACTTGTTTTGAATAAAAGAATATAGCAGAGGTAAATCTGTATGCCAAAATCCATGCATGTATAATTGGTATGGTACACATTCTATGTTTCCATATACTAACAATATAAATGCCCATGGAAGTCCATGAAAGGTTACGTTTCTGCTTTTTTCCAGACATCATTACAACCCCTTTAGAAGAAGAGCCTCTGATAATAATCTGTATGAGCATCCTTTATATGACCATATTTTAAGTACTAGAAAATAAATGAGGGAAGGGGAAAGGAAGGATATGAGGATGGAAGGAATTAAGTAAGAATTAAATGGAGTGGAAGAAAAGAGGGATAGAGAGAGGTAGAAAGAGAGAAGAAAGGGAGAGAATGTACAAAGGAGGCAGGCCAATAAGAAAGCAAGTTAGAAATTGAGTAAAGTAAGAGGGGGAAAAATAGGGAAGGAAAGAAAGAAGAATTAAATAATGGGGCAAGACCAGAAGGGAGAAAAAGAAGCTAGAAAATACAGGGAGGAGGGAAAAAAGGAAGAAACACGAGAAAGAAAGAAAAGAAAGAAAGAAAGAAAGAAAGAAAGAAAGAAAGAAAGAAAGAAAGAAAGAAAGAAAGAAAGAAAGAAAGAAAGAAAGAAAGAAAGAAATGGAGGAAATAAAAGGATAGGATATAGGGAGATAGGAAATAAAACTTGAAAGGGAACGGAAGGAAAATAAAGAAAGAAAACATGAAGAAAGAAGGGAATAAAGGGTAGAAAGAAGGGAGAAGGCTAGGAAGGAAGGAATAAAGAAGGTCGAGTGGGGGGGATAAGGAAGAAAACAAGTTTTAAAGGTATGAAAATAAGAAGTTAAAAATAGGGAAGGAAGGAAGAAAGGAGATGAGACTAAAAAGAGGTGTTTTATTATTATTATTATTATTATTATTATTATTATTATTATTATTACTACATTTAACCCTGATAACAATAACAGTTTGCACTACAGAACAAAATACCCTGTACAGTTCTACCAGGTCAAATATTTTATTAAATGGTATGAGCAAATGAACACATTGATTTTTTTAATCTATATAGAAAGCAGGACAACTGCCAAAATGTCTCATTGTGCTGACATGCTATTACAAGACAGTGGACTTTACATCATTCCAGTTAAAACATTTGTGGAATACATTTCTGCCCAAACTGTATCTGTTTGAAAAGGAACAGAAAGGGAAATTGTATCAAGCTGTCACACTATATACGTTTTATACTCCGCAACAATGTAAATGTGACATTTTAGGACATTTTATATAAATCAGCATAATTTCATTTCTAGTCATCAAATTATACATATAAATCCACATGGGCATAGCAAAGAATAACCTAGCTTCTCTATCATATTGGATTATGAACAGTATAATAGTCATCTTATAGAAAGTGATATGTAAGGATAATATACTGTATATTCAGAGCATAGATGAGAAAATCAAGTCTATGACTTCAGAATTCATCTCAAATTTCCCACATGAGAGAGAGACCCACAAATTCTCCACTGTCCAAAAGCACAACAGTACTGAGTGTCCCCATATTTTACTCCATCGGAAATGAGAAGTTCTAAGTGTATGAAAAGAAAATTGCCATGGTTAGCTGAGTGGCCTTGGAGGTACTCTTGGGGCTTCTCTTTCTCATAAGGGAGACCAACAAGTATGTTTGAGGATTACTGTAGATCAGCAAACATCGTTCTGCCTATCTGGGAAACACATGCAAATGTGGGTATATTATATTGTTTGGCATCAGATAGGCTTAGAGTTCTTTTCTTTTTGGAAGGAAAGCTAATTAGCTAATTTGTTTATTGTCCTTTCAGAAGAACTGGCTTTAACATTTCTTTCGCAGAGTGTAATACTGGGACGCCTCGTACTCTTATCCTTTTTAAAGGAGAGCTGTCTTGTATCTCTAATTTTCAGTACAATATTTTCTCTTATAGTGCTTATATTTATTCGTTGAATCTTTTCAGTACAAATATGAGTCCTAGAAGACCACAGACTGATATATACCAATTTTGGAGCATATTTGATGAATGTAGAAACATTTTAGAGCTTAATCATTTTTTTTCATTGCTGAATCTGACAAGAAATTAATTCCAAGAAATTAATTTTAGTGAAATGTCCATTCCTAGTAAACTGTGGGTGGTCAGTAGCCTGTATATGTGTACATTATGAATAGTACCTGATTTCTAGCATTCATGACAAGTGTTAAAGGAAATGTGTCATCAGGAAACGACCTGCTATTTAAATCGCTTTTCTATGTTTAACATAATTTTAAATCATTTTTGATGATGTTATTTTTCATTTTCCGTTCACTTTTGATATATATAAACTAGAGATGAGCGAATCTATTCGCCGCTTCGTAGATTCGTATCGAATCTTGGGATTTTTCAGCTGCGAAGCGAATCCGAATATTAGGTGATTTGCTTCGCTTTTGTACGCATTCGCTACGTAGTGTGTCCTATAAATTATACGCTATTCTACGTATAATTTAGTTACTCTATACGCTGTCGCATACGAATTCAATTCAGCGATGCAGACTTTTCCCTGGTAGTTACTCTATACGCTGTTGCGTACGAATTCAATTTAGCGATGCAGACTCCTCCCTGGTAGTTCCGCCCCTTTCTCCAGCGTGGGAGGATGACGAGGCAACTCAGGAAATTAAGTTGCGTATTCGTGCGCCTCATCCCTTCCCCCTTTTCAGGTTATTTGGGGAGCCCCTGGAAAGAGGGTTTTTTAAGGAACCTTTGCTGCTTTTTTTTTACCCATTTGGATTACAATTTTACCTATGTGGATTACAAATTACGACTGAGTTTGGGACTCTGCTCCAGTTCTATGACAAGCATCAGAAGAAAAGAGACTTAAACATGTCCGTGGGTATACTAGGTAGGTGATATTTAAAATTTTTATATTATACCTATAATAATGTATTTGCACTTTACCATATATATGTCTCGAATATTCGCTCTGCCTCTGAGGAGTGCACGCCGTGGCCTCTCCTCGTACGAGCCTGCGTATTATGTAATCGCATAGAAAATAGTACGCTGAGATTCGTAAGCTATTTGTACGCTCATGCGTACGTCTTCTAAGAAGTTGCGTACATTTTGTAAATGAACTTCGTTATTAGTGAGCGAATGTTCCTTAATAGCACATAATAACGTATATTTTGTATGCAAATACAACAAATCTATTCGTCGAATATACAAATTTTAGGAAAAGTTCAGCGAATGTTTGGCAAATAATTTTTTTAACGATTCGCTCATCTCCAATATAACCCAAAACAGAAAATCCTGCAGTTTTCGCACTGGCCCCTATGTCTAATAATTAGCTTCACTTCTTGGTTTATACAAATCTCTTTACTGTAGTAAACTCATTCTAATCCTGCCTATAATAATATCACCTCTGTGTACAGATAATACAGGATCCACCATTCACAAAAGGTCAAATCTTATCTATTCTTTCCTTGTATAATGTCCTCTGCACAGGTCCCATAGAAGTCAATGAGATCTCCTCCTGTCCGTTGTGTCTGTGGCCCATGGGGCTGCCATAAAGCAATTTTTTAATGCTTTGTAAATCCTGTTAAGAAAAGCTCAGGATGGCTGCCCCCATAATAATGTTCAATAATATAAAATAAAAATAAAAAAATCTACAACGAGAAAATCAAAACAGATTAGAAAAAGGAGATGTGTTACTATCTGGTTTTAACTGACAGATATCATTTTTGGTGACACATTTCCTTTAAGAGGTCTTTCTGAAAAAAAAAAAAAAAACATTTATGGTCTAGCTTTGGACAGCTCAATTGATTGGGAAACAGAAAATTGGCCCAAAAAATTAAAGGAGCCTGAGGGGACCCAAAGACCCCTGTGCTGCATAAGATGACACCGGTATTATAGAAAGTGCATGAAGCTCAATTTACACCTCGTTGGGAGGGAAGGGGTAAGGTCAAGAATTTGGGTGGGTCCAAGCTGAACTCTTACACCAGGGCCCATGAGCCCTCAGCTACGCCCCTGATTGGTGATACACATTGCCATCTTGATACCACTGAGGAAGGTGTTGAGACGACACCGAAATGCGTTTGGGGGCTTAGTCATAGACCCATCTGTATAGAAAGAAACACGAGGAAGCTGCAGGGTAACCTACATCAGATAGACAGCTGTCAAGAATATCAGCCGGCTACTGAAAGCACAGGATGCGCATGGGCATATATATTTTATATTACTGTATATATCATATGGAGGGGTCCCATGCTTAGGACCCTCATCTATCAAGGAGTCCAGTAAACTGCGTCAAAAAGCAACTCCCTGTTTGATAAATATAGGATACGCCTCGCTAACAATTTTCACAATGATATATCTGTCCTACTACATTTCAAACTCCATTTACTAATTCATGTACAGAATATCACTCATTAAAAGACCTTAAAAAGTCCTTGAACATCGCAGCATCATATCTATCTAGAGATTGGTTCTTTTTAATACCTATTATTATTCTTATTATTATAAACCCACATTTACACTGACTTCCTAAGGAAAATGTAACTATGCCATTTTCCTGAAGAATTCTCAATAACAAGAGCATTTTCTATTAATACCTATAATAAAGGATTCAAGAAACAACTATGTTCACGTCTCCATGTGTAACGTACAGTTTTAGTTATGCTACATTTCTGTTATCATAGGCCTACAGTCTGTCTCTAGTATCACATACAATGCTCGAAATGTATAATTAGCTTTTTTTTTCCATACCGTTTTTTTAGACTTTTCCTTACTGGTTTTGACACAGTTATGTGCATCAAATTTATCTTAGAATGGGTGCATCTTAGAACAGTTAAGAAATGATATTAATTTTTTTCTATACCATCCCCCTAGCTGATGAGAATTAGCAAATAACTGTAACTTTTCCACAAAGTCACAATTAAAAATTTGGCTAACAACTCATTTAAATTCTAAACTCTCCCCCCAGATCAATCCAGGCCCCCCCACACAGGGCAGAAGGGTTTCTTCCTAAACCCTTTACAGTGACCCTTGGGCCATTTTTCCACTGCCTCATTTGCTAAAAGTTGTTCCTATACAGGGTAGAGTCCTGACCAAGTTTTCACCTCCAGTAGAAGAGGAGATAATCCCAACCAAGATTGGGCCCCCTCTTGTCCTGGGCCCCATGGCAGTCGCATGGTCTGCCGCTATGGTAGTTACGACCCTGTCTACCCACTTTTATACCAATTTTGCAAAAGTGGTGAGGCTGTTGAAAAATGGCAAAAAGCTGGAAATTGTGGCGCAAACTGGCACCTTCAACAAAATATGTGATGTTTTGCCACAAACCAGGCATACTAAGGCTAGTTTCACACCTCCCTCTGTCCTCTGTTTTGGCACAGAATGCTGGGAATTGGTCAGACAAAAACCATTGTGTGAAGCGTTCATTGTCCTGCCAGGTAGCAGCCAAATCTTTGACGGACCTCATTATAGCCAATGGGATCCGACGGGCAGGTGGTAGTATCTAGCAATACTAGATCTAGAGAGGACAGATGGAGATGTGAAACCAGCGTAACAATATATTCCCCTTCAATTTTTTCATTATTGTTAAAGTAAGGGAACTGTAATCACGATGACTTAAAAAGTTCCATATTTTTTGAATATACGGCAGTGAATATTATATTGAAAAAAGTGCTTCACATCTCGGCTCTTAATTACTTTGTACAGAATACCAGACATAGTTTCAGCACATGCCAACCAAGCGATTATATGTGGAAAATATTTCAGTCTGATGAAAAGTATGAGAGGTGATGGCGAACGCTGGCTCTGGCATTTATGAAATGCTACAATAAAATGAACTAGAGCACTTCTACCCTCTTACTGTTATGATAAAGTATACCCTTACAGTATGTGGTCTATTTATCCCAAGAAAGCAAGATTTATGTTTGTATTCATTAAGCGTGGTTCACACTTGGCTTAAACTTTGTGATTACGTCTCTGCAGGACATTGTCACTTACTTGTCACAGCGTGAAATGTGCATCGGAGTACTAAGTACGCACAGCTCTGATATAAGAGTATTGCAGAATGCCAGGAATAAACAATTAAGTCCTTAGTTCTTGTGCTTAAAGAAACTAACTTAAACTAAAAAATAACATAATAGCGGTGATCAACCAGAAATATTTTGAAAACTGATAAAATATTTTTTATAGAAAGGATTGGTACTGGATGGATACATTTGATGTTTTTTTGTGCCAATTCATGTAAAATAGTAAGAATAATGAGTTAATAATGAGTTAAAATGTGCTACTTTCTTTGTATTCAGCTTCTATGCTTGCCTTTGTGTTTCCATAGTTACAGACTACAAACAAACCCTGTGCTGTCTGATTCTGTAGTCTTACTTCTTTCCATTTAACTTGTTATTTTGCTAGTCTATCAACTGTATGTTATAAAAAAGAGGATATGAATGGGAGTAAATGCTATATTACACAAACAGATTATCTGACCAATATCTGTCCAATCAGACCAAATAGTTGGTGTGTATAACAAAAGATGTGTGTGTAATTGGCCATCTGACCAATGATTGGTCAGAAAATCTGTCTGATAATATGTTGGTGTAATATAGCCCTAAGACTTTAGGATATCACAACACCAGGTTTGTTTGTGGTATTAACAGGAAAGCAAACAGTAGCTCAAAGTGCTGACATTCAAATAGCTGGGTCATAAAAATTCAAATGGATAAAGACCCCCGAGACCTCATCTACTATCTGTTATTCTTTCTTCTATGCCTATTGGATCACAGATTCTACCTGAGGAAATGGTTTTACAACTATATTGCAATAAAATATATCTGGTCCAATTCACCAATTAAAGGTCCAATGTTTGCATATTATTGACTAATCAAATGGGACCCATTCATTGACTGCATGTACATTTGTCTGAGCCCCATGCAAAGACTCTTGGACGGTTGATGGCAGCTGGCAGCCAACTGTGAGACTCTTTTTTAATCTTATCAGCCATTATACTTGAATATAGTACAGCCAGAACTATCCTGATACTGGGCCTGGCAGCTGTAGACAATAAACAGGATAAGATCAAGATTATTAAGTGGAATGAACTAAAACGTTTTTAAAAATTGGATATTTAGACAAATTTGTTACTAAATCAATTAAAAATTCCCCCTTGTTTCCTTTCGTTATTTAGAATGTTTAAAATATCCTAAAAATTACTAAATGGCATTGAGTTGGACTCAGTAGAGATATTTGGCAGCCGTGCCGCCTCTCTCTTTCTCTGGTGGTGATGAACATGCATGTTTGGCTGAGGGGAACTTGCATGTTAATGAGGAACTAGAGAGTGAATGTTTTTGGAAATCACTGCTGGCTGCCAGTTATTTCATACATACAAATGAGCCAATATGACCAATAATCATGTTGTATTCCAAACCAGCAGTATATTAGTTAAATAACTATAAGTAACCATAGAATTATTTCATGTCTATGAGGTAACTTGAAACTCTTAAAAGGGATCCTTACTTTTTAAGAAAAAATATTTAAAAGACACTACCATTATATGTGAATATTCTATGTAGTTTTTTCCAAAAACAGATATTTTTTTAGACATCATTTTTTAAGGCAGTCCATGTATTCTACTTCCTGTACTGTTTCTATTACTTCCTGTTTTGGACTTTTAGCACCACCAACAGCCTCTCTTGACTTTCTCAATCAGACAATTCACTGAGGTCAGAGAAGGTAGGGAGATGAGTGTCTCAAACATAGCACCACACATTACACTGAAACATACAAAGCTCAATAGTGGGCATCTAGGGTATCAAGAAAACAGTAGAGTTACAATACAGTTATCCTAAGTCTGCGATCTACTATTAGACTAACAGATACCATCCTTCCCTCACAACAGCTGTAAAGTAACAAAAGGATTCCTGTCTATATGTAAGTTTTATCTTTTCATTTTAAATGTAATCTGATAGTATTGCCAAAAGACAAAACTTATTTTCAAAATATTTTCCTTGAACATTGAACATTAAAAAATACCTCTCTCTGAACAACGTGTCCTTTTAAACCTATTTGCTGGCTTTTCTGTCCCGATTCCGCTCCTATCAGCTACTGCAGTATAAATGATACTATTGTATGTACAGTATATTCTTCTAGCAAAAAATGGAGGTCACATAACAGGTAGTCCATATACAATGGTCTTCTGCTGCTACCAAGGGAATACCAAAGCAAGTCAATGTATTATATGATTGCGGCACTTAGGAGATAGGATGAAGGGAAGAAAAGCGAAGAGTAAACCGATACATGCCATTCATTTCTAAAAATCTATCAAGCTATATTTTCTAAAAATGCAGAACTCTTTTAATGTGAGCAGAGATACAAGAGACACATGGGTCATTTATGAGAATAATGCACCTCCATTCACAGTTTGCAACCTGTCATTCCTGAAATTATTAGTTTTCCACTGTGCTGTAGAAATAAAATAAAAAAATCTACAGTAACTTTATGATGAAGTGCATTCATTATTAAAATGTCTTAATTTTTTTGTCTTCTGTGAAAATGTGACTGGAAAGAGATTAAAAGTTTGTTAGAAAAACTCAATTTCCATGCTCTTCACAGCAGTGTTCCAGACAAGAACCCTGAAAGAATTTGATGGACTATGTTCATTGACAATTTGCACACCTATTTCATAGTCATTTTCTTCTGACAAGAAAACAGCAGTCTAACTGGCGGATAAAATGCTGATGAAAAGAATACAAGTAGAGGCATTTGTTTCAGAGGCAGGTACTCAGAGAATTGTGAATTACAGACAATAGAATAATTTCTTTATTTTTTCCCACTTTATTGAAATATGGATTTCCCTTCTTATTAAGAAGATAATATATGTCTCACTTTCAGTTTGCTTTAATGATTTAAATAAAGAAAATACTGATACTCAGAAAGAAATAATGTATGTGTGAACATTTTTTTTTTAATTTTTAAGTCAAATCCATTTAATTTAATTTAACCCCTTCCCGACCAGCGCCGTACATGTACGGCGCTGGACGGGACTTTAAAGATGGCGCCCGCTAATGCACGGAGCGGGCGTGATGGCCGTGGGTGACCTGCATATCCCGCTAGCAGGCACCCGTGGCTAACGTCCGCGACCGGCAGTAATGTTGATCGCGGACATTTAACCCCTTGGGTGCCACGGTCAAGGCTTCCAGTGTTGCTCCGGCTCCCCCGTGTGGCTAGTCAATGACAGGAGGCTGCTGCATAGGCTTTCCTATGGAGCCCTTGCCTGTAATAGGGCTCCATAGGAAAGCACTAAAATTATCATAGACTCCAATGTAAGTGCATTGGAGTCTATGATATAAGCAATCAAATGATTGCTTCCTATAGTTCCTTATGGGAACTATAAAAAAGCGTTAAAAAAATAATAAAAAATAAAGTTTAAAAAAAAATGTAAAAGTTCAAATCCCGAAAATAAAAATAAAATTATTAAAAAAATAAAAAAAACACATCATGGGTATCGACGTGTGCGAAAACGCCCATATTATAAAAATATAAATGTCCGAATCGCCATTTTTTGTCGCTTTTTAAAAATAAATAAATAAATAAATAAAAAGCGATCAAAAAGTCATACACACCCCAGAATGGTATCAATAAAAAGTTCAGATCGCCCCGCAAAAAATGAGCCCCCATACAGCTCCGTACACATAAATACCAAAAAATTATAGGGGTCAAGAACGGAAAAAAAATGTCCAATTTTATAATTTTTTTATCACTATCAAAATGCAAGAAAAACTATACATATGAAGTATCGCCGGATTCGAACTGACCAGTATAATGAAAGTAACTGGTCAGTTTTAACGCACATCGGACACCGTAAATAAAAAAAAACTTAAAACTGTGGCGGAATTGAGGTTTTTTTGCAATTTTACCCGATTTGGAATTTCTTTCCTGCTTCCCACTACACCATATGCCATATTAAATGGTGGCGTTGGAAAGTAAAACTTGTCCCTAAAAAACAAGCCATCATACAGCTATGTGAACAGAAAAATAAAAATGTTATGGCTGTATCAAGGCAGGGAGCGCAAAACGAAAACCGAAAAAATCTCCGGGGTAGAAAGGGTTAAATAAAAAGAAAAAAAAAATTTTTTTGTACATTTTACAGTAAGGCAACAATATTTGTTCCTAACTAGGTTTTACCTGCCTTCAATAAAGCTTTGCTTGTCTATAGAAAGTTAAAGTTAAAACACGCCATTTTTATTTACAGTATATTTAAACTGAATAACAACAACAATAAAATTTATAATACCCAAGCACTTCTTGGTTGTAAAAGTGTCTGTAAAAGTATACGAGTCCCTCAAGACATAGCAGTAGTGAACCACATCTGTATGGAGCTCCAGAGAACTGTGTTCTTTAATTGTATCCTATGCTGTCTCTAATAAAACATTTGTACTGTAGAATATGCGGGAGATATATCGACCAACAAACCTATGTGGATTTTTTGTTTTCTCTCTAATTTATGAATTATAGAAGAGAATACTGTAATGTGATTGTTAAAAAAAAAGGTTCTAGTGTAACCATAAAAATTGCATGTGCGTGTAGTGTCGGATTCTAATTTTATTTTGCTAGTGATTCAAAAGAAAATAGTTTCTTAAAATTTGATGTTTCCATGCCGTGCGTGCTCCTTCAGCGGTATAAAGATACAATAACCAAGTGCCACAAAGTATAAGTATTTAAGGAGGACCTGTGACCTCTCCTGATGTGCCTGTTGTAGTTACTACTCACATTCCCCATATAATAACGATTCTAGAAAATCTACTCTTATAATTGTATCTTGTGCCATTCCTTTACTATTCCCACTAGAATTATGAATTAGGCTGAGTTCACATCAGCGTTCAGTTTGCTGAGTATACTGTATGATTCATGGAGGGTGCATGTGGTGTTTGAACACTTATGTGAACAGCTCGATCTACTCTTCTTTTTACTATATCCATGCATTTTTTCTGACTCTTTTATGCATTTGTCTATGCCATGCTGGCAGTATATATCACATCTAAGAGTCAACACTGCCTTTCTGTGAAGATAGCCTCCGGTAGCTCTGAGAATCCTGAAACATAACTGCTTTTGAGTTCTGATCTGTACTTCGCATGATAAATGCCAAAAATTGCTGAAGTACAGGCTATCCTATTGTAAAATGGTGTTTGCTAAAATAGTTGAAACTGTAGAAATCATAAAAGAATGTAAACTTTTTTGAAAACACACATAGGCAGGCTGACTGCAATCAGATTACATCAGCGTTCAGCCTTTCCGTTTATATTCTCCGTAATAGGAGCAGAAGGGATGGATTTGGCACATAACTGAGACGAATGGAGCCTACAGACTCTATAGACTATAATGGGGTCCATTAGGTTTCTGCTCAGAGAAAGATTTTTGAAGTGGAAACAAAAATCCTGAGCCAAAACCTAACGGACCCAACTAAAGTCTACGGGGTCTTTAGGCTTAGTTCGGGAGGAGTGTCACAACACAGTTATAAGATTGATGATGTCATTGATGTTTCCAGAATTTTATTACATGGGGAATGCTAGTAGTTACTAAATCATCACAGAACCAAGCAAAGAAAACCACAATGAAGTGCAAATCCAACAATGGTATAAGAAATAGAATAATTCTGTTGGAAAACACAATTACTCATACATCTAAAAATTGTATACAATAGACCATGTGCTGGTGAAAATAAAACCAGACACACATTCACAGACCACTAAAGTTCATAAATAGGGACCCAGCATGTATAGTCCTGGGTAAGACAAAATACCCATGAAATATTAGGCAATGCACAATCACAAAAACATAGTCAATGAATGATAATGTAGTATCAAAAAGATGTAAAGTAGTACAAAATGCCATATTACAAACCCCGGGCAAATAGGGTAGGTCTGTGTACTTTCTGTAGTTACTAAACCAGATATGTCGAGAGAGGGGACAGGTCCTCTCTGATAACAATGGATTGATTTCAATAAAAATTGGTTCTCTTAAAACCAGTGTCATATATTTGTATACAGAATATTCGGTTAGAGTTGATTGGTTGCTATGGGCAATGCCTTTGATCTTCTTGTACTATATTTACCCAAGGTGAATTCTGATTGGGGCATACTCGTAATGTGTCACCAATGCATGGTGATGTGTGTTAACTTGAAACACGGATTCCATTTGTTTTAAGCAGTAAATATTGAGCACAAAGATCCAAGACAAGTGATGCTCTGAATCTTCTTTACTTTCTGAATATTGAGACCACTGTTGATGAATAAAAATGGACATAGTTGTGCTGCCTATGGTACCATTGAGTATTCCATCATTTTTTAAAGTTGTTTACAGATTGAAAGCAGGGTTCTGATGAGTTCCTAACAGTGGTTATTCTCCAACATGAATGCAAAGGGATCCCAAAAAGGCATTTGAGATACACCATGGTTTTTGGAATAATGTAACTTACAGGATGTGTTTCTTTAGAGTAAAGAGGAGAAAATCAGAAAAAACTAAAACTTTCATATAGTTATGGAATAAGTTACACTAGAAGCATTTTCATGGTTTGCTTATAATGTTGTGCATATTATATCATATTATACCTGACAGTTTGCCTGTTCACTGTAGTCTTCAGATATTATTCATACCTTCAGTGGTGCACTTAAGAATTCTTTTAGTGTCTCTCACACTTTTGGAACACAGTAGGCCACATTTACTGTTCTAAGTGTTCCACTTTCATGGTGCTGTTTGCACCAAAATTTTTGTACATCTGATTTTAGACATTTCTTATATAGAAGCTCTAAAAAGTATTATATTTTTCATCATCTTTGACATTTCCCATTTTTGAACAAGAATGTGAGTGCAGACAGCTTTGATCTATCTTTAAACACACTGAAGGTTAAAACCAGAATTTTGGTACAGAAGAACAACCTAGAGTTGGTCTAAAGTATCTGATGGTCAGATCTTTGGTGCAGACAAACCAGTGGTGCATGTGGAAACATTTTCAGGGACATGTGAACAGATTTATTTTAGGTATTTGAACAAATTTTCGGGGGCACATGGACCGATTTTTGGCACACGTGGAAGCTGTTGGTGCATGTGGACAAATTTTTGGTGTAAGATAAGCCAATAAATAAGTGAATTAGACTAGACAGTCGAAAGATGTGCCCAATTTATCAACCAGTATCACCCACAGTGATAAATTTGGCGCATGCTAAGACTGTCTAGTCTACTGTAGATTGTACACTAAAAAGCTGCCCGCATGTGCAAAAACTAGGATTAGAAAATTGTGTTCAATATGTCTATCTTAAAGTTCTCTGAAATTAATACCCCCCTAGGGGGAGATTTATCAAAACTGCTACAAAGGAAAACTGTATTAGTTGCTTATAGCAACTGATGAGATTTCATCTTTCATTTTTCAGAGCTCTTTTGGAAAATGTAAGGGCAACTAAGCCAGTTTGGTATTTTTATCAAGACTTTTATAAATCTTGCCCAGTAGTATTTCTCTACTTTTATCAGATTGTCTATAGAACATCAATTCTATTATACATGTTGTATTGTCAGCGAAACACAGACCAAAGAAGCCAAAAATCTGCAAAATGATTTATGCCAAAAACTTCCAAAATAAGGTAATCAGTTTGGAAGAAAGTGCAAAACTGATATCAAATGAAGGCAATAGTTACTTTCAGAACTTGAGGATATGTAGTATATCTTACCTGATCTTCAATATATCAAATAGAACATCTGGTGTTTGTACATTGTGGAGAGCGCTGCTCCAGTTCGTTCAGTTTGTTGAGTATACTATATGATTCATGGAGGGTGCATGTGGTGTTTGAACACTTATGTGAACAGCTCGATCTACTCTTCTTTTGACTATATCCCTGCATTTTTTCTGACTCTTTTATGCATTTGCCTATGCCATGCTGGCAGTATATATCACATCTAAGAGTCAACACTGTCTTTCTGTGAAGATAGCCTCCGGTAGCTCAGACAATCCTGAAACATAACTGCTTTTGAGTTCTGATCTGTACTTGGCATGATAAATGCCAAAGGATTGCTGAAGTACAGGCTATCCTATTGTAAAATGGTGTTTTCTAAAATAGTTGAAACTGTAGAAATCATAAAAGAATGTCAACTTTTTTGAAAACACACATAGGCAGGCTGACTGCAATCAGATTATACTGCTAAAACTTGATGGAATAAAGCACAGGAGTCAAAGTAAGGGACCTCCCAAACATCTTTAACAAGCTTAAAGCTTGGTTTTACTCTGTAGTACCAGTAAGACATACTGTAAAAGGTGTACCCATGATCTAAGCTTATCTGTGCCAACTTGAAAGAAGCCATCTTGAAGGCAACTTAAACATTATTTTTGACTACTCCTGAATTTTATATAGGACCAAGAGCATGATCATTATTGTCTCTTTCTCCATATATGTCATATATTAGCTTTTATTTTATAGGAATGTATTTCATAGCTCTTGTCTGAATGTGGTCCTACTGGTCTAAAGAGATTTATCATCTCTGTGTGAATATCTGTGCCTCCAAACTTGTCACGTCAATGAGAACGGATAAAAGACTCAATCATAAAATTGTTTTTAATATTAAAATAGCTGAATAACCGCCATTGCTGGGTAGCTGATTGAAAAAGCCAAACACAGCCGCTCACCAACTGAGATTAAGGATTTTCTTTATCTCATTCTATACATAACACATATTGGGGTCTAGCTCCTTCTTCAGACTGAACCATGATACTCATTGTGTATGGAATGAAATGAAGAAAATTGTTGATCCCAGTGGACAAGCTCTTGTTTGTACCTCAGACACCTATCCCTTAGACCAGTGTTTCACTTCTCAACTCCAGTCCTGCCGGTCTCATTATTTGAGAATACCCCCCAGAATGAATACTTTTGGTAAGTCCCGATACATGGAAAATAACAATATCATCTTCTCAATACTAAGAAAATCCTGAAAACATGCCATACTAGGGGGTAATGAGGACTGGAGTTGAGAAAAGCTTCCTTAGACATTGCTACACTATGTAGGACTGGAACCTGTAGTCTCATCTGAGTATACTTTTAGACCTATACAGAGGTCATTGTGCAGAGAACAGGAGTAGGTGAGCTGTGACCATCCCACATTGTCAATGGTGTCATCTTATGTTACTTGCCATTATAATACACCTCTCACTCCAGAGATCTCCACCAGTAAGAAAATCAGTAGTTGAGGACTTGTTGTGGTGGAAAGATGGTCTTGAATGCAACTGGCTTTCAATTCAAGTAGTCTGGCTTGGTGGACTCAATGACTACCATAAAATTCTATAGGAGTTGTTCCATGATTAATGTACAAAATAAACATCAGACATCATACAGTACATGATAATCTATTTCTAACAAAGCTAGCACCATCCCTGTACCACACATGGATTCAGAGATCTCCCTATTCCTTGTTCCAATAGCTCTGCTAGAATCAAGCCTGCTCATTAATGGAACTGAAGAGTTGCATTTCAACGTATAAGGAAGAACAATGGCTATTGTTATTGCTCATCCCCAAACAGATCCATTGTTTCTGGGCAGCAGATAATTTAGATGTTCACGTAAATTTTCTCACTCTATGGATCATTCATTAAGTGATCTACAGTATGACACCCAGGGGTGCACCTAGCCTTTCTGCTGCCTGAGGCGAAAACTGAAACGGCGCCCCCCCATGCCAATTTTCCCTACCTGGTGCTGCCTGAGGCGATCGCCTCACCTGGCTTCATTGGTGGTGCACTCCTGATGACACCTTTGCAAGAGCAGATTATCAGGAACGAGCATTCGTAGAAAAGTTTGTCCCCAATAATCTCTGTGACAATCGGGCAGTGTAAACTTGCCTTTAGAGAAGACCATGTGGCCATCTCTCCCATGTGTGGCTGCAATAGACATCTGGTAAAATGGAGACCTCTATCAAATGTTTTTCTAAGGCAGCTACATCAACCTTTTGCCTGGCCCTGTTTAGGAATGTTCCTGTGTAGTCAACAGGTGTCCTGTGTTATCCTATGAAAAGAGCTCCGATCATTTGACTGCAATTTCCCAGTACATCTTTTCTGGACATCTGGACGTAATATCAGCACAATACAGATCTGTACTTGCAAATTCCTCCTTATGAGGGTTGGAGATAGAACGGCATTTCATTCCTCCTGTCAGTCCTATTGTTTACTCACTCTGCTAAAAATAATTCTTCTTTCTGTCTCCAACCTCAAGATAGATCTCTATCCTCCTGAATATTCCCAAACTCTCTACTGAGGTTGGAAGGAAAAGCCAAACCAATTCAAATTTATTCAACTTTAACTGTGTTCGCGCACATTAATTATGTATTATACACAAAGATGTATTTTACAATGTGAAATGCTCAACATTCGTGTCAAGAAGCCAAGTATGTCTGACTGCCAGGCTGATCAACCTAGTGTGCCCAATTCATGTCGGCTGCATTCACTTCCAAAGAACACTCAGCAGCAATACTGAAATAGATCGCAAGGCCCTCTGATGCCCATCCAAAGGCACACATGTGCCTACACAAAACGGGCATATTAATGAGCTCCGCTATATAATTACACAATGCTGTGAGGAGGTAGCGCTGGAGTCATCCTCAACCATGGAAGAGAATGCTTCTCAAATCAACAGGAGCATCATTTTGTGATGTTAATATTAGATGTATCCTCGCCATGATCTGTAAATGAACATTCCCTTACAACGTAAACTGATGCCAGTGATCCTCAATCATCTATCTATCTATTCATCTAGCCATCTGTCTGTCTATCTGTCTATCTATCTATCTATCTATCTATCTATCTATCTATCTATCTATCTATCCGTCTATTCATCTAGCCATCTGTCTATCCATCTATCTGTGTATCTATCTATCTACTATCTATCTATCTATCTATCTATCTATCTATCTATCTATCTATCTATCTATCTATCCTATTATCTATTTATCCTATTATCTATATATGCTATTATCTATCTATCTATCTAGAAAAATAATTCCATGGCACTCCCAAGAAGTGTGCATCAAAAAGTAGTGTTCTTTATTTCACCAGAGCGGCGTTTCAGTCCTCTTAGCATCAAACAATAAAACACTCCACGTAATCACACCACCATATAAAACAACAACCCTGTGCAGGAGCGTCACGTGTGCATGGACATGCCTGGGATAGAGGGCACTGCTACGTAGCTTCATAATACGCCACAATTTATTTCATGTGTCTAGTCATCTCTCTATCCGTCTATCTGTCTATCTGTCTATCTATCTATCTATCTATCTATCTATCAAGCATACAAAAAAAAATCTCAGCAGCACTATGTGGATGGTGAGGTGCAATGCCTGTAGATCTGACAAGGATCAGTTCAATAAAAAACATAAAAATAGGCAGCACTCTCAAAGTAAAATGAAAAAACAGAGGAACTTTATTCACCCATGTGTAGGACGCGACGTTTCGGCTCGGACTGAGCCTTTCTCAATGAGAAAGGCTCAGTCCGAGCCGAAACGTCGCGTCCTACACATGGGTGAATAAAGTTCCTCTGTTTTTTCATTTTACTTTGAGAGTGCTGCCTATTTTTATGTTTTTTTATGTTTTCTATCTATCTATCTATCTATCTATCTATCTATCTATCTATCTATCTCTACTATTAGCTATCTATGTATGTATCTATCTATTATATATGTATCTCTACTATTATCTATCTATCTATCTATCTATCTATCTATCTATCTATCTATCTATTCATGCTATTATCTATCTATCTATCTATCTATCTATCTATCTATCTATCCATTTAGTCATCTGTCTATCTGTCTTTCCGTCTATCTAGAGTGAGCTGTTCAAAAGGACATCCCTTTGTCCATTCAGGCCTTACGCATGACGGAGGACAGGGAGTCTGAAAGCCAAAATGTCCAGCCTAAAACTGGACCTCTAGCCACCCTAGGAGCAGGCTGATGTTAGGGTGGCGAGACATCCAGTTTTAGGCTAGACAGTCCGGTTTTCTGGCCCCCTTTCCTCTGTCCGGCGCAGTGCCTGGACGGACGCAGGGATGTCCACCCTTTCAGTAGCTCACGCTCAGACAGCTTCTCCTCTGTGTCTTCATGGAGCCAGGGGGTGTGGCCTCATGTTTAGGGGTGTGGTTTCATGACCGGGGGCGTGGTTTTACATTTGGGGGCATGGCAGGTGAGGTCTGGCTTCCTGGGGTAAAGATAGTGGCCACCCTAAATGCTGTGGAGGTCACAGTTAAAGGGGAGAGTGCTGTGGATGTTAATGTTAAGGGGCAGGCTGTTGTGGAGGTCACTGTTAAAGGGGCGGGCATTGTAGAGGTCACTCTCGATATCTTTTAACGACACACACACAAACATTAAATGAAATAGATGAAATATACCTGGGCGAAGCCGAGTCCTCTCTCTCCTATTATCTATGTAGCTATACTATTATTATTATTAGTAGTAGTAGTAGTAGTAGTAGTAGTAGTAGACGTATTCTGTTATGTATGGCATGTACTGTAGAACCTTGTGATGTACAGTGGTCCCTCAAGTTACAATATTAATTGGTCAATAACTCTACAGAAAACTAGAAATTGGTTTTAAAGCTCCAAACTGTTATCCTATGATATGAAAATGTAAGAAAAATAAGCAAATAACTATGACATAAAGCAAGTCCTTACATTATAGCAGTCTGAAAGAGGTGCAGGAAGTTGTAAATCACTTTCTATGATGAGGACTGGAGCTTTTTCAGGATCCTGTATAGCTACCAGAAAAATAAAATGGAGCTGCCCTCACCTGTTGTTGAAAGTACCATACTGTACGTACCATAGCAAAGAAGCACCAGAAAGCCACCAGTCTTGATGTATCTCCCCCTGTATGCTGAGTCTAGTTTCAACTGTCCCAGGTAAGACCATGATAAGGTGGAAATATAGTATCCTGAGGTCATGGTACTTTGAGGGACCACCATATATGTACCCCCAGATTTGTTCCTACTCTGTTCAGTGACAAGCTAGTGAGTAATACAATCAGTGAATTACTGGCTGCCATAAAATCTCATACAGAAAATAATAGCGCACATTTTACGTACAATAGCGAATAAGAGTAAATATTGTGCCTGATGGTATACAAGCAGAGATGTGAAGCACTATGCAGTAATAAAATATCTAATATGTGATTTCTACATACAAACTTCATTCCTTTATACGCGGAGGTAAAACAAAACGACATTTATCTATAGAAATATCTCATTAAGGAAATGGCAGTGGAATATTTGCAATTTTGTGCAGGACCAGACTAAAGCACTGACATAGGCTTTGATTGCTTCTCATTTCCAGCCTTGGAAAGTGCAATCTATTTGGAATTCACTTTTTCTATTAGGCTATTCAGCGGAAGTGGATTGCCTTTGGTTAGTTCATAAAATAAAGCAGTGCGGGAAACATCTCCAGTTTTTTTTTTTTTTTTTGCTTTACTCTATTAATTTACTTCAACAAATCAAGAAGGAGATGAAATGAACGGTTGATTTTCAGTTTATTGAAGCAAGATTTTCAGTATTAAAAGCCGGTATGTTTTCATCTGAGCAAAATATATTGAAAAATATCATATTTAGATTTTTAATTCTTCCGTTGTAGGGGAGTCCCATCTGAGGTGAATAGAGATGAGTGAACGTGCTCGTAACGAGCACTGTACCGCTCGGCTCCCCTGCGCTCGCATGGGCGCAGGCAGCAGCTTCCTTCGGGTGAGCAGGACGGAAGCGGCTGCCTGTGCCCATGCGAGCGCAGGGGAGCCGAGCGGTACAGTGCTCGTTACAAGCACGTTCGCTCATCTCTAGAGGTGAAGTTACCTCGGAGAACTATGAGGAACAATGAGGATAATGGTAGTGGGTCACACTCCCACAGTTATAAGATGCCAAATTATGTGTAGATTTGCTGTATTTAACGCACATGTACATTTTATTTGAGCTCCCAATATGGCTCCTACTATATGGTATTGTGTGCAGGGCCCAAGCTGAACTCTTGCACCAGGGCCCATGAGCCTTTAGCGTTGCCCCTAATACACTTACCTTTTCACATTTTCAGGTGCAGATATGCCAATACACAGGCTTCTCTTCTGTTATCCAAGATGGCCACTGCTCAGATTACATGATGCCCACTGTTCATTAGCGCAAGAAATTGGGAAATCGGTAACTCAATTCACTTTCAACTCTCATTGGCTAATGCTGCTCATGTGAGCGGTGCTGGCCAATTCAAAAGCAGAGTTGGACAAGCAGGAAGTGTCTGGTCCTACCAATTCATAGTTCAGCTGTCTTGGATGATAGATAGGAGTCTGGGAGTTGGCATATCTGCAGTTGAAAAGATGAAAAAGAGGGCACCACATAAGCTTTTTGTCCATTCTCCAGTTAGTACGATTTTCCTTTTTCTTGAACTGAACAGTCATTTGAAAAGAAGGCCTTGATCTGGTGCTGAGGAACGCCACCACAGCCACACAACCATCTGTGATAGGGCCTGGCTTGATGGTGCATGTTTTGGGCCTGGCTTGATGGGCCAAAACGCGTCCTTTTGTATTGTATGTACATCTTGGAAATATAGAGCATATGAATTGAAAACATTGAGCATCTGCTGGAAATTTGTTCTATTGATCTTGGATTTCTTCCTTCCTGCATGGACACATTGCAAGATCGAGTGCCGGCCATTCTCTGCATCTAAGATTGTAAAGGGACAAACCTCCAACTGGTAACACCTAGCTGGACCTTTATGGTTGAGTGTTGGTAATTTCTCATTTCTACCAGACTCATAGGGATTCTGTATCAACATACCCTATCCTAGCCAGAAAGCCTTGTCAGCTCCACCCTTACCTCAGCCTGGCATATGCCCACCCCTAATAATACCCTAACCTAATGACTATAAATGTGACTAAAAGAGATAACACATTTAACTACAGAAATAAGTAAATGAAAACATGTCCCCCATATGCTTAGGAACAAACAAAAATGACATAATAATACCTTTCACTAATAGTAATACTTCTTCAATTATTTTTGCCTCTGATTTGAAATTAGATTCTCCACAGGAAAACTTCTGACATTTTATTATACTTTCTTATTAACTACAGATTGCAACTTTTTTTTCCTACCTTGGTGAAGGTATCAAAATTACAAACGTTTTTCATCAAATTTTCCAATTTCATCCAACACTTTCCATTATCAAGCACTCACTCTGGATGGGGAGTATCATATTTAAATACAGAGTGATTTCATTGTAATCACAGCAGTATCTGGCTGTCAGCAAGAAGGTGGCATAATGGATTGTAATCATTTTGCACAGAGTAAGGACAGGTCTAGCAGAAAGCATCTAATTCTAGGTGATGGCCCCTGCAGAGTCAGTAAAGGGCACATGCTAATAAGGGAACTGCAGAGAAGCAGCACTGATGACATGCACATCGGAAAACAGCAAGCTCAGCAAACATGCTGCACCTAATAGAACCATTAGAGCCGCACGTCAGGCACTGAAAAATACCCAGGGACAGAGCAAGGAGCGTATCATGTGTGGACGGTTACAGCTGGAGAGCTTTCCCCGTAATACACATGGGAGCGAGGCTGCTATCTGCTCCACATAACTGTATGAAATGAGCACTCGGAAATAAAAGCATCAAACAATAAAACACTCCACGTAATCACACCACCATATAAAACAACAACCCTGTGCAGGAGCGTCACGTGTGCATGGACATGCCTGGGATAGAGGGCACTGCTACGTAGCTTCATAATACGCTACAATTTATTTCATGTGCATTAGGCTCCCTTCACATCTGGCAGGGGATCAGCAAAAACGTATCCGTTCAATAATACAACCGTCTGCATCTGTTCAGAACGGATCTCGAAAATATACAAGATGGATCCGGCGCCTATTGACTTAGGATGGTTTCAGTGCCGGATCCATCTTGTATATTTTCGAGATCCGTTCTGTTACATGTCTGAAAAAAACGGATCAGGCACCATCGGCATTGCATTGTGTTTCACGCCTTGTTCAATATCCCATAAGCAACGTTTTTTGTGCGCGGCATGGGAACACAACGAAAAGGAACAGAAGGCATACTGGTGCGCTCCGTTCAAATTTATCAAAAATGAATGGGCACAAAACGGAAGCGTTTTGCTGCGCTTTTGAGATCCTGGGAAGGCTCTCAAAAACCATGTAGCAATGCGCAGATGTAAAAGTAGCCTTACTGGAAAGACTAGGTACCATATTCATAAAACTTTGTGTGATGTAAGAAAACGTCTGGTCGTATTTTTTCTCATTTAAAGGGGTCAGCCAATTTCTTCTATAGATGACCGATCCTCAGGATAGGTCATCAATATCAGATCGGCAGGGGCCCCGTCTCCAGGCTCCCCCCCTTTCTACTCACTGTTTACCTGCCTGCCATTGTCATCATAGTGGCAAGCAGGTGTAACTGCAGCTCCACCATCCCATTCAGTTCAATGGGAAGGAGCAGTTACGCTCCATCTGCTCCTTCCCATTGACCTCAATGGGACGGATGAGCTGTAATTACACCTGCTCGCCACTGTGATGTCGCTGCATTTTTTTCAAACAGCTGATTGGTGTGGTGCCTGGTCTTGAGGTTTGGTCATCTTTAGAAAAAATTGACCAAACTCAACTTGAACTATAGGCTCAAAAGTGTGGTGTTCTGTACGTGGTCTAGTTCACTGTTGCAGCCCTTCACTGGCCTCAGCGGGCATTTATCACAGGGACGTCATGCCTCTAGTCCACAGCTAACCAGAAGTAGCAGGGATGGGACCCTCAGTGCTAGAATGGAGTGTCAATAAATAGGTAACTGGCTTTTATATGCTATTCTAAGCACTTTTGGAGCCAAGTAAAACTTTGCGGGTTGGACAACTCCTTTAAAGAGATCCTGTCACTTCTCCTGACTGGCATATTTTAATAAATACTTGTGTTCGGAAGCACCTTTTCTCATAACTCTGAACAGTGCCGTTCCTTTGTGATTCATAATACTAATTTATGAAAGAAATGACAAGTGGGTGTTACCAGTTGGGGGTGTGTCCCTACTCTGTCATTGTCCAATTAGCGCTGAAAAATAAAACAAATTCACGTGTATGGCGCAATTGGATCTAAACTCTAGAGGACATCTTAGGCTATGACAGATAAATCTTTATACGTTTGCTGTAATATAAAATGGAAGACTAATATTTTCCCTGAGACAATGTGCTTAAAGTTGTATTACCCCTCCCCCACAGACATCAGATGATTGAGTCTTGTAAGACCAATGTAAGGTGCACGGCTGGCTTTGTAACTATTCAGTTGATTTTCTTAGTTGGTATTGAAGGTTGTATAAGTGTTTTTATATAATAACAAAAAACCTTGAAAGTGTATCCTTGTGTTTCTCTCCTTATGTCTGTATACGTACAGTCAGTATAGCATTCAGTTCAACTGCTGAAGTAGTTCAACAAAGGAGTAGCAGACATTGTGACAGAAGGCGTCTTTGCTGATAAAAGTCTTGCAGGTATTTTCTGTAAAAATTAGGGTTAGGTGGAAAATGGTTTTATACATGGGACCGCACACTCGACGACACATTCTTCATTATACTTTTTGGACTCTTTTCTGTTTATATTACATGTTGCCATGTTGCATTCTATTCTTCACATTATTCTCCTTCCTTACTAACATTACCATGACTGATCACTGTCTCCCACAAAATTAATAGTCCTGTATAGCAGTTGACTATAGAATATGTTTTTCTTAAACCCATCTATTGTTGCTGTGTTCTATTTTCTGATTGGCTATGAATGCTGTCCTGTCCTGTACTGTCTTCTATAGTATAATGCTATAGACTAAAAGGTCACTGCCACCTACAAGATCAACATACTTATATCCCACCGCTGTGGTTTTTCTATCCATTATTCATCTACTGCTGTAGTCTGCTATGATATCATTGGCTATAAATGCAGCTCTGTCTTCTGTAGTATAATTCTATACACTAAGAGGTCACTGCCACCTACAAAATCAACATTCTTATAACTCGCTGCTGTCATTTTTCTATCCATCTGGCTCATCAAATACTGATGTGTGTTGTGATATGATTGACTACTAATGCAGCTCTCTCCTCTGTAGTATAATCCTAATGACTAAGAGGTGACTGCCACCTACAAAATCAATATACGTGTATCCCACTGCTATGATGTTTTTCCTCAATCTGATTGATCTATAGTATAGTAGGTTTCACACAGAATAATCAAGTTAAAGGGCATCTATCAGCAGATTTATGACACTATGACACTACAGACCTATGACAGACCCATGACACTTGCACTTGACAGCTGAAGACATCCATGTTGGTCCCATGGTCATATGTGCCCGCATTGCTGAGAAAAATGAAGTTTTAATATATGCAAATTAGCCTCTAGGAGCAAAAGGGGCGTTGCCTTTACACCTAGAGGCTCAGATATCTGCAAATCCTGCCCCCTCTTCATTTTAATTGACAGGACCAGGCAGTGAAAGCATCATAACTCCTGGCCCTGTCAATCAAAGTGGAGAGAGCTAAGCAGTTGCAGAAAGGGCTGAGCCTCTAAGTTTAATGGCAATGCCCCCATTGCTCCTAGAGGGTCATTTGCATATAATAAAACATCATTTTTCTCAGTGTTGCGGGAACATATGAACATGGGACCAACACAGATGTCTTCAGCTGCCAAGTGCACATGCAGCAGGTTAGCCAGTGTCATAGGTACAAATATGCTGACAGATGCCCTTTAAGTCATAGGTACAAAACTGCCGACAGATGCCCTTTAAGTAACAGTAATGCAGTGAGCCAGAAATGGCTGAAGTACAATTTCGATTCTTTGGTCCTTACTTTTGAATTTGGCTTAGATCCAATTTCAATGCACTCATTTTTCCAATAAACAATACTCACCACCAGTTCATTTTTATCCTTTGACACAGCTATTTATATTCCACCATTCAATACTAACCTCAATTATTCCTTCCTAAAAGAAATGGGTAGTGGAAAGAGAGGTCCTTAATAATTCAATACCGTCTGCTGAACCGCAGCCCCTATAGTGGCTAGAGTGTTGTCACGAGGCCACCCCCCCCTGAGCTGGCAATAGATGGAAAATGCAATTTGTAAAAAATCAAAGCTTAGAAGAGGCATTTTAATTGAAACACCAGGGAATTGTTTTAGTGTAAAGTTAAAATAAAACTAATGGATATTTACCGTGTCGCCGGCGAGCATCTCCAGCACTCAATATTTCTAAAGAGCACAGATTTCATTTATTAAAAACAAGGCGAGATGTGTTTGTCTCATCAAACCGCCATTTCTTTTGTTCTTCATCTCCGTCTATTGAGCAGGGGTGAGCCGGGCGCTTTGTAATATTGCCTCATGTTCCTGTCTATTAAGTCATCCAACCCATTTTGCTGACACCAGCTCTTTTTTTTTAATTCAGTCTATGGCGCAGCCTGGTAAGTAAATCACGGCCTGCCGTGGCCGATGATTAATGGAAGCCATGAATCTTTCACAATTGTAATGCACAAAGCGAATCTATTTCTCCGGACATCTTAAAAAACGAATGCCTACCTGAAATAAAATAATACGCCTTTTACATCTTTGAAGTCCGCGCACTGCGTTGTGCCGCTGTTAGCATTTGCTTAATTGAATTATGGGATTTGGGTTCTGCTCTCATTATGTTTTCAGCTGAATTAACTTCTTTCCTGTGGGCGTGATGTTAACTCTTCAAGTGCCGAAGCGACACCTAAATGTGGCCTAGAGCGTAACATGGATGATACAGAGGTAGAGATGGTTCTCATCCTGCTGGGATGTCACAGCATGCTCTGCATGATGTACATAGATGTGGAGGTCTATCTACTATCTATCTATCTATCTATCTATCTATCTATCTATCTATCTATCTATCTATCTATGTATCTATCTATTATCTCTCTATTTACTATCTATCTATCTACTATCTATCTGTCTATCTATCTATCTATCTATTATCTATCTACTATCTATCTATCTATCTATCTATCTATCTATCTATCTATCATATATTATCTATCTATCTATCTATCTATCTATCTATCTATCTATCTATCATATATTATCTATCTATCTATCTATCTATCTATCTATCTATCTATCTATCTATCTATCTATCTATCTATCTATCTATCATATATTATCTATCTATCTATCTATCTATCTATCTATCTATCTATCATATATTATCTATCTATCTATCTATCTATCTATCTATCTCTATTTACTATCTATCTACTATCTATCTATCTATCTATCTATCTATCTATCTATCTATCTATCTATCTATCTATCATATATTATCTATCTATCTATCTATCATATATTATCTATCTATCTAAAATATATTATCTATCTATCTATTATCTATCTATCTCAAATATATTATCTATCTATCTATCTATCTATCTATCTATCTATCTATCTATCTATCTATCTATTTATTCCAGGGATCAGTAACCCTCGGCACTCCAGCTGCTGTGAAACTACAACTCCCAGCATGCACTTTCCACTTATGTGGGAGTTTAGAGAGCAGCTAATCAATTGTGCATGATGGGAGATGTAGTTTCACAACACCTGATCTATTCTTTCTATCTATCTATCTATCTATCTATCTATCTATCTATCTATCTATCTGTTTATCTATCTGTCTATCCCATATCTATCTATCTATTTACTTTCTATCAATCTATCTTCTATCTATCTATCTATCTATCTATCTATCTATCTATCTATCTATTTATCTATCTATCGATTCCAGGGATCAGTAACCCTCGGCACTCCAGCTACTGTGAAACTACAACTCCCAGCATGCTCTTTCCACTTGTGTCGGAGTTTAGAGAGCAGCTGAGCAATTGTGCATGATGGGAGATGTAGTTTCACAACACCTGATCTATCTATCTATTTACTATCTATCTATCTATCTATCTATCTATCTATCTATCTATCTATCTATCTATCTATCATCACGTGTATGACCACAAGGGTTGGAGACAGACACCCACACTGAATACCGCCAACCTATTATGTGGTTCCACAGTGTGCCAGCAATAAAGACTTCATTCAGGAAGCAGGGCGACTCGCTACGTGCTCCACATCCGTAAACTCTTCATTTTGCATCCTGACTCCTCAGCTAAGGAGATGCTCAGATGTGATTTTTGTTGAAATCATCAGTTTATCAACAATTAATAAAAAATGAACATCCTGCATATTGCTGAATCCTTTCAATGATGCCTGCGAGCTAGATGTTTCATCTTCGGTGCGGTGTAATTCCTATTACATCAGTATGCAGCAACTCTTTCAGGAGGAGGTCCCTAGACACTGCAATTTTGTTCTGAAGATTTCTCCATCCACCTGCTGTACAGAATCATTACGTAAAATCCAAGAGCAGATTGCTGTCTATCCATTAAAGGGGATCATTTATCACAAAGGATCCACCGCGGACGGCGGAATGGATGACCCAGAGGCGTTCCTATATATATGTTATGCTGACGTTAACCAGCTAGGCCCCAGCAATCTTCCCGCAGTGCACAAGACAAATATTCACGGCCTGGTGGCCTGCACAGAACTTACAGCCTCCTCTACAGAGAAATAAATGGATGTCTTGTGTTTTGCATTGCTTTGCAAGTCTTCTCTGCCACGACTTCAATCTCCTGTCATTAATTATAAAGCCCTGATGTCCGATCCATGGAGGAATTGATTGTCGAAAAATGCTAATACAAGCTGTGGTGTGAAATCAATGGCACCGTGACTGCGAGGATTCTGCCTACTCTACATTTTATAATGTGATTGGTTTGTAGTGAATATGTACATGAGAAAATGAGTCATTGTGTAAACTGTGGCGAGACGAGGTAGTAGGTACGATTAGGTGGAATATAAAACCAGATGATTTCGCTCCCCTTTAGGCTACATTCACTGGCTACATTCATACTGGCCTATGTGTGGGCCGAACATGCCGCCACTATCATAGAAAATGCCTATTCTTGTCTGCAATTGCAAGAAAAGGATAGGTTCTATAAGGATATAGAAATGAAAGGGCCCTCACCCGTTCCGCAAAACGCCTGTGGATGTAGCCTTTGGCACAGCGCTAGTAGAAGGCATATAAATGCAACAGGCCGGTGCTGCTGGTGAGGTCCTCAGTAGTATTGAGCAAATCAAAGTATTCGATCCGAATTTTAGGGAAAATTTGTTTCGTCATAAAACCGAATTTTATCAAGCTTCAGTTTTCCCTGGACACCTGTAAAATCATACTTACCTCATCCTTTTGATCATGACGAGCCGGCCATCAACATGTTGATTGAAGATATCGTGTGAAATCCTGTGCACGGCGACGTATGACATAACTACGCAGGCTGGCATGATGACGTCATCATACTTATCATATACGTTTTACCGCAACAAAACAGCTATTGCAAACTTGAAGATCTTGCACAAAATCCCATACACAGTGATGTATGACGTCATCATGGGACACGTGAGATTTCACGCTAGATCTTTGTTGCGATCACATGGATGAGGTATTATTTATTTATTTTTTTAATTTTATACTGTGTTATTACTGTCAGATGCCGCAATCAGCTACGATTGTGCCATGTAAGCGGTATAAAAACGAGTGGTGCCGCAATCACCGCTTCCTGTCATTGCACCCACTTCTTACAAAGAAATGCACTTTGTGAATGAAATAATTAGCCACAAAGCAATTTTTTTGTAAAATTTGGCGAAACAGCTTAATGGAATTTTAAAAAACTTCGATCATCTCTCGCCCTCAGCCCCAGGGTTAGTCAACCATACTAGGGAAAGTAAACAGCATAGACATAGGGGTGCAAACAATCAGCACTCAGCAGTGTTCCAACACCTCTTGGCGCAAATATGGCCATGGTTGGCTGGTACAATGTAATATACTCTTATGGCAATGCATTTCAGAGTTTTCAAGTCCTTTGCTTACTTATATCATATAGTGACGATAAATCAAAAAGCAGAGCGAAATCCGTGATAGTATTAATCGTCTAACCAGGGTTATGTTTGCGCCAAGAGGTGTAGGAACACCGCTGGGTGCCAATCATTTGCACTCCTATGTCTATGCTGCATTGAGAAAGAGTAAGAATTTGTCGTACATTTTTCATGAATCCCCCCCAGCTACATTCACACGACAGTTGTTTTTGCAGCCTCCGATCTGCATATTTTGCGGCTCAGATGTGGACCCATTCACTTCAATGAACACTGTGTGCTGTCCGCATCTGTATGTCCATTCCTATTTTTGTCCGTTTTGCGGACAAGGATAGGCATTGTTACAGTGGATCTGCAAAAAAAAAAAACGGATGCCATACGGAACATCATCGTTTTTTTGCGGATCCGCAATTTGCAGACTGCAAAACACAACGTTCGTGTGAATGTAGCCTAATACAGCGCCCCATACCTCTTACATCCAGTATAATAAAGCGCCCCATACCTCTTACATCCAGTATAATACAGCGCCTCATACCTCTTACATCCAGTATAATAAAGCGCCCCATACCTCGTACATCCAGTATAATACAGCGCCTCATACCTCTTACATCCAGTATAATAAAGTGCCCCATACCTCGTACATCCAGTATAATACAGCGCCTCATACCTCTTACATCCAGTATAATAAAGTGCCCCATACCTCTTACATCCAGTATAATATAGCGCCTCATACCTCTTACATCCAGTATAATACAGCGCCCCATACCTCTTACATCCAGTATAATACAGCGCCCCATACCTCGTACATCCAGTATAATAAAGCGCCTCATACCTCTTACATACAGTATAATAAAGTGCCCCATACCTCTTACATCCAGTATAATACAGCGCCCCATACCTCTTACATCCAGTATAATACAGCGCCCCATACCTCTTACATCCAGTATAATATAGCGCCTCATACCTCTTACATCCAGTATAATACAGCGCCCCATACCTCTTACATCCAGTATAATAAAGCGCCCCATACCTCGTACATCCAGTATAATAAAGCGCCCCATACCTCTTACATCCAGTATAATAAAGCGCCCCATACCTCGTACATCCAGTATAATACAGCGCCCCATACCTCTTACATCCAGTATAATACAGCGCCTCATACCTCTTACATCCAGTATAATACAGCGCCCCATACCTCTTACATCCAGTATAATATAGCGCCTCATACCTCTTACATCCAGTATAATACAGCACCCCATACCTCTTACATCCAGTATAATACAGCGCCCCATACCTCTTACATCCAGTATAATACAGCGCCCCATACCTCTTACAACCAGTATAATATAGCGCCCCATACCTCTTACATCCAGTATAATACAGCGCCCCATACCTCGTACATCCAGTATAATAAAGCGCCTCATACCTCTTACATACAGTATAATAAAGTGCCCCATACCTCTTACATCCAGTATAATACAGCGCCCCATACCTCTTACATCCAGTATAATACAGCGCCCCATACCTCTTACATCCAGTATAATATAGCGCCTCATACCTCTTACATCCAGTATAATACAGCGCCCCATACCTCGTACATCCAGTGTCGTCTCCTCTAATATAGATCTTCTCTTTCCTCATCTTCTCCTTTCAGACCAGACGCCATCTTTCAGCCATTTCTCATCTCTGCAGTTTGACAGAAAAAAAATCTTAGTTTACTACTAAGTTTACTAGTTTACTACCCCCCAATAATGTGCCAGAAGTGCCCCCAAAATTTCACCCCAATAATGTGCCAGTAGTCCCCACCCATAGATGCCCCCCAAATTATGTGCCAGTAAGAAACGCCCCAATAATGCACCATAAGTTCCCCCATTGATTCCCCCCCAAAATCATGTGCCAGTAGTGTCCCACCCCCATAAATGCCCCCCAAATTATTTTCCAGTAAGAAATGCCCCCCCAAATTATGTGCCAGTAAGAAATGCCCCCAGTGCCCCCATGTGCCAGTAAGAAATGCCCCCAGTGCCAGTAAGAATGCCCCCCCCAGTGCCAGTAAAAATGCCCCCCAGTGCCCCCATGTGCCATTAAGAAATGCCCCCAGTGCTCCCATGCCATTAAGAAATGCCCCCAAGTGCCCCCATGTGCCAGTAAAAATGCCCAGTGCCCCCATGTGCCAGTAAGAAATGCCCCCAGTGCCAGTAAAAATGCCCCCAGTGCCCCCATGTGCCCGTAAAAATGCCCCCAGTACCCCCAATAAAGCTCCGGTCCGCAATTTCAGCAATAAAAAAAAAACAAAACCTTTATACTTACCTCCATCAGGCTGGCGGCGATGCGATGCAGGCCTCTTCCGGCCTGTGTCCCGCGCTGTACGGCTCAGGTGGCGCAATGACGTAATCGCGCCGCCTGAGCCGGCCTCTGATAGGCTGCAGGCCTAGTGCCTGCAGCCTATCAGAGGAACGGGCAGGGAAGACGCCTCTCCCTCCCCTGCCCCGCAGTACAGGCATCCTGAGGACGGCGATACAGATGACTATGGAGATGAGCGATTCCACAATGGAAGCGCTCATCTCCCTCTGCAGGGCCGCGCAGCACCTTGCCTAATTGGCGGTGCGGCCCTGCAAGTGGCAAGGGGGGCCCTCGGGGCCCCCCTAGCTTAGGGGCCCGGTCGCAACTGCGACCGCTGCTACGCCACATGCCTGGACGGATCTTACAAATGGATCCTGCAAACGCAAGTGTGAAAGTAGCCTTTAAAAAAAAAAAAAAGCATGGTTGATACAGTATTTTGGAGTAAAAGTGTTGTATATTTCAAAACACCAAAACCACTTGGAACCAAACCCGAGTTCTGGAAATGTTTTTTTACAGTATAAATCAATTTTTGAAGTTATTATGCGAAGTCTTGCAACACTTCACAACACTCCACAATAACTTCAGCTCATCTAAGCCAATACATTCTAATACTGTACAGAGCACTTGCTCCATACAGTATTTAAAGTATTATGCATATCGACTTCGGATGTTTCATGTCATCCCTAATCATAACCACTATTACCACCTTGTAATCAAACATATTTTGCATAGCTACTGAATTATTCAATAAAAAGTATCTGTACAGCGCTACCTGCTGTTTTTTATTTCTTATTTCTTTGTCTATCTTGTTGAGGTGGACGCACATGCTCAGTTCCATCCTACAACACCCACACCCCCCCCCCCCCCCCCGAAAAAGGACACACCAGCTTGATATAAATCTAGCAAAGCCATTGGAGTAATGAATGGGGAGATCTCCTTTTTCATGTAAGGTACATGGCTGGTTCTAGTTTTGTTTGAAGACTGTCAAGTCTTAAATGAGAACAAGTTTTCATTTTTTACATTAATCATGGAATAACCTCTTTAAGGCACAATATATGTCACAGTACAATTGATAATGCACACAGTGATGTCACAGCATATCATTAATGCACATGGTAATGTCACAGTAGTGATTAAATCAATGACGTAGATTGATGTAGGGACAAGACACATGATTACACTGGAATAACACATACAAGATTGTCACCGTGCACATGGTGATGTCACAGCACAAGATGGGCAGATACAATAATACACCGCCTTAATACTGTAGCAGAAGTATAACGTATAAGGCGTGATATAATGTTTCCACACCTTCCTTCATGTCAGACACTGGCCACATTTTTACTTTCCTGACGCTGCTTTACTATAGAATTACACTGCGCGTTCTTGTAAAATAATCTGTTATTCTACATCCCCTAATTCGTCTGTGCGTGTTTCAAGTGGGAAAATGACTATCCTGTAAATGATCCAGCTAACACACACGTCTTGAACACGTCCGGTAATTTCTATGTAGATAGCCCTGCCTGTCTGAGCAGTGCTACTGGATTTTATGTGGCTGGGAAAAGTTCCCACTCCATAATTACACCCAGTATGCATTCTCACAGATGCCTCCATTATCTGCCCATGAAATCAGGAGAAAGCTTGTTCAGCTGGGGTTATGCCTTGTCTTTGTATGCAACTTTCTAACAGACTCGTCCAAATTCCTCACCATGTTCAATATCTCTGCTTGCTGTTAGTGAAAGGGAACATTGTTCAGTACTTCCAAAGCCTGTCCTTATCATAATCTAAGTTTCTTAAATGTAATGTGTCACGTTCCTGTATGGGTAACTAAGAGAACTCTGTATTCACATGACCCTCCCTACATACACTAAGGTATGAGAACATCTTTAGGCACCTCATTAAGTTTGCAAGTACTCTGCTGATGCTGATACTTGCAGTATCTTGAAGAAATTCAAAGTCATGACCTAGTTTATAGTCTAGAGCTCCATTCACAATTCTGCAGACTTCAGAGCTGTAATCTGTAAAGTGAGTCAGTCACCTCCTAAATCGATTTCAAAGTCAGTTTACTGCCATGTAGGGTAGGTTCTCAAGAACATAACCATAACTTTCTTTTGAAAATCTGGTCATTTACTCCTGAGAAATGCTTCATTTTATTTTTATGCAAATAAGGTTATTGGTGCACTATGGGTGGGGCTGCTCCGTTTGGTGCACCAACGTCTCCAAGACCTCCCTCTCTTGTTTCCTTGACATTCCCTGTCATTTCAGAGTTGGTAGAGATGAAGCAAGAGAAGCCAGGTGCACCGAATGGAGGTGCTCCGACTGAGTCTCACCAAAAATATTATTTGCTTAAAAATAAATTGTCAGGACTAGAGGACTGGACTTTCACAAGTAAGGTATGGTTATGTTCAGGGGCACCTACCCTAAAAGTGGTATGCTTACTTTGAATCTGGTTTTGAAGATGACAGACTCCCTTTGAAGAACTTGCTATGATGATTTTCCAATTGGGAGATGTAGCCTTATCATCAGTAATTAGTAATGTATCCCATTAACAGCCTCACTGTCAGTTTATGGTACCAACCAGCAGAATTGTGAATGTAGCTCTGGACTACAAAACAGGCTGTAATGCAGGATTGGTTCCTGTATTTGATACAGTTTAAAGAACCATTCCAGGCAAAAGGGAGTGCAGCTTAATCTCCCTCTCCACCCATTTACAACCTTGGACCTTGGAGTCTCTGGTGGAATGCTTCCTCTGGTTCATTACAACATGGTTGCCGCCATGAGTGATATTTGCCTGATCCTGTGTATGAATTAAAACTATAATTGGGTATTGTACCATCCAGCATAGGGAATGTTTATTTATACAGTGCACAGAGTAGACAATGGCAAAAAGAATCCCTAACATCTTTCCCTCTTGAGGATTCAGGTAAATTGTGGTAGATGGAAGTAAGGTGATTCAAGTTCAAGCAAATCTGGGGGAAACAACGTGGACAGGAAAAACTTACAAGAAATGTCAAGGGTTGGGGAGAAAAGTGTATATAAACCAGCCACATAATTATATGTCTACCATTCAGTCTAAAGGTAGACATACAAAATGATGAGTATCAGGGGAAAGTAGGGATGAGCATGTTGGCTTGTAACATGCTTATTTATTTATTTATTTATTCATTTATTTTTGTCTTTGTTGAAGAATACGGATGTTATATATTACAGTTATATAAATTAACATTGATGTAGCAAAGAAAAGGGCTGAGGACAAGGAGAAAAAAGTGGAGGGGAAGAAAAAAGAAAGGAGGTGGGGAGGTGGGAGGAAGTAAAGAGGGGATAAACTCAAAAATACTGCATATTGTACACAACATCTGCTAAGTCAGTTCAGAGCTTAACCCGGACATATCCCCTTCTTCCCCCAATCAGCCCCTCTGACATGAACGTCGGAGCATATCGTGAGCAATTCAGGCTGATTGTTACTAAAGGTGGAGCCAATGGGTCCATGCATTTGGTAGTCCAGGTAAATAAATCCTCATATCTGCAGATTTTGCTTTTTTATTCAGCCATTGGGAGTAATTATGTGGTTGAACATGAAGCTGGTGCAGCAGGTTGAGGGCCTTGGCCACTGCAATGAGACGGGTGATAAGATCGGATTTGACTGGGATGTATTTCTTACTGGGTAGGACCAGAACAATCATGTCAATTTATAGGTATGAAGTAATCCAGGGTCAATCATTCATAGCAAAGCAGGCATGATAAGTGAACCCTGCCACCCTAAACATGAGTAAGGACCAATGGCTTCAGTACAACAAGCGGTCAATATCAATAATTTCTACTCAGGGGCCTTCTACCACCTGGTTAATAGAATGGCTGTCTTGTAAGCGTACATATGTAGAATATTCATGAGAATGAGTCACAATGCTTTTGTTCTCAAAGAAGATAAGCTTGCGCCAATGTGTCTGGCAGTGGCTTATTCCCCTCTCCCCATTAAGAACACATGCATGCTCAGCCGACAGCCATCTGAGCCATATGGTAACCTTAGCAGTGAATTATTTGTCTGCTGGCTCATACACATGGCTATATGAGCTGGAGGAGAAACATCATTCTCTTCTGTTTTTCGTGCTCAGCCTGTTGCTCTCCTCCAATCCAATGATGAGATTAGTCTTCTTTACTGCAGTATTTCATAACAGATGGGAAACACTTGGTCCACCTACTCTGACCAATTTTCTGCGTTTTCTTGGAAAGGATTCTAAATGTTATCTTAAAGCACTAAATTAATTGCCATTCTACAGAAACACAAACCATTACAAAGGCAGAAGGGATAATATGAACAGGTTCATTACAGACGTATTGTTCCTTGGAAGGAGTGGGAAGAGTATATGGCATACTTCCACGTATATGTCAGAACAGGTGTCTGCGGTTGGAAGTGTGCCGCCTCTGGGAATTTTTCTACGAGAATCTGCAGTCATGCTATACGTGACATATGTTGTTTTATGTTTATGATGCTTTATCTTATACTATTTCATAAAGTCAAGTCAAGGTAGCTGTTTAACTTGTCAATATGATAAATCTATATGCTTCTGAAACTTGTTTAAAGCTAAAGTTGGCTTTTTTGGAATTAAAACTGATCAACATGAATCAAATAAAACATCTTTTCTATGTCTTTTGGCATCAGTTTTCACTAGTGTCCATCAGTTTTTTTTTGCTTATATGGCACCAATATATTCCACAGTTTATTCAAACCATATGTTTTTGGATTTCAGGAGGAAACCAGAAGACTTCCCTTACCTTTCCTCTTGGCTCTAAGATGAGTTTGGCAAGATGGTCAGCTTTGAAAAACCTAAAAACTTACAACACATGACAAAGTAACATAATTTGTCTTTTTTTTCTCAGGATTACTCATCTCACTATATCTCAAGCCAAGAGGAAAGGTAAGTAAGGAGGCATCGCTACATTGTTGGAACCCAACAAGCCTATACAACCTATGCAAACTTATCAAGCCAGGAACCCAGTTTTGCTAGGTAACTGTGCTACTTAGCATACTGCCCTCATTATGCTACATTTTGTACAGTGGAGTACATAGAGAAGTAAGGGCAAGGATCAAACCATGCCCCCCCAACCCCTATCCCCTCCCCCCACAGGCACACACACACAGGACAGAAGGGTTTCTGCCTAAACCCTTTTCAATGACCCTTGGGCCATTTATTCTACTGCCTCATTTACTAAAATGTGTTCCTTTATAGGGTAGAGTCCTGACCAAGTTTTTACCTCCAGTAGAAGAAGAGATGATCCCAACTAAGACTAGGCCCCCTCTTACCCTGGGCCCCATAGCAGTCGCATGGTCTGCCGCTATGGTAGTTATGCCCCTGATGTTATGTATCTTCCAATAATCCATGCATGCAGCACAGTCTGTCAATGGATGCGCTGATTGGATAGAGTGAGACTGTGCAGGTACACACCACCAACTGGTTACCTCCCCTCTGTACCCTTACTGCAGACTGCTAGCAATTCATCCATAACTTCTAGTAGATATAGTAAAGGAATGGCACAACATAAGAATAGATCTTCCAGAATTGTTATTACATGGGGAATACATGAAGCCATTAAAACAGGCATGTCAGGGGTGGTGACAGGTCCTGTTTAAATTTGCTGGATACCTCCTTTAATGACCTCAGCTGCAAATTGTTTTTCGTTGGATTTTGGGTGGTGCAAGGTTCCTCAGTTTAACATTGCCCTTGCTACATTGCTCTAATGAGTTATGCATACAATTATTTGGATTTGTGATACTCATAATACATTTCTATGGAAATAATGGAATCATATACTGAGTCACACCATATTAAGTCAGCCATTGCAGCTTGGAAGGTACTCTAGAAGTTGAATTCATCTGGTATCTGTTACCATGCAGGAGACCACAATGACTAACTGGTTTGTGAGGAAGCACATTACACAATAGACCAACCGTATATTTCTTCATATATATGTGGAGGGTAAAAGAACAGTGTAAGAAAAAACTTCCACTTCTTAATATATGTTTTAGGGGCATATATTCTTTATATAAAGTAATAATAAAATGTGACACTGAAACGTGTTTGGTTAGAAAAATATATACATCATTATGAGCATTTATGGATTTGGATTTTTCAGCTAGTCAGCACGGAGAACACACCATGCAGTATTCGTCCAGAATGCCATTTTGGTATTCATATGAAATCTGAAAGCCGTTACAAGTTGACTATTTTGTTTCTTGCAGAGTTCTCACTTTTTGGTTTGTAACTAATTCAGAAAGTGTATTAGAACTAATCATGATTCATTGCACAACCTTCTAAATGTGGAAGCTTACAAAGTGGTGTCTTCCCGCTGCTCTGGTATCTATACAGAATAAAAATCAGGATTTACTGACAGGACACCGAGTGAGTCCCTTGGCAGAGAAGCAGGATGGCAATGGTGCGGCAGACTAGAATAACTGCAGCTTGTGGGGACCTGTAGTGACCTGGATACTTCATCTAATTCATCAGATAACACTGGATACAATGAACATGGATTGGAAGATTATCTGTTGGGTCTCAAAACAGAGATATGAGAAGAATTTAGGTAAAGGCACCAGCTGAGAATCTACCAGATAATCGCTAACGATTACGAACATCATAGAAATGTGTTGTGAAGGTGCCACCGATTATGGATGAATGAGCAAAATGCTAATTTGTGGGGTAATAAGCTCATTTATGCAGTCATCTCGTCGTTTGCAGGTGGCAGATGGTGCTGTGTAAACACGATCTGCTGTATGGGGACAAGTAATGGCAAGCGATGACATTAGCGATCACTCCTCCCCAGTCCACTTTGGATACTTCGATTCTCTTAAAGCCTCATGCATATGGACGTTGTGCAGCCGTTCTGTGCATTGGGGACCGCAATTTGAGGTCCCCAATGCAACGGCAACTAACATGCGCCTACTGCGACAGATCCAGACCCATTCAACTCAAATGGGTTCCGTGACCCATTCGCACCGTAAAAAAAAAACAGAACAAGTTCTTTTTTTTTTACCGTGCGGAAGCATGGAGAGAAACCCCACGGAAGCACTCCATAGTGCTTCCCTGGGGTTCCAATCCGTGCTTCAGTTTCGCACTGCATCTCCTGGATTGTGGACCCATTCAAGTTAATAAGTCCGCATCCGTGATGCAGGGTGCACACGGCCGGTGCCCGAGTATTGCGGACGTGCTGTTTGTCGGCCGTAATATGGCTATGGCCGGGCAATGGCCATGTGCATGAGGCCGAACACTAATGATGATAAAAAAAACATCCCTACTGCAGCCTATAGTCATCTTTCAGGACTTATTTTATGTAGAAAGGGGACAAAGGATACAAAGCGGCAGCGTTACTAGTAGCTACCTTTATTATATAGAGTAGATATGTTTTAGGTGATTGCCCTTGATGCAATATAAAAAGGTCAAGAGATAAGGGAGTAACCTTCATTTGAGGCCACATGATTGTCATGCATTCAGCCTCACTCCCTATTAGAGGCAGATGCACCACAGCTGCTTATAGAAGATAAGTATCCTAAGCCCTGACTGGCCAGCTGTCTACTGCTGAAAGGGCTCCTGTCAATAAGCTGTTAACTACAATTCCTGGCTTTTCTGCGGTGGGCTGCCTGTACAATCACGATATTGTTTTAAAAGTGGTTCTGTTACCTAGTAAAAAAATAAAAAAAATCATTGTTGAGAAAGAAAGTTATCCTGCCATAGTTGCATCACCTCACTTCAAAGCAACAATGATGTAAACTAGGCTCACTTTTACACTTCTAACAGTTATGGTCTTTCTGCCTCCTTATGTTTCATCATGAAAAAATACATTAAAGTTTGATGGTGA
The DNA here is from genome assembly GCA_900303285.1 of Rhinella marina. Taxonomy (NCBI): domain Eukaryota; kingdom Metazoa; phylum Chordata; class Amphibia; order Anura; family Bufonidae; genus Rhinella; species Rhinella marina. The sequence continues at coordinate 6,694 of ONZH01008087.1, read as the reverse complement.
TGACTGAAAAGCACTAAGTGGTAATGAAACCAACATATACTATTTTGTTTTATATCAATTTCATTATTTTATGTAATATGCATACCTTATTTTTCATCTTTTTATTAATATTATTGTATTTACATTTTATCTATTACTATTTTTAATGTTATTTTATTTATATGTATATATTTATTTTATTATTTTGCATCTATTATTATTTATACTTTATGTTCTATTTCCATGTCTACACATTAAAATATTATATTTGCTTTATTATTAATATCCATAATATTATTAATACTAGTAGTAGCAATAGTAATAAAGCATGATGAGAGTGATTTTCTTTTAAGGACTATTAAATTCATATTTTATGGTTTAGTTTATCTTTTTTCTTTTTCAATTTTCAAAAGGTTTTCCAAGATAATTAAAAAATTGGACAAAATTAGTAACTGTAATAAAATCATAAAGGTATAAAGATTTTCATAATTCTAACAGATATATAAAAGAATAGGTAAAAAAACAATTTAAACAAGTTATCCAAGATAATGAAAAAGCTGCCCAAATCCAGGAATGGTGCTAAAAATATAAAAGAAGTTATATTCCCCCATTTAATCCCTGGACTCCAGTGCTCTCTGCAGAGCTTTGTTCACAGAGCTGCAGTGATGACATGCCTATATACCCCAAATGACCAATGCTGCCCACCGCTGACCTCAGCAGTCATTTGTCATAGAACACTTATGCTAGTGATTGGAGATGTGGGGTATACAGGCATGTAAAGTAAACAAAGTCCTACGGGAAAGACCAGCTGTGCTGGAAGGGGCCAATGGCGGAGTATTTCTTCTTTTATGATTTTATCGCCATTCATGGCTTTGAGCTACTTTTTAAATATCTCGGATAACCCCCTTTAAATTATTCTGTTATCTATACTTATTTTTATGTATCTACTAGTATTATGAAAATCTGTATTTCTAATACTAATAATAATAATTAGAGATGAGCGAGTAGTGTTCGATCGAGCCGGTATTCGATCGAATACTACGCTATTCGGCATACTCGATTTCAATCGAGTATAACGGTGATGGCGCACTTAGAATTCGTTTCCCCTCCCACCTTCCCTGGCGCTCTTTTTCCACCAATCAACATGCAGGGGGGTATGACAGGCCCGCGGAGCACGCTGGCAGCGCGAAAACGGCGTCTACATGGATTGGCTGGAAAAACCATGTGACCTTGAATATTAAAAACTCAGCTCTTCCTGCTCGTTCGCATATACTGCGTGAACTTAGTCAGGGACAGAGGCTGGAGAAGGGACAGATAGGTTTTAGCTGTTGGACAGGCAGGAGCGTGATTAAAAGCCCTTATCAGGGCTACTATAGTGCAGTACAGTGATAGCTTTACTACAATATACACTCTGCAGAGAACGGCTGCTGTATTCAGGGATAGCTGCTGGAGTAGGGACAGAGAGAGGCATTAGTGGTGTATTAGGTGCTCTGCTACATACAAAACTTTGGCACTACTGTTCTGCGTTCTTTTTGGCTGCAAAACCCTGTTATATACCTAGTGTGTATATGCACCATCTGATCTGGCAGTATACGGCTGTGAATTTTTTTTTTTTTTTAAATACAGTTTATTTGGCTCTAGTGTTCTGGGTTCTGTGTGCCTGCAATACCCTTTTTGTATACCAGGTGTAAATACCCACCGTCTGACCTGTTAGTACACGGCTGTGTACCTAGAAATAAAAAAAAGGCCTTTTCTTTGGCACCTGTACTGTGCGTTCTCTTCCAAAATAATTTTATATACGTGGTGTTAATACCCACCGTCTGATCTGTTAGTACACGGCTGTGTACCTAGAAATATAAAATAAATAGGCCTTTTAATTGGCACCTGTACTGTGCGTTCTCTTGCAAAATAATTTTATATACTGTACGTGGTGTTAATACCCACCGTCTGATCTGTTAGTACACGGCTGTGTACCTAGAAATATAAAAAAAATAGGCCTTTTCATTGGCACCTGTACTGTGCGTTCTCTTGCAAAATAATTTTATATACGTGGTGTTAATACCCACCGTCTGAACTGTTAGTACACGGCTGTGTACCTAGAAATATAAAATAAATAGGCCTTTTAATTGGCACCTGTACTGTGCGTTCTCTTGCAAAATAATTTTATATACTGTACGTGGTGTTAATACCCACCGTCTGATCTGTTAGTACACGGCTGTGTACCTAGAAATATAAAAAAAATAGGCCTTTTCATTGGCACCTGTACTGTGCGTTCTCTTGCAAAATAATTTTATATACGTGGTGTTAATACCCACCGTCTGAACTGTTAGTACACGGCTGTGTACCTAGAAATATAAAATAAATAGGCCTTTTAATTGGCACCTATACTGTGCGTTCTCTTGCAAAATAATTTTATATACGTGGTGTTAATACCCACCGTCTGAACTGTTAGTACACGGCTGTGTACCTAGAAATATAAAAAAAATAGGCCTTTTAATTGGCACCTGTACTGTGCGTTCTCTTGCAAAATAATTTTATATACGTAGTGTTCATACACACCGTCTGATCTGTTAGTACACGGCTGTGTACCTAGAAATATAAAAAAAAAAAAGCCTTTTCATTGGCACCTGTACTTTACGTTCTCTTGCAAAATAATTGTATATACGTGGTGTTAATACCCACCGACTGAACTGTTAGTACACGGCTGTGTACCTAGAAATATTAAAAAATAGGCCGTTTCATTGGCACCTGTACTGTGCGTTCTCTTGCAAAATAATGTTATATACATAGTGTTCATACACACCGTCTGATCTGTTAGTACACGGCTGTGTACCTAGAAATATAAAAAAAAAAAAAGCCTTTTCATTGGCACCTGTACTGTGCGTTCTCTTGCAAAATAATTGTATATACGTGGTGTTAATACACACCGTCTGATCTGTTAGTACACGGCTGTGTACCTAGAAATAAAAAAAAAAGGCCTTTTCTTTGGCACCTGTACTGTGCGTTCTCTTGCAAAATAATTTTATATACGTGGTGTTAATACCCACCGTCTGATCTGTTAGTACATGGCTGTGTACCTAGAAATATAAAAAAATAGGCCTTTTCATTGGCACCTATACTGTGCGTTCTCTTGCAAAATAATTTTATATACGTGGTGTTAATACCCACCGTCTGATCTGTTAGTACACGGCTGTGTACCTAGAAATATAAAAAAATAGGCCTTTTCATTGGCACCTGTACTGTGCGTTCTCTTGCAAAATAATTTTATATACGTAGTGTTCATACACACCGTCTGATCTGTTAGTACACGGCTGTGTACCTAGAAATATATTTAAAAAAAAAGCCTTTTCATTGGCACCTGTACTTTGCGTTCTCTTGCAAAATAATTGTATATACGTGGTGTTAATACCCACCGTCTGAACTGTTAGTACACGGCTGTGTACCTAGAAATATAAAAAAATAGGCCTTTTCATTGGCACCTATACTGTGCGTTCTCTTGCAAAATAATTTTATATACGTAGTGTTCATACACACCGTCTGATCTGTTAGTACACGGCTGTGTACCTAGAAATATAAAAAAAAAAAAAGCCTTTTCATTGGCACCTTTACTTTGCGTTCTCTTGCTAAATAATTTTATATACGTAATGTTCATACACACCGTCTGATCTGTTAGTACACGTCTGTGTAACTAGAAATATAAAAAAAAAAAGCCTTTTCATTGGCACCTGTACTTTGCGTTCTCTTGTAAAATAATTGTATATACGTGGTGTTAATACCCACCGTCTGAACTGTTAGTACACGGCTGTGTACCTAGAAATATAAAAAAATAGGCCTTTTCATTGGCACCTGTACAGTGCGTTCTCTTGCAAAATAATTTTATATACGTAGTGTTCATACACACCGTCTGATCTGTTTGTACACGGCTATGTACCTAGAAATATTAAAAAAAAAAAAGCCTTTTCATTGGCACCTGTACTTTGCGTTCTCTTGCAAAATAATTGTATATACGTGGTGTTAATACCCTCCGTCTGAACTGTTAGTACACGGCTGTGTACCTAGAAATATAAAAAAATAGGCCTTTTCATTGGCACCTGTACTTTACGTTCTCTTGCAAAATAATTGTATATACGTGGTGTTAATACCCACCGTCTGAACTGTTAGTACACGGCTGTGTACCTAGAAATATAAAAAATAGGCCTTTTCATTGGCACCTGTACTTTGCGTTCTCTTGCAAAATAATTGTATATACGTGGTGTTAATACACACCGTCTGATCTGTTAGTACATGGCTGTGTACTTAGAAATAAAAAAAAAGGCCTTTTCTTTGGCACCTGTACTGTGCGTTCTCTTGCAAAATAATTTTATATACGTGGTGTTAATACCCACCGTCTGATCTGTTAGTACACGGCTGTGTACCTAGAAATATAAAAAAAATAGGCCTTTTAATTGGCACCTGTACTGTGCGTTCTCTTGCAAAATAATTTTATATACGTAGTGTTCATACACACCGTCTGATCTGTTAGTACACGGCTGTGTACCTAGAAATATAAAAAAAAAAGCCTTTTCATTGGCACCTGTACTTTGCGTTCTCTTGCAAAATAATTGTATATACGTGGTGTTAATACACACCGTCTGATCTGTTAGTACACGGCTGTGTACCTAGAAATATAAAAAAAATAGGCCTTTTAATTGGCACCTGTACTGTGCGTTCTCTTGCAAAATAATTTTATATACGTAGTGTTCATACACACCGTCTGATCTGTTAGTACACGGCTGTGTACCTAGAAATATAAAAAAAAAAGCCTTTTCATTGGCACCTATACTTTGCGTTCTCTTGCAAAATAATTGTATATACGTGGTGTTAATACCCACCGTCTGAACTGTTAGTACACGGCTGTGTACCTAGAAATATAAAAAAATAGGCCTTTTCATTGGCACCTATACTGTGCGTTCTCTTGCAAAATAATTTTATATACGTAGTGTTCATACACACCGTCTGATCTGTTAGTACACGGCTGTGTACCTAGAAATATTTAAAAAAAAAAAGCCTTTTCATTGGCACCTGTACTTTGCGTTCTCTTGCAAAATAATTGTATATACGTGATGTTAATACACACCGTCTGATCTGTTAGTACATGGCTGTGTACCTAGAAATAAAAAAAAAAAGGCCTTTTCTTTGGCACCTGTACTGTGCGTTCTCTTGCAAAATAATTTTATATACGTGGTGTTAATACCCACCGTCTGATCTGTTAGTACACGGCTGTGTACCTAGAAATATAAAAAAATAGGCCTTTTCATTGGCACCTGTACTGTGCGTTCTCTTGCAAAATAATTGTATATACGTGGTGTTAATACACACCGTCTGAACTGTTAGTACACGGCTGTGAAGGCAAAATATTGTAACCAAAAAAAAAGAAAATGCGGAGGGGGGCTAGCGGAATTGGACGTGGACGAGGACGGGGGCGCGGAAATGCTGTTGGTGGCCTTGTTGAAGCCAGTGGGAATACAATGCGTGCTGGTGAGGGTCAGCCAGGATCCCACTCATCCAGAATCCCTGCCTTTATGGGACAGTTAAGCAGGGGGCGGGTTACACCGCTGTTGAGGCCTGAGCAGGTTGAACAGGTGGTGCAATGGATAGCCGATAGCGCTTCCACACAGTTGTCCACCAGCCAGTCATCCACACAGTCTCACTCTGACCCTCCTTCCTCCACACCTGGCCAACAGAGTCATCCCACCGTTGACCCCTCCCAGGAGCTCTTTTCGGGTCCATTTTTAGATGTGCCGGAAGAATCCCAGGAGCTAGCAGAGGAATTTGTTTGTAGTGATGCCCAAACACTTGAGTATTCGCCATCTCCTGCTGATGTGGACCCTGAACCAGCATCTGTTATCATGAGCGATGATGATGATGAGACGCAGTTGCCATCAAGGGAGGCTGTTGGAATGTCCAGTGGGCAGGAGGAGGAGCAGAGTGAGGAAGTGGAAGAGGAGGTGGTGGATGACGAAATGACCGACCCCACTTGGCCAGGGGTGATGTCCAGCGGGGAAAGCAGTGGAGAGGTGGTGGTCTGCGCAGCACCGAAAAAGGCAGCAAGAGGCAGAGGGATGTCCAGAGGCAGAGGGATGTCCACAGGCAGAGGGATGTCCACAGGCAGAGGGATGTCCACAGGCAGAAGACAGTCCAGACAGAGAAGTGAGGCCACAGCCAGCAGGGCCGAAGCTGTTCCCGGCAGCGGGCAGTCGCGCGAAGCTCCCCCATCGAGGCCTCGTACTTCTGTGGTGTGGAGATTTTTTAATGTTTGTGCGGATGACAAACTGAGCGCGGTTTGCACACTCTGCCACTCAAAACTGAGTAGGGGCTCTGAGAAGAGCAATCTGACCACCTCAGGCATGCGGCGTCACTTGGAAGTCAAGCACTGGGCTGAGTGGGAGAGAGCAAACGCAATACAACCTGCGCAAGGTCTTCCTGCCACTGCCTCTTCCCCTTTATTGTGTGCTGCCACTGCGGTCCCAGACCTCCAGCCAGGACACCTCCACATCTGCCTCTGCCCTCGGCTACTTTGGGGCCTTCTCCTTCAGCCTTCCCTTCCCCCGCCTCTTCGCCTGCACCTTCACACTCCTCGTCCCATCAACTGTCCATCTCGCAGGCGTTCGACCGCAGGCGGAAGTACGCCTCGAGTCACCCCCAAGCCCAAGCCTTAAACTGCCACATCTCCAAA
>ONZH01008086.1:0-37721 GCA_900303285.1 Rhinella marina | reverse complement strand
GAGCAGGCAGCTTGTCCAGCACTGGCAGGGGAACGCTCTCCCAAGGCCTTTGCCCACTTTTATGTCACCCCCAGCAAGACACTGTCACCTGTCCCCAGTCTAGGCAGAGTAGGGGGGAGCTGTACAGAAAGATGGTGAGGGAGTACCTAGCTGACCATACCAACGTCCGTAGCGATCACTCTGCTCCATACAACTACTGGGTTTCAAAGCTGGACACGTGGCCTGAACTGGCGCTGTACGCCTTGGAGGTGCTGGCCTGCCCTGCCGCTAGCGTGCTGTCAGAGCGGGTATTCAGTGCAGCTGGTGGCGTCATCACCGATAAGCGTACACGCCTGTCAACTGACAGCGCTGACAGGCTGACGCTTATTAAAATGAACAAAGCCTGGATTTCACTTGAATTCAAATCTCCTCCGGGGGAAAGCAGCTAAAGATTAACATTACTTATGTATCCAATTCCTCTTCTCTACTCCTCCTACTCCTCCTCCTCCATGTCGTCTTTACCTAACGCTGACCAAAAAAAAACACAATTTTTTAGAGGTCCAACTGGCACTCTTTTACCACAATTTTTCAGGAGGGCCCCCTACAGGCCCTCTATTCAAACAATTTTTCCGGAGGTCCACCTACAGGCCCTCTCCAAAAAATTTTTCCGGAGGTCCACCTACAGGCCCTCTATTCAAACAATTTTTCAGGAGGGCCCCCTACAGGCCCTCTATTCAAACAATTTTTCCAGAGGTCCACCTACAGGCCCTCTCTCCAAAAAATTTTTCCGGAGGTCCACCTACAGGCCCTCTATTCAAACAATTTTTCTAGAGGTCCACCTACAGGCCCCCTCTCCAAAAAAATTTTCCGAAGGTCCACCTACAGGCCCTCTCTTCAAACAATTTTTCAGGAGGGCCCCCTACAGGCCCTCTATTCAAACAATTTTTCCAGAGGTCCACCTACAGGCCCTCTCTCCAAAAATTTTTTCCGGAGGTCCACCTACAGGCCCTCTGTCCAAACAATTTTTCCGGAGTTCCACCTACAGGCCCTCTCTCCAAACAATTTTTCCGGAGGTCCACCTACAGGCCCTTTGTCCAAACAATTTTTCCGGAGGTCCACCTACAGGCCCTCTCTCCAAACAATTTTTCCGGAGGTCCACCTACAGGCCCTCTCTCCAATTCCAGTTTCCAGTTTTATTTGCGCAAACTGCGTAAATTATTATTTTTGGGATAGGTGTGAAAAATAATATTACCTGCGTATCTATATTGCCCAACATTGGATACGGTAGCAAGTGGAAGACCAAACACATGCTGCCAACAGGATTCCGCAAATTCCTGGTCCACCCGCAAATTCCTGGTCCACAATGTCAAGGAGGTCGAGATTCTGTTGATGAGCAACAAGTCCTTCTGTACTGAAATCGCCGACAACGTCTCCATCTAAGAACCTAAAGACCATTGTGGAGAGAGCGGCACAGCTCGCCATCAAAGTGACGAACCCCAACGCCAGACTGCGCAGAGAAGATAACGAATAAATATTTCTGTGGTTATTTTTGCTAAATAAAAGTTAAATAAACATGAAAAAAAATCATCTGTTCCTGTGCCTGATCCACTCAAGTTGAATCTGTCCCATCATGAGAAAGTCCCCCCAAGGAGTTCCCACTGTAACTTGCTTCCCATACAACTACCTCACCCCCCGACACCTGTGTCTCGCCATTGTCCACCACCTCCTCAGACAACACTGGTAAATCCACACTGTCAGCACACGGAAACAGCAAAAGGTCTTGCGAATTGGGGCAGAGAATGTTCTGGGCTAGCACATCAGGGAAGGGGTGACTATGGGGTTCCAGGGAGTACGTGACCACATGCAATATCCATTTAAAAGTCATGCCACACTTGATGTAGCTCATAATTGACAATTGTACCGGTTGATGCTAAATTTTTAAGTTGGGGTCCTGTGTCGTCATTCTAACTACATCCGGCTGTTGTCACCACCACACACGCTAGCCCAGGTGGCACTCCCCTGGCTCTTCCAGCTCAACCTCCTTCCCCCCAGCCTGCCCCCCCACCTACAGGCCCTCTCTCCAGTTCCAGTTTTATTTGCGCAAACTGCATACATTTTTATTTTTGGGATAGGTGTGAAAAATAATATTACTTGCGTATCTATATTGCCCAACATTGGATACGGTAGCAAGTAGAAGACCAAACACATGCTGCCCACAGGGTTCCGCAAATTCCTGGTCCACAATGTCAAGGAGGTCGAGGTTCTGTTGATGAGCAACAAGTCCTTCTGTGCTGAAATCGCCGACAACGTCTCCATCTAAGAACCTAAAGACCATTGTGGAGAGAAAGCGGCACAGCTCGCCATCAAAGTGACGAACCCCAATGCCAGACTGCGCAGAGAAGATAACGAATAAATATCTCTGTGGTTATTTGTGCTAAATAAAAGTTAAATAAACACCAAAAAAAATCTGTTCCTGTGCCTGATCCACCCAAGTTGAATCTGTCCCATCATGAGAAAGTCCCCCCAAGGAGTCCCCACTGTAACTTGATTCCCAAAAGGTCTTGCGAATTGGAGCAGAGAATGTTCTGGGCTAGCACATCAGAGAAGGGGTGACTATGGGGTTCCAGGAAGTACGTGACCACATGCAATCTCCATCTAAAAAGTCATGCCACACTTGATCAATCTCATAATTTACGACTGTACCGGTTGATGCTAAATTTTTAAGTTGGGGTCCTGTGTCGTCATTCTAACTCCATCCGGCTGTTGTCACCACCACACACGCTAGCCCAGGGGGCACTCCTCTGGCTCTTCTAGCTCAACCTCCTTCCCCCCAGCCTGCCCCCCCACCTACAGGCCCTCTCTCCAAACAATTTACGTCTTTGTCCTATCTTTCTCTCTCTCCAAACCATTTTTCCGGATAGCTGCCATATACGGTTTTAAACTGAGTAGTATACATACCACACTTGATCAATCTCATAATTTACGACTGTACCGGTTGATGCTAAATTTTTAAGTTGGGGTCCTGCGTCGTCATTCTAACTCCATCCGGCTGTTGTCACCACCACACACGCTAGCCCAGGGGGCACTCCTCTGGCTCTTCCAGCTCAACCTCCTTCCCCCCACCTACAGGCCCTCTCTCCAAACTATTTACCCGGATAGGGGACGTATTAGATATTGTACTGATGTTTTTTGTTTTTCTTCTTTTAATTGCCTCCTGACCTGTGATAGGCAGAGCATGGACACGTCCCCTTAGCTGCAGTGGGAAAGACACTCCCCTGGCCAGAGCAAGCTCTTTTTCCGTTTTCCGTGTTCGAAAAATCCATTAAATATAGGGTCCCAAGATAGGGGACGTATACGGTATTAAACTGAGAAGAATCGATACCATACCGGTTGATGCTACAGTTTTTCAAAATCCATTCCGGCTGTTGTCACCACCACACACGCTAGCCCAGGGGGCACTCCTCTGGCTCTTCCAGCGAAACCTCCTTCACCACCACCTACAGGCCCTCTCTCCAAACAATTTACCCGGGTAGGGGACGTATTAGATATTGTCTTGTTTTTTTTTGTTCTTCTTTTAATTGTCTCCTGCAATAGACGGGAATCGAACCCGGGTCAACTGCTTGGGAAGCAGCTATGTTCACCACTTTACCACCAACAGCCCCAGCAACTGATAAGAACAGATACTAAACTTGATGTCAGCTGCAGTGCCAGCATGAGCAGTGTTGTCACCTGCAGGCAGTGATGGACCTTCGTTGCACCTATTTTGGTGCCTCCCTAACATGTGATGGGTATTTGCCTCGCTTTTCTTGGTCTGGGTGAGCACAAATGCCATGAGGGTAACCACCAGGCTGTTGCCTGAGAATTTGGGGTAATGGTGGGATTAGGCAGCCTCAGAGGCATCCATGCATGCTACCCCTGCTGTTTCCTGTCCATTTCCGGTGTGTTTCCATCATTTTCTGAGGTTTCCAGGTTTTCACCCAGCCTTCCCTAGGCAGAGCCTTGGTCACCCACAAAAATGCTCCAGTCTCCCATTGACTTCATTGGGGTTCGTTATTCGAAACGAGCACCCGAGCATCGGGAAAAGTTCGACTCGAATAACGAGCACCCGAGCATTTTAGTGCTCGCTCATCTCTAATATATAAATATATTATATATATAAAGCTGAGTGTATGTGTGTGTGTGTGTGTGTATTTCCGCTAAAGGAATCCGCACCGCTGCAGCTACAATTACAAAATTTGGTACACATGTACATCAGGTGTCCGGGAAGGTTTTAGAACAGTTTTCAACTCTCCAGGACGTACCGTTCCTGAAATATTCCCAAAAAATGCATTAGCCAATAGTAGCCTGGTCACATGACCCTTATCAGCCAATAGAAGCTCACAGGCACATATCATGTTTCTATGACAACCTAGCCAGTTTACTGCTTGCAGAGCACTGTGGATGACAATGGTAAATGGGTATTCCCAGTTACCATAACTATAACTTATGTTTTAGACTAACTCATCATCAATCATCATTACCTCATATAATGTAAATTTCACATATTTACTGTTCAGTAGTAATAAAAGATATTTTCTTCCACTGCTACCAACCTTCCTCATAAATCAGGCATCGACCTTTAATTCCGGCCACCGTCAAAAGAAGGACTTAAAAGCACCACCCCCAGATCCAACTAAGTCACGCCCTCGACTCAGTCAGGCCACGCACCTTCCATGCAGCATTTGACCGGGATTAAAAATATTGTTAAAAATCACCTTCTGTCAGCTGCAGGGGTGGGGGAAGGGTGACTTTCTTCCTGCAGCTCATTGCTCAGACTGCACAGTGCTGCTGCTGAGAGTTCTGCTGCTGTGTCCATCCAGGCCCTGCGCATGACAGAGGACAGGGAGTCTGAAAGCCAGACTGTCCAGCCTAAAACAAGACCTCTGGCCACCCTATGGGCAGGCTGATGTTAGGGTGGCCAGATGTCCGGCTTTAGGCTGGACAGTCCAGTTTTCTGTCTACCTGTTCTCCGTCAGACGCAGTGCCTGGACAGACACAGGGATGTCCACCCTTTCAGTAGCTCACACTCAGACAGCTTCTCCTCCATGTCTTCACGGAGCCAAGGGGGGCGTGGCCTCATGTTTAGTGATGTGTCTTCATGGGAACTGGGGGTGCTGTTTCACATTTGGGGGAATGGCCGGTGAGGTCTGGTTTTCTAGGGTGAAAACAGTGGCCACTCTAGCTGCTGTGGAGGTCACAGTTAAAGGGGCGGGCTTCTGTAGAGGTCACTGTTCAAGGGGTGGGCAGCTGTAGAGGTCACTGTTAAAGGGGCAGGCTGCTGTAGAGGTCACTGTTGAAGGGGCAGGCTGCTGTAGAGGTCACTGTTAAAGGGGCGGGCTGCTGTAGAGGTCACTGTTTAAGGGGCGGGCAGCTGTAGAGGTCACTGTTAAAGGGGCGGGCTGCTGTAGAGGTCACTGTTTAAGGGGCGGGCAGCTGTAGAGGTAACTGTTAAAGGGGCGGGCTGCTGTAGAGGTCACTGTTAAAGGGGCGGGCCGCTGTAGAGGTCACTGTTAAAGGGGCGGGCTGCTGTAGAGGTATCTGTTAAAGGGGCGGGTCGCTGTAGAGTTCACTGTTAAAGGGGCTGGCCGCTGTAGAGGTCACTGTTAAAGGGGCGGGCTGCTGTAGAGGTCACTGTTAAAGGGGCAGGCACTGTAGAGGGCACTCTCGATATCTTTTATCGATACGCACACACACAAACAGTAAAAGAAATAAATTAAATATACCCGGGCGAAGCCGGGTCCTTCAGCTAGTATTTATATATATTGTAAGGAATCGTACTCACTTGACCAGTGAAAAGAGGCAGGGACACCACAAACTTCTGCAAAGTTCTTGTTTATTTAGCTTTCCAAATGATATAGACATAATTCCGTATCGCAGCCGGGTCAAATAAATGCAGCACACACAGTCAGTGTTGCCTCAAACTGACTGCTCACTTCCCCAGAATGAGGCACACCTAAGTCCAGCAGCAGGATTAAATAAAAATGCTGGACATGAGCACACCTGAAAACCTGAACTGGAGCATGGGGAACAGGCACCTACCCAGCACATTGCCTGTTTCCAGTAAAAGCCAGACCCGGACTAGCTGGAACCAGCTACTCTAACTATTAGGGTGCTCACTGACTACCTCAGTGAACACAGAGTTGCTGGCCTTTACCCCACCAAGGCTGGGCACCTTGGTGGCACGCTCCTAATAAACCGAACTCCTACTCAGAATACTTCCTGCAGCATTCTTGGTGACACGTATCTTCCCTCAAATACGGCACCTGTCACTGCTTTTCCTTTTGCTGCCTCACAATATATATATACATACACACACACACATATATACACCTACAGGTATATGACACAGCGACGGGCACTGGCATTTTTTAATAATATCCGGATAAGACTGCAACTTTAACCATTCAGACTAATCAGTGCAAATAATGTGGTGCAATAATCAGATGAGTGCACCACAGCTCACAAGATACATGCTTACTTGCCCCATTTTTTTATGATATCAGATATTATCTATATTTTTACCATGTATTTATTTGCAAGCACATCGAAATGGATTCAACTTGGCTGATGCCATTTACAAACACATTCTCAGTTTCCACAGGGCCTAGAATAACAAAATATTTCCATCAAGCTAAGCACAAATGAACAGTTCTAAGGATCCTTAATCTGTAATTTTCTATTACACATGCAAGAAGTACTTGAAAAATCCCATCTAGTATTGAAAGGAGTCTTTCAGAATTTTAAGATTCTTTTGAGGACAAAGTAAAACATTCATATTAAGCTTCATGGACACAAGTCCTTTTGCCATCCCCATCTACTAGACTTGTATTTTTTATAATAATCATTGGAGCTATGTACAAATCAGTGTGTATTAATGTTAAGAAGTAACTTAGTATGTACCGTGCTTTTTATTTTGGATGTTTTGGAGACAGCGATAAACCTTTTTTCCCTCCTGGCCAATTTATAATTTTGTTAATATATTATTCATTTACATTCACTTATCTAATTATCACAGACAATTGATAAAGAATATACGGAATATTCACTATATCAACAAAAAAAATATGGGACACGTCTTTATTAGAGATGAGCGAATCATTCAAAAAATTATTCGACGAACATTCGCCGAACTTTTTTAAAATTCATATATTCGACGAATAGATTAATTGCATTTGCGTACAAAATATATATATTTTGATATTTAAATAATTATGTGCTATTAGCGAACATTCGCTCACTAATAACGAACGTTTATTTGCAAAATGTACGCAACTTCTTAGAGGACGTACGCATGAGCGCACAAATAGCTTACGAATCTCAGCGTACTATTGTCTAAGCGATTACGTAACACGTACGAGGAGAGGCCACTCCTCAGTGGCAGAGCGAATATTCGAGACATATATATGGTAAAGTGCAAATACATTATTATAGGTATAATATAAAAAAATTAAATATCACCTACCTAGTATGCTCACGAACACGTTTAAGTCTCTTTTCTTCTGACGCTTGTCATAGAACTGGAGCAGAGTCCCAAACTCAGTCGCAATTTGTAATCCATATAGGTAAAATTGCAATCCAAATGGGTAAAGAATAAAGCAGCAAAGGTTCCTTAAAAAACCCTCTTTCAAGGGGCTCCCCAAATAACCTGAAAAGGAGAAAAAGGGATGAGGCGCACGAATGCGCAACTTAATTTCCTGAGTTGCCTCGTCATCCTCCCGCGCTGGAGAAAGGGGCGGAACTACCAGGGAGGAGTCTGCATCGCTGAATTGAATTCGTACGCAACAGCGTATAGAGTAACTACCAGGGAAAAGTCTGCATCGCTGAATTGAATTCGTACGCGACAGCGTATAGAGTAACTAAATTATACGTAGAATAGCGTATAATTTATAGGACACACTACGTAGCGAATGCGTACAAAAGCAAAGTGAATCACCTAATATTCGGATTCGCTTCGCAGCTGAAAAATCCCAAGATTTGATACGAATCTACAAAGCGGCGAATAAATTCGCTCATCTCTAGTCTTTATCATTGAATTCAGGTGTTTCTTTTAGGCCCCTTTCACATGAGCGTGATGGATTAGGTCAGGATTTGTTCAGGGTGCGTTCAGGAAAACTCGCACCATTTAGCAAGCAAGTTCGGTCAGTTTTGTCTGCGATTGCGTTCAGTTGTTCAGTTTTTTCCGCGCGGGTGCAATGCGTTTTGATGCGCCTTTCACACGCGTGATAAAAAACTGAAGGTTTACAAACAACCATCAGTGAAAAATGCACTGAATCTGCACTTGCTTCAGGATGCAATGCGTTTTTCACTGAAACCCCATTCACTTCTATGGAGCTAGGGCTGCGTGAAAAATGCAGAATATAGAACATGATGCGTTTTTCACGCAACGCAGAACTGATGCATGAAATAAACGCTCATCTACACAGACCCATTGAAATGAATGGGTCAGGATTCAGTGCGGGTGCTATGTGTTCACGTCACGCATTGCACCTGCGTGGAAAACCAGCTCGTGTGAAAGGGGCCTTAGTCCCTTTGCCACAGGTGTATAAAATCCAGCCCCTGGCCATGTAGTCTGCCTTTACTAACATTTGTGAAAGAACGGTTCATTCTAAAGAGCTCACTGAAGTCCAGTATAGTACTGTAATAAGATGCCACCACTGCAAGGTCAACCGTGAAATTTCTTCCCTCCTAGACATTCCACCATCAACTGAGATTGGTATGATTGCAAAGTGGAAGTGTAGAGAAACCACAGAAACATACCACATAAAGTTAGAGTCACCAAATGCAGAGCAAATAGTGCATAATAGTCCAAATCTTTTGACATTACCATCAGAACAAAAACTGTGCACTAGGAGCTTCATGGAATGGGTTTCCATGGCTGAGCAGCTGCATCACCAAGCACAATGCCAAGCATTGGATGGAGTGGTGTAAACTTGTCGCCACTGGACTCAGGAACATAATACTATAGGGTTGATTTTCAGGGGTTGGCCTAGGCTCCTTACTTTCAGTGAAGGGGGATCCTAATGCTTCAGCATACTAAGACATTTTGGACAATTGTATGCTTCCAACTTTATGAAAACAGTTTCTGTTCCAGCATGACTCTGCCCAGTGCACAAAGCAAGTTCAGGTTCACAAAGTCATGGTGTGGAAGAACTTGACTGGCCCGCACCTCAACCCTACCTAAACCTTTGGAATGTACTATGTAGAATGCAAATTGCAAGACCAGCCCTTCCATCCAATATCAATGCGTGACCTCCCAAATGCTGTTTACAGATAAATGGTCAAAAAATCCTGTAGACATAATCCAAACTCTTGTAGAAAACCTTCCCAGAAGAGAACAACTCCATATTAATGCCCATGGATTTAGAATGGGGTGTCTTAAAAGCTACTGTAGGTGTAATGTTTAGCTGTCCTAATACCTTTGTCGATATAATGTAGTTCCATAAGTTAGATAATATAGATATGAACAAAGAAATTACATTTACTGTGACATAATAACTACAATTACAATAAGTTGCAGCTCTAAAAATAACATCAGCTCAGATGAATCCAGAATACAGATTTCACATTCATGTGAAATTCATATTGCAGTGCATTTCTGTCCTCAATATGAGAAAATGGAAATAGCCAGGAAAATACCAATGAGAAACACTGAAACCACATAATATAAAGTGTACTGAAAGGATTTGGCAAATTATTAATAAAATCAAATTTGCCTCCGCCAAATAAGTAACCAAGTGGGCTAGGTCAATGGTCAATTTTGAGTTACTCTGCATGGACATAGAGAAGAAATGACGTTTATAAAGTTATGTTTTACTCTGTGAGGGAAACGCAACAATCTGAATCTTTGATGAAATAATACCTAGCTTCATCCCAGGCTGATGGATTTAACAGTCAAATTGGAGTACACTGAGAGAATATGGATCGTTAATATAATTCTGTCTTATGCCCCTTTCACACGAGCGGGAGACTCGCATGTCTCCCGCAACGCATCTACAGGGCTGGACTCCGGCACTGACTGGGATTGCATATATTGCTATGCGATCCCTGTCCGTGCCGAGTCCAGCCCTGTAGATGCGTTGCGGGAGACATGCGAGTCTCCTGCTCATGTGAAAGGGGCATTAGAGTTTTGCTTAGACAAAACTAAGTAATGTACAATCTCTATGAGCTGCTACAAATATTCCTTATGAGCAGAGATAAATTCTCATTGAGGTAAAAATTTAACAGGAGCATAACTCTTATGGTATCTGATGGAACATGGCACTGGCTGCATGTAAGCAGTTACAGAGGGAGGGGACTCCCCACTGGCTGATGCTAGTACAGGCAGGCTGGGGCCTAGTGTAGGTCCCAAGCCTGCCTCCAGCATTTTCTAGCAGGATTTGCCTCTCTGCTGCAGCCTGCTGGTGAATGTCAATATAGCACTGACATTAGATGCCTTGCACTACAGGACTACTTCAATGTATTTTAAAAGTGATCAAATATCACCTATTATAGACTTCTTGTGGGACTATTAAGTGTTTAAAAAAGTAAATAAAAATATGTATAAAATAAAAAATCCAATTAGAAACATTTTTCTATTGAAAAAATGCTTTTCAATGGAAAAAATTGCAAAAATAAAATCTCCACATATTTGGTATTGCTGTTTCCCTAATCACCTGCTCAGTGCAAATATCATGTATGTTATCCTGCATGGTGAATGCTCTAAAAAGAAAACAAAAAAATGCCAGAATCGCTACTTTTTGCATAACCATCGCCAAAAAAAATGTAATTAAAAAAACATGATCAAAAAGTCTTATGTACCCCAATGTTACCAATGAAAAGTAAAAGTTGTCCTGCAAAACTCAAGTCCCCACACAACCCTGAAGAAAGAAAAATAAAACAGTTATGGATCTTGGGATGCAATAATGCAAGAACATTTTCTTTTTTCTAAGAAAAAGGGTTTTTATTGCGTAAAAGTATTAAAACATAAAAAATATGTATTTGGGATCACTGTAATCGTACTGACCCATAGAATAAAATTATAATTTTATTTATGCCAAAAAAGAACGCTGCAAAATTTATGACATTAAAACTCAGTGGTAGTATTGCTGTTTTTAACCTATCCTCCTCTCAGAAAGAGTTAATAAAAATTAATAAGTAAGTTATGTGTACTCCAAAATGAAACCATTAAAATGTACAACTAAGGCCTCTTTCACACAAACATTGTTTTTGCGGGCTCCGATCCACATTTTTCACATGAAAAATGCGGACCCATTCATTTCTATGGGCCCACAAAAAATGCGGACAGCACACCGTACTGTATTGTTCTATTATGGGCCAGCTGTTCCGTTCCACAAAATACGGAATGCACACGGATGCCATCCGTTGTTTTTGCGGCTCCGCAATTTACATAGTAACATAGTTTATAAGGCCGAAAAAAGACATCTGTCCATCCAGTTCGGCCTGTTTTCCTATAAGTTGATCCAGAGGAAGGCAAAAAACCCCTGTGAGGTAGAAGCCAATTTTCCCCACTTTAGGGGAAAAAAATTCCTTCCCGACTCCAATCAGGCAATCAGAATTACTCCCTGGATCAACGACCCCTCTCTAGTAACTATAACCTTTAATATTATTACCCTCCAAAAATACATCCATTTGGGGACCGCAAAACACAACGTTCGTGTGAAAGAGGCCTGATCCAGCAAAAAAACAGGTTCCCATACAGCTACATAGACAGAAAAATAAAAATAAAAAATTATAGCTCTCGGAAGGCGACAATATAGTAACATAGTGACATAGTTTATGAGGCTAAAAAAAGACATCTGTCCATCCAGTTCAGCCTGTTATCCTGCAAGTTGATCCAGAGGAACGCAAAAAATGAAAGAAATCGCTCGGTCATTAAGACCCAAAACAGACTGGTCACTAGGGGGTTAAAAAACAGAGGTTCATGTGGCATGTTGAGGGTATAAAAACATATAATTGCTATTGAAAATATGTAATCAGCAATATCTTCAAACATCTATTTCTTTCCTGTCTTGTCACTCTCACCAGTCCTCGTCTCCATTAGTGTTCAAAATAACATAGTTAAATAGTTTATAAGGCCGAAAAAAGACATCTGTCCATCCAGTTCGGCCTGTTTTCCTACAAGTTGATCCAGAGGAAGGCAAAAAAACCCTATGAGGTAGAAGCCAATTTTCCCCACTTTAAAGCATTTAAAGGGTTTCTGTCACCAGTTTTGGGCATATAAAACAGGATGACATTTGCAATGTGCAAATGTCACCTGATGCCCAAACTGGTGATGATTTTTTTACTGGTGCCCCCGTTTTTGAAATAAATCATCTTTTGTTGTATGCAAATGAAGCTTACTAGGTGCAAGGGGCGGTTACCTCGCACCTAGTAAGCTCCGTTTGCCCACCCGCGGTCACGCCTACCTTCACTTGATTGACAGGGCCAGGCAGCTTGTTGGATCCTCTGCCGGCCCTGTGCTCCATTCAAATCCCGCGCCTGCGCCCTGCGGAATAAAAGCGGCGCAGGCGCAGTGAGCGGCGCTGGCCGCCGGGCTCCCGGCTACCTCACTGCGCCTGCGCCGATGACGTCATGTGTACTCTGACGTCATCGGCGCAGGCGCAGTGAGGTAGCCGGGAGCCCGGCGGCCAGCGCCGCTCACTGCGCCTGCGCCGCTTTTATTCCGCAGGGCGCAGGCGCGGGATTTGAATGGAGCACAGGGCCGGCAGAGGATCCAACAAGCTGCCTGGCCCTGTCAATCAAGTGAAGGTAGGCGTGACCGCGGGTGGGCAAACGGAGCTTACTAGGTGCGAGGTAACCGCCCCTTGCACCTAGTAAGCTTCATTTGCATACAACAAAAGATGATTTATTTCAAAAACGGGGGCACCAGTAAAAAAATCATCACCAGTTTGGGCATCAGGTGACATTTGCACATTGCAAATGTCATCCTGTTTTATATGCCCAAAACTGGTGACAGAAACCCTTTAAATGCTTTCTTTTTGTCATGTATTGCTTTCTTTACAGTTCTATTTATCCACATTGTTTTTTTCTTGTTCCTTAACCTTTTATTCCCATAAGGTATGTATTTCTCACAATTAGATTTTAGGATACTTGTAAAGATATCCCATTTTGTGGCTGTATTTTTATTTTTGAGGACTTTGTCCCAGTTAGTTAGGCCTATGGCCTCTCTTAGTTGGCTAAATTTAGCTTTTTTGAAGTTTGGTATCTTTGTTCCTCCCTGAAGAAACGCTCTTTTGAATGACAATTGGAAGGTTATTATTTTATGGTCACTATTTGCCAGGTGTCCCCCAACCTACACATCTGTTGTTCTGTCAGGTCTATTGGTTAATACTAAGTCCAGTATGGCCGTCCCTCTAGTCGGGTCCTGAACAGTTGGGAAAGCTAATTGTCTTTGGTTATTGCCAAGAACCTGTTTCCTTTATGAGATATGCAGGTTTCAGTTTCCCAGTCTATATCTGGGTAGTTGAAGTCCCCCAAAATAACTACCTCATTATGATTTGCCACCTCGTCTATTTCGTTTAGAAGTAGATTTTCTGTGGACTCTGGTATATTGGTTGGTTTGTAATAAACTCCTTTTAGTATTTTATTCTTGTTTTTGGCTCCATATATTTCTACACACAGTGCCTTCACATCTTCATGTCCCTCACTTATATCTTCCCGGAGTGTGGGCTTTAGACAGGACTTTACATAAAGGCAGACCCCTCCCCCTCTACGGTTTTGGCTATCCTTTCTAAACAGTCTTATGTAATACCTAAAATACACACAAACACACTATTGCCAATGTCATTAGAAGACATTTAGAAGGGGCTGTCTTTTTTAGGTGATCCATTTTCAAATACTTTTAAAACCTCGATTAATCAGGGAATAACCAATCTACTGAATAAAGATTTTTTGTTTTTAATTTTTCTCCTACCTTATGGCACCTACATATGAATCTATGCTAGATCTGAAATGACTAGCCTCAGTCGTGATGTGTCTTCAAGCAGCATGTCAACAAGCCAGTCATTGTCTACTACCTATGCACTTGACCCCATCCATGTGGAAGTTTACAGGCAGGGACTGGAAGTCTGGTGATAACAATCAGAACTATAGAGCTGGTACAAGCTATTAAATGTAGGGGGTTGATTTAAATATTTAAAAAAAAACAAAAAAACAGACAACCCCTTTTATTGGTAGTGTGGATATAAACTTTCTCTATCGGGAATAAATCTTTAGTACCTAGATATAAGCAGTCATTTTCAGAATTTGGAAAAGAATAGAGCATAAAAAGCCTATATAAAACTTTCTGAATTTACCCAACTGTTTAGTTATTTATCCCGTTTTTGCAATTATATAGTGATAGAGCAGCCAATTAAAGTACAAGAGATACTGGAACATTCTGCACTATTTCTGTATACTTATGTGATGGTGTTTTACGCTAGGCAGAAAAAAATCAAACAGAAATTTCAATTCATATCTTGAATAATTAATGATATCGATTGAAGAAATTGATTTCCATTGAACACATACCAAAAAGTTGCATCTAAAGTTTTCCAAGTTTGAATTAAGGGCAAAATTGTCATAAATCAACTCGTGAACTCACTAACTTACACTTCTTAATCCTTTTCAAGGAATGTTAATCTTTCATGAAGAAGCAAATACAAAATTACAGTTTCAAAATGTAAAGCACATTACCCGTTATTTTAACAATTATTGTCTCAAAAGAAGATTTATGTATGCCATTCTCCATCCTCATTACAGTTTCTGTCACAGGAATGGAGCCCCAGAATCTGAATGTCTTTTTTATGCATCTGTCATTGCCGGAATATACTCTATTGCTTTGACCTTTTCTGGGTTCTGTGAATTGGTTGGTTGCTATTGTCATTACTCCCTTGTTTACCTCATTTATTTCCTGCAGGAGAACTAAGGATTGTTAGCCAGTAGAGAAACACAATGTTGAAAAGGTCATAACCATCATAACAAGTAAAACATTTAAGTACATCTCTTAATGAATTGTTTTCAGAATTATTTCATAACTTAAACCGTTTGAACTCAACATGCACTTGTCACAACCGTTTTCATAGGACACCAGGTCCAAACTGGGAATGACAACCCAAGAAGTTGCTACTCTTCTTTAAAGGAACTCTGTCATCAGTTTTGATCATGCTAAACTGCTGATAGCACTAGGTAAAGCCTGGAGACATCAGTAAAAATATACCTTCTGTGGACCTTTTGTTTTTAGGAGTAGTGTTAATATGAACTTTAATTGTGCCAGATTCTTCTCCTTAAAGAGTTGCCTGACGCTAGTAGCAAATCTCCAGTGGGGCAGGATTGGTCTAAGACTAAAAGTAAAAGAAAAAAAATCATTCTAGATCCAGCATTGAGATTTTGTTTTTGCTGCTTCTAGTCCATTGATGGCTTCATACATGATGCATTAGTAACGGAACATGACTAGTGTTGAGCGAGCATCGCTGTTCGGCCGAGCATGCCTACGCTCGGGTCCGCTCGACGTTCTGCCGAACACCGAGTGTACTCGAGCGCAATGCTCGAGTCTCTTCCCCGCACTGTAATGTTGATTTGTATTTGCTAATGCGTACGAATTTGTACGCTAATGCATACGCATTTGTACGCTAATGTGTACGCATTTGTACGCTAATGCGTACGCATTGTGCGCTAATGCGTGCGCATTGTGCGCTAATGCGTACGCATTGTGCGCTAATGCCTACAAATTCAGTTAATCAGCATACTTTTAAGAGTGAAAGGAGTAAAAGAGGAGAAGTCGTGATTCTGACCTTTTTCTATTAACCAGACACCCTCCCCTCTTCCGAGCGGGGGGTGCCTGGTTTAGTCCCATTGACTAACATTATGCTCGGGTGCTCGGGCCGAGCACTTGAGCAACCCCTAGTGCTTGGCCAGAGCACCCGAGCATACGAGGACAGAGGTGCTCGCTCAACACTACACATGACCACTGTCCCTCAGTGGTCACATGCTGTTCCTGCAAAAGTAATCACTGAGGCCATGGATTTAAATGGCACCATTGACATGCATACAGATTGTATGTCACACTTCTAGTACAGTAAGAGCTCATGCACACGGCCATTGTGCAGCCGTTCTGTGCATTGGGGACCGCAATTTGCATTTGCGGTCTGTGATCCGTCCGCACCGCAAAAAAAAAAAAAAAAAGAATAGGCATGGTTGTGCTTCTGTGGGCTTCTGTTCTGCACCTCTTCACATCTCCCGGATTGCAGGCGCATTCAAGTGAATTCAAGCATAATTTTACTTGAAAAAAAATAAGCACAAGTTGTTTTTTGTTGTTGTTGTTTTTTTGCCATTTGTGGTTTTTGCTGAATTGTAAGGTGGTTTTGTGTACACAGTATATCTAGAGAAGTTGGTGGCAAAATACCTAAAAAAAAACAGCAAGAGCTAGAGCATGCTAATTTTTTTTTTTTTAATAAGTAAAAAAAAAATAATAATGCCAGTAGCAAAAAATGCTTGTGTGTCCTGTGAAATGTATTTCCCCTCAACCTTCATCTAACATCTGGAGCTGGGGTTTTGTAGCAAAAAAGGTGCATAAAATAGCACTAAAAATGCAAAAGTTCTGAAAAATACCCAAATGTATAGCCAAATGTATTTTCAGTTAATAGCATTCTTTAGTGTATGGCCAGTCTTATCCTATTATTTCAGCAGTTTTGCCGCTTGCAGTGAAAAATGGAATGCACTTCTCCCCTATACTGCAGATGGGAAGTTTAGGTAAGTAGACATACTGTATCTACATAAATGTTAAATCCTGTTATCCTGCAGTACTAGAAAGGTGCCACGAAAGGCAAAGTTATCACTTTATGGATGATGAACACTTGGATAATATCATATTCATATTCCTTTGACATTTGATATTCACATTCT
The DNA here is from genome assembly GCA_900303285.1 of Rhinella marina. Taxonomy (NCBI): domain Eukaryota; kingdom Metazoa; phylum Chordata; class Amphibia; order Anura; family Bufonidae; genus Rhinella; species Rhinella marina. The sequence continues at coordinate 20,822 of ONZH01008086.1, read as the reverse complement.
TTTGACATTCCTTATTAGACAGCCAGATCAATTTTCCTGCTCGTCAGATGAGAAGACCGCTGCTGTTACATTCAGTGATATCCTCCTCAGTATAGGGAGGAGCGATCATTATGCCAACGCTCTTCCCTATACTGAATCAGTTCTTGATTACATATGTACAAAACCAGTTTGATCACACCTTTGATCAACAAAATTTGCCCCTTTAGGGATTCCCTAGGATTATGTAGATAAGACTTAACTTTTATTAGAAATGTATAAATAACAAATATTGCACTCAAAAATATTAAAACTATCAGCCGGCAGCTGTGCCCTATTGGTACTAACACCCACGTGTTGTGGGTATAATTAGGTAGCCAGGAGTCACCTTTTTATGAGGATATATTTTTATAGATACTATGTGACAACATATAGTTGGGGAATGGTAATAGCCCTTAATTCTGGAACATAGTATCATTAATAATAGAGGTTTAGAACTGTTGAGCCTATAATAGTTACTTTTGTTATAATTGCACTACAAACAGGCTTTCTGTTCGTTGTATCGCTGTGTGCTGCCACTATGCACACAGCGATCAATGCCTGGGCTGTATGAGAGAGTCTGCCTTATTTCAGGTCAGAGCCCTCTATGTAGGCTATTTTCACAGTTCACTACTAACCTCTATTAGAAAAGGCTGGTCGTGCAGCAGCAATGGTTGTGTTGATAATGCTGCCTATGTTTTAATAAGACCGGGGAGCTGCTTCCCCAACAGAGCAGGCTTGTATAGCGGTTCGCATGCCACTGAGGGACACTGGAGCGTTACAGTCACGTGGTGCGTGACCGCTCCGGACTGTCCGTCAGCCTGTCCTGCGTGTGAACCTGCAAGTGCGCGATATGTGATCGACGCTAGGTACCGTCTGTGTAACTGATCGGGGACACCTTTCCCCCGATCAGTGAAAGATCGGTACTACAAACTGGCTCTGTATCCGGGAGATCGCGGGTCTGTGCGGTCACGTGATACGTGATCACCGCGATTTGTTTGTCTCCCTGTACAGCGCCAGCCAGGACAATGCCTCGCTCTGTATGCTGTTTCCCTAAGCAGCGCTAGCACAAACCTTTGCCTCACTCCATAAATAGCTACAATAGGACTTTGCTGCCAACTGTCTAAAACCTGATGTCTATCACCCTATCCCAACATGTTTCACCACTGTGCGTGGCTTCGTCAGGGGGGTGGGTATAGCACACGCGGGGTATCCCAGATCCCTATTTGTGATATCCTTAGTCCCAGTCCATCATGCATGGGCCAATGAATTTTCCAGTCTGAAGATTGACAGGTATTAGAACCTATCATCATGCATGTGTCAATGACTTTTTCTAGTCTCAAGATTGACAGGCAATAGCACCTATCAAAATGACATCTCTGTTAACTCTATGTTCACCTGATCAGATTGTGTTAACTCTTTATGTTCTGCCTGAATGGAAAGAGCAGAATTCAATCTTTCAAATCAATGCACCTGATCAGATTGTGTTAACTCTTTATGTTCTGCCTGAATGGAAAGAGCAGAATTCAATCTTTCAAATCAATGTTTTTTTTGTTTTTTGTTTTTTTGAATGAAAGGGAATATGAAAGGGAATTTTTCTGATTGATACATTGGTCCATTAAAGATGGGACTTATTTGATCTATTGTAGTACTATGATTATACCTTATTTTTTATCTTTTTTATCAATTAATGGTATATGGATAATATATTCACTATAGGGTGGAATTATTCTTGAGTGCCCCTGCAACATTAAACATATCACAATTTTTGGATAAATGAATAACACTGGGATTTTTATGAAAAACACTGGGATTTTTATAGAATATTTTAAATGAAGGCAACATAGGAAAACCCTTCGTTTAGGCCATTGGGATTCATAGTTTTTAATCTATGAATCCATCTTGCTTCTTCCTGCAATAATTTATTGTCAAGATTTCCTCCTCTTGGTCCAAGTTGCATTCCTACCATCCCCCAAAATTTCAGGACACTTATATCTCCATTATGTATGTAGGTAATATGCCTATATAATGCTGTATCCTTTTTTGTATTAATGGCACTAATGTGTCCCGAAATACGTCTCTTTAATTCCTGTATTGTCTTACCTACATACAGTTTTGGACAGGGGCATGCAGCTATATATACTAGACCCTTACTGCGACAGTTAAAAAATTCTCTTATTTCATATTCGTGATTGTCCGTAGGATTCTTAAATTTTTTTATTTTTGGTAAGAATTTGCAGAAGGTGCAGCTCCCGCATGGGTATGAACCAGTTATTTTAGATTTTTGTCTTGCAATATTTTTCATTTCAGTTTGTAGATGACTATGTACAAGGTCATCTCGCAAATTTCGGCCCCTTCTGTATGTGATTGCAGGAGAAGAGCTCAACACCTCTCTTAGATCTCTATCAGAGGTGAGTATGTGCCAATGGCGTCTAAGAATGTTTTTAATTGTCAAGTGATGGTCATCGAATGTGCCAATACATCTGATATATTTTTTCTCCACAGGTTCTGTAATCCCCTGGATTGTCTCCATTTCTTGTCCACTGACATCTGACAGGTAGGTATTTGTTTTCTTATTGGTTTTATTTTTGACTATCAAAGATGTCCTATTTGTATGTTTAGCTCTGTTATAAGCTTTCATGAGAGTCTTCCTAGGGTACCCTCTCTCTCTAAATCTCCGGTACAATTCGTCACATTCTTTTTTAAAAGATTCCTCAGTGGTGCAATTCCTGCGTGCCCTTAAATACTGACCCACTGGAATTCCGTTCTTTAAGGAAACTGGATGCCAGCTCAGATAGTGTAGAAAACTATTTGTTGAGGTGGACTTTCTAAAGATCTCAGTATTTAAACGGCCGTCTTTTTCTTTCTTGATAGATAGATCCAGGAAACTAATTGTATCACGATGTATTTCGTGAGTGAAATGCATCCCTATTTGATTGTGATTTAAGACTTTAACAAATTCATGAAAAAGTGACTGGTCACCCTCCCAGAAAATGAGGACGTCGTCAATATATCTTCCCCAATAAATAATGTGTTTGGTGTATTGTGACATGGTGTCCGAAAAAACTATAAAGTTCTCCCACCACCCTAAGAATAAGGGTTTGTAGTACCGATCTTTCACTGATCGGGGGAAAGGTGTCCCCGATCAGTTACACAGACGGTACCTAGCGTCGATCACATATCGCGCACTTGCAGGTTCACACGCAGGACAGGCTGACGGACAGTCCGGAGCGGTCACGCACCACGTGACTGTAACGCTCCAGTGTCCCTCAGTGGCATGCGAACCGCTATACAAGCCTGCTCTGTTGGGGAAGCAGCTCCCCGGTCTTATTAAAACATAGGCAGCATTATCAACACAACCATTGCTGCTGCACGACCAGCCTTTTCTAATAGAGGTTAGTAGTGAACTGTGAAAATAGCCTACATAGAGGGCTCTGACCTGAAATAAGGCAGACTCTCTCATACAGCCCAGGCATTGATCGCTGTGTGCATAGTGGCAGCACACAGCGATACAACGAACAGAAAGCCTGTTTGTAGTGCAATTATAACAAAAGTAACTATTATAGGCTCAACAGTTCTAAACCTCTATTATTAATGATACTATGTTCCAGAATTAAGGGCTATTACCATTCCCCAACTATATGTTGTCACATAGTATCTATAAAAATATATCCTCATAAAAAGGTGACTCCTGGCTACCTAATTATACCCACAACACGTGGGTGTTAGTACCAATAGGGCACAGCTGCCGGCTGATAGTTTTAATATTTTTGAGTGCAATATTTGTTATTTATACATTTCTAATAAAAGTTAAGTCTTATCTACATAATCCTAGGGAATCCCTAAAGGGGCAAATTTTGTTGATCAAAGGTGTGATCAAACTGGTTTTGTATATATTAACACCCCGAGGATTAACCTATAGGGGATCTTGGCTATATAGTGATTACATATGTAGCATGATCTGCCGCCTGCAAATGATGATTTTTAAACCTGTTGAAAGATTTGGATTGCTCGATGAAAGAGGGTTTACTTGTTCATTAGGTAATCAGTGGCAGTATTATACTGCAAGACTATCGCTAAGCGTTACTACAAACGGTTGTTAGCGATCATCTGGCAGGCAATCTGCCTGTCTAATCCAGCCTTTTATCTTTTAAAATTTTGTCCATTTAAAACTGCTGACAGCATCATTACAGGATGGGCGAAGCAGGTTAAACATACCTACGTCGATGGCCATTCAAGTTTCATGACAGATTAAACCAAGTTTTAATCCCCCTTCACTGCAATCACAATTGCTATAATGCAGACAGATTGATACGTAACCCTATAGAACAAAAATAAATGTAGCTCAAATGAACAAAATGCAACAATAAAAATTGCCCCCAAAGGTGTTCACTATATTTTATTAAGGTTTCATTCAGTGAAAATTATGGCCTGGCAGAAAATAGCAGTAGATGTTAAAAAAAAAAGCAATTTGTACATTAAAATTAGGGTTTTTTTTGTTAGTAAACCCTAAGGCACATCTCTTCAAGAAACTATGAGCAAAATAACTAGAGATTGGCTTTTAAGTTTTATTTTTATTTATTATTTTATGAGTTTGAAAAAGCTCCAAAAGTCTAGTTGGTTTACAAATAAGACTTACTTAGAATTTCATTACACTGCAATAGGGATTTGTTGTTGATCATAGAATTATAACATGTGTACTGAATTTCAAGTAACTTAATGATTATGTGCAGACAACTCTACCAGGGGAAGACAGGTAGTTTGCAAAGGAGAATTTTACTGAAAGCCACCAGTATGCTAAATAAAAGTCATTATAATAAATGAACACATTAGCAAAGTTAGAATGCCACACAACAATTGATGTAGCAAAACATTACAGTGAAGAATAAAGGAACAATACAGAGGGTACGCCATAAAATGAAACAATAGGCTCAGTAATTATGCAGATTTCTTCCCTAACAAAAATGACAGCATATTTAATTGCAGAAATAAAAAATAAGAAACTGGAAAACATAAAATGCGTGAAACCTATATACATCCCTTTGCTTCCTCATAATATCTCATGAGATGAAAGCCCAAATACTGGTGATCCATCATATCTACTGAAGCAGGTGCTCAAAATATTGCTAATCATAGTAGAGGGCTGCTGCATAGCAAGCAGTACTGATAAATTACTGGGTGCTAGTAAATGTGACAGATTGAAGCAACAATAATAAATAACAGTATGCAAAAAATGGATAAAGCAACTGACAAAAAAATCTGGAGAAGCAGCTGAATATTCCTTTTCATCTCTGGCTGATTCACAAGAGAGTTACAAGACTACAATGCATTTTCCTTTCTGCAATTGTTCTGGAAGCCACTTGTGAGTGACAACTTTGATAACTTAGTGAAAATGATTAAATTAAACTCTAAAAAAAAAAACGGTATGCTCACTATGCAATTTGTGGACAATATGAAATGTGCTGAATCCATGCTCTGTCCAGTTTTTTGCACGTGATAATTAGAGATGAGCGAGTAGTATTCGATCGAGCCGGTATTCGATCGAATACTACGCTATTCGGCATACTCGATTTCAATCGAGTATAACGGCGATGGCGCACTTAGAATTCGTTTCCCCTCCCACCTTCCCTGGCGCTCTTTTTCCACCAATCACCATGCAGGGGGGGTATGACAGGCCCGCGGAGCACGCTGGCAGCGCGAAAATGGCGTCTACATGGATTGGCTGGAAAAACCACGTGACCTCGAATATTAAAAACTCAGCTCTTCCTGCTCGTTCGCATATGCTGCGTGAACTTAGTCAGGGACAGAGGCTGGAGAAGGGAGAGATAGGTTTTAGCTGTTGGACAGGCAGGAGCGTGATTAAAAGCCCTTATCAGGGCTACTATAGTGCAGTACAGTGATAGCTTTACTACCATATACACTCTGCAGAGAACGGCTGCTGTATTCAGGGATAGCTTCTGGAGTAGGGACAGAGAGAGGCATTAGTGGTGTATTAGGTGCTCTGCTACATACCAAACTATATTTGGCACTACTGTTCTGCGTTCTTTTTGGCCGCAAAACCCTGTTATATACCTAGTGTGTATATGCACCATCTGATCTTCTGGCAGTATACGGCTGTGTACTTTTTTTTTTTTTTTTTAAATACAGTTTCTTTGGCTCTAGTGTTCTGGGTTCTGTGTGCCTGCAATACCCTTTTTGTATACCAGGTGTAAATACCCACCATCTGACCTGTTAGTACACGGCTTTGTACCTAGAAATATATAAAAAAAAGGCATTTTATTTGGCACCTGTACTGTGCGTTCTGCGTGCTTGCAAAATTATTTTATATACGTGGTGTTAATACCCACCGTCTGACCTGTTAGTACACGGCTGTGTAACTAGAAATATAAAAAAAAAGGCCTTTTCTTTGTCTACTGTACTGAGCGTTCTGCGTGCTTGCAAAAGTATTTTATATACGTGGTGTTAATACACACCATCTGACCTGTTAGTACACGGCTGTGTACTAACAAATAGAAAAAAAAAGGCCTTTTCTTTGTCTACTATACTGTGCGTTCTGCGTGCTTGCAAAAGTATTTTATATACGTGGTGTAAATACCCACCGTCTGACCTGTTAGTACACGGCTGTGTACCTAGAAATATAAAAAAATAAAAGTCCTTTTCTTTGTCTACTATACTGTGCGTTCTGCGTGCTTGCAAAAGTATTTTATATACGTGGTGTAAATACCCACCGTCTGACCTGTTAGTACACGGCTGTGTACCTAGAAATAAAAAAAAAACTAGGCCTTTTCTTTGTCTACTGTACTGAGCATTCTGCGTGCTTGCAAAACTATTTTATATACGTGGTGCTAATACCCACCGTCTGACCTGTTAGTACACGGCTGTGTACCTAGAAATATTAAAAAAAGGCCTTTTCGTTGTCTACTATACTGTGCGTTCAGCGTGCTTGCAAAAGTATTTTATATACGTGGTGTAAAAACCCACCGTCTGACCTGTTAGTACACGGCTGTGTACCTAGAAATAAAAAAAACTAGGCCTTTTCTTTGTCTACTGTACTGAGCGTTCTGCGTGCTTGCAAAAGTATTTTAAATATGTGGTGTTAATACACACCGTCTGACCTGTTAGTACACGGCTGTGTACCTAGAAATATAAAAAAAAATAAAAGGCCTTTTCTTTCTCTACTATACTGTGCGTTCTGCGTGCTTGCAAAAGTATTTTATATACGTGGTGTAAATACCCACCGTCTGACCTGTTAGTACACGGCTGTGTACCTAGAAACATAAAAAAAAATAAAAGGCCTTTTCTTTGTCTACTATACTGTGCGTTCTGCGTGCTTGCAAAAGTATTTTATATACGTGGTGTAAATACCCACAATCTGACCTGTTAGTACACGGCTGTGTACCTAGAAATAAAAAAAAACTAGGCCTTTTCTTTGTCTACTGTACTGAGCGTTCTGCGTGCTTGCAAAAGTATTTTATATACGTGGTGTAAATACCCACCGTCTGACCTGTTAGTACACGGCTGTGTACCTAGAAATATAAAAAAAATAAAAGGCCTTTTCTTTGTCTACTATACTGTGCGTTCTGCGTGCTTGCAAAAGTATTTTATATACGTGGTGTAAATACCCACCGTCTGACCTGTTAGTACACGGCTGTGTACCTAGAAATAAAAAAAAAAAAAGGCCTTTTCTTTGTCTACTATACTGTGCGTTCTGCGTGCTTGCAAAAGTATTTTATATACGTGGTGTAAATACCCACAATCTGACCTGTTAGTACACGGCTGTGTACCTAGAAATAAAAAAAAACTAGGCCTTTTCTTTGTCTACTGTACTGAGCGTTCTGCGTGCTTGCAAAAGTATTTTATATACGTGGTGTAAATACCCACCGTCTGACCTGTTAGTACACGGCTGTGTACCTAGAAATATAAAAAAAATAAAAGGCCTTTTCTTTCTCTACTATACTGTGCGTTCTGCGTGCTTGCAAAAGTATTTTATATACGTGGTGTAAATACCCACCGTCTGACCTGTTAGTACACGGCTGTGTACCTAGAAATATAAAAAAAAATAAAAGGCCTTTTCTTTGTCTACTATACTGTGCGTTCTGCGTGCTTGCAAAAGTATTTTATATACGTGGTGTAAATACCCACCGTCTGACCTGTTAGTACACGGCTGTGTACCTAGAAATATAAAAAAAAATAAAAGGCCTTTTCTTTGTCTACTATACTGTGCGTTCTGCGTGCTTGCAAAAGTATTTTATATACGTGGTGTAAATACCCACCGTCTGACCTGTTAGTACACGGCTGTGTACCTAGAAATATAAAAAAAATAAAGGCCTTTTCTTTGTCTACTATACTGTGCGTTCTGCGTGCTTGCAAAAGTATTTTATATACGTGGTGTAAATACCCACCGTCTGACCTGTTAGTACACGGCTGTGTACCTAGAAATAAAAAAAAACGAGGCCTTTTCTTTGTCTACTATACTGTGCGTTCAGCGTGCTTGCAAAAGTATTTTATATATGTGGTGTTAATACACACCGTCTGACCTGTTAGTACACGGCTGTGTACCTAGAAATATAAAAAAAAATAAAAGGCCTTTTCTTTCTCTACTATACTGTGCGTTCTGCGTGCTTGCAAAAGTATTTTATATACTTGGTGTAAATACCCACCGTCTGACCTGTTAGTACATGGCTGTGTACCTAGAAACATAAAAAAAAATAAAAGGCCTTTTCTTTGTCTACTATACTGTGCGTTCTGCGTGCTTGCAAAAGTATTTTATATACGTGGTGTAAATACCCACAATCTGTCCTGTTAGTACACGGCTGTGTACCTAGAAATAAAAAAACAACTAGGCCTTTTCTTTGTCTACTGTACTGAGCGTTCTGCGTGCTTGCAAAAGTATTTTATATACGTGGTGTAAATACCCACCGTCTGACCTGTTAGTACACGGCTGTGTACCTAGAAATATAAAAAAAAATAAAAGGCCTTTTCTTTGTCTACTAGACTGTGCGTTCTGCGTGCTTGTAAAAGTATTTTATATACGTGGTGTAAATACCCACCGTCTGACCTGTTAGTACACGGCTGTGTACCTAGAAATAAAAAAAAACTAGCCCTTTTCTTTGTCTACTGTACTGAGCGTTCTGCGTGCTTGCAAAAGTATTTTATATACGTGGTGTAAATACCCACCGTCTGACCGGTTAGTACACGGCTGTGTACCTAGAAATATAAAAAAAAATAAAAGGCCTTTTCTTTGTCTACTATACTGTGCGTTCTGCGTGCTTGCAAAAGTATTTTATATACGTGGTGTAAATACCCACCGTCTGACCTGTTAGTACACGGCTGTGTACCTAGAAATATAAAAAAAATAAAGGCCTTTTCTTTGTCTACTATACTGTGCGTTCTGCGTGCTTGCAAAAGTATTTTATATACGTGGTGTAAATACCCACCGTCTGACCTGTTAGTACACGGCTGTGTACCTAGAAATATAAAAAAAAATAAAGGCCTTTTCTTTGTCTACTATACTGTGCGTTCTGCGTGCTTGCAAAAGTATTTTATATACGTGGTGTAAATACCCACCGTCTGACCTGTTAGTACACGGCTGTGTACCTAGAAATATAAAAAAAATAAAGGCCTTTTCTTTGTCTACTATACTGTGCGTTCTGCGTGCTTGCAAAAGTATTTTATATACGTGGTGTAAATACCCACCGTCTGACCTGTTAGTACACGGCTGTGTACCTAGAAATATAAAAAAAAACGAGGCCTTTTCTTTGTCTACTATACTGTGCGTTCAGCGTGCTTGCAAAAGTATTTTATATATGTGGTGTTAATACACACCGTCTGACCTGTTAGTACACGGCTGTGTACCTAGAAATATAAAAAAAATAAAAGGCCTTTTCTTTCTCTACTATACTGTGCGTTTCTGCGTGCTTGCAAAAGTATTTTATATACTTGGTGTAAATACCCACCGTCTGACCTGTTAGTACATGGCTGTGTACCTAGAAACATAAAAAAAATAAAGGCCTTTTCTTTGTCTACTATACTGTGCGTTCTGCGTGCTTGCAAAAGTATTTTATATACGTGGTGTAAATACCCACAATCTGTCCTGTTAGTACACGGCTGTGTACCTAGAAATAAAAAAACAACTAGGCCTTTTCTTTGTCTACTGTACTGAGCGTTCTGCGTGCTTGCAAAAGTATTTTATATACGTGGTGTAAATACCCACCGTCTGACCTGTTAGTACACGGCTGTGTACCTAGAAATATAAAAAAAAATAAAGGCCTTTTCTTTGTCTACTAGACTGTGCGTTCTGCGTGCTTGTAAAAGTATTTTATATACGTGGTGTAAATACCCACCGTCTGACCTGTTAGTACACGGCTGTGTACCTAGAAATAAAAAAAAACTAGCCCTTTTCTTTGTCTACTGTACTGAGCGTTCTGCGTGCTTGCAAAAGTATTTTATATACGTGGTGTAAATACCCACCGTCTGACCGGTTAGTACACGGCTGTGTACCTAGAAATATAAAAAAAATAAAAGGCCTTTTCTTTGTCTACTATACTGTGCGTTCTGCGTGCTTGCAAAAGTATTTTATATACGTGGTGTAAATACCCACCGTCTGACCTGTTAGTACACGGCTGTGTACCTAGAAATATAAAAAAATAAAAGGCCTTTTCTTTGTCTACTATACTGTGCGTTCTGCGTGCTTGAAAAAGTATTTTATATACGTGGTATAAATACCCACCGTCTGACCTGTTAGTACACGGCTGTGTACCTAGAAATAAAAAAAAACTAGGCCTTTTCTTTGTCTACTATACTGTGCGTTCTGCGTGCTTGCAAAAGTATTTTATATACGTGGTGTAAATACCCACCGTCTGACCTGTTAGTACACGGCTGTGTACCTAGAAATATAAAAAAAAATAAAAGGCCTTTTCTTTGTCTACTATACTGTGCGTTCTGCGTGCTTGCAAAAGTATTTTATATACGTGGTGTAAATACCCACCGTCTGACCTGTTAGTACACGGCTGTGTACCTAGAAATATAAAAAAAAATAAAAGGCCTTTTCTTTGTCTACTATACTGTGCCTTCTGCGTGCTTGCAAAAGTATTTTATATACGTGGTGTAAATACCCACCGTCTGACCTGTTAGTACACGGCTGTGTACCTAGAAATAAAAAAAAACTAGGCCTTTTCTTTGTCTACTGTACTGAGCGTTCTGCGTGCTTGCAAAAGTATTTTATATACGTGGTGTAAATACCCACCGTCTGACCTGTTAGTACACGGCTGTGTACCTAGAAATAAAAAAAAATAAAAGGCCTTTTCTTTGTCTACTATACTGTGCGTTCTGCGTGCTTGCAAAAGTATTTTATATACGTGGTGTAAATACCCACCGTCTGACCTGTTAGTACACGGCTGTGTACCTAGAAATAAAAAAAACTTAGGCCTTTTCTTTGTCTACTGTACTTAGCGTTCTGCGTGCTTGCAAAAGTATTTTATATACGTGGTGTTAATACACACTGTCTTACCTGTTAGTACACGGCTGTGTACTAACAAATTTAAAAAAAAAGGCCTTTTGTTTGCTACTATACTGTGCGTTCTGCGTGCTTGCAAAAGTATTTTATATACGTGGTGTAAATACCCACCGTCTGACCTGTTAGTACACGGCTGTGTACCTAGAAATAAAAAAAAAAGGCCTTTTCTTTGTCTACTGTACTGAGCGTTCTGCGTGCTTGCAAAAGTATTTTATATACGTGGTGTTAATACCCACCGTCTGACCTGTTAGTACACGGCTGTGTACCTAGAAATAAAAAAAAACTAGGCCTTTTCTTTGTCTACTGTACTGAGCGTTCTGCGTGCTTGCAAAAGTATTTTATATACGTGGTGTTAATACACACCGTCTGAACTGGTAGTATACGGCTGTGAAGGCAAAATATAGTAACCAAAAAAAAAAAATGCGTAGGGATAGCGGAATCGGACTTGGACGAGGACGGGGGCGCGGAAATGCTGTTGGGGGCCTTGTTGAAGCCAGTGGGGATACAATGCGTGCTGGTGAGGGGCAGCCAGGATCCCACTCATCCAGAATCCCTGCCTTTATGGGACAGTTAAGCAGGGGGCGGGTTACACCGCTGTTGAGGCCTGAGCAGGTTGAACAGGTGGTGCAATGGATAGCCGATAGCGCTTCCACACAGTTGTCCACCAGCCAGTCATCCACACAGTCTCACTCTGACCCTCCTTCCTCCACACCTGGCCAACAGAGTCATCCCACCATTGACCCCTCCCAGGAGCTCTTTTCGGGTCCTTTTTCAGATGTGCCGGAAGAATCCCAGGAGCTAGCAGAGGAATTTGTTTGTAGTGATGCCCAAACACTTGAGTTTTCGCCATCTCCTGCTGATGTGGACCCTGAACCAGCATCTGTTATCATGAGCGATGATGATGATGAGACGCAGTTGCCATCAAGGGAGGCTGTTGGAATGTCCAGTGGGCAGGAGGAGGAGCAGAGTGAGGAAGTGGAAGAGGAGGTGGTGGATGACGAAATGACCGACCCCACTTGGCCAGGGGTGATGTCCAGCGGGGAAAGCAGTGGAGAGGTGGTGGTCTGCGCAGCACCGAAAAAGGCAGCAAGAGGCAGAGGGATGTCCAGAGGCAGAGGGATGTCCACAGGCAGAGGGATGTCCACAGACAGACGACAGTCCAGACAGAGAAGTGAGGCCACAGCCAGCAGGGCCGAAGCTGTTCCCGGCAGCAGGCAGTCGCGCGAAGCTCCACCATCGAGGCCTCGTACTTCTGTGGTGTGGAGATTTTTTAATGTTTGTGCGGATGACAAACTGAGCGCGGTTTGCACATTCTGCCACTCAAAACTGAGTAGGGGCTCTGAGAAGAGCAATATGACCACCTCAGGCATGCGGCGTCACTTGGAAGTCAAGCACTGGGCTGAGTGGGAGAGAGCAAACGCAATACAACCTGCGCCCGGTCTTGCTGCCACTGCCTCTTCCCCTTTGTTGTGTGCTGCCACTGCGGTCCAGACCTCCAGCCAGGACACCTCCACATCTGCCTCTGCTACTTTGGGGCCTTCTCCTTCAGCCTCCCCTTCCCCCGCATCTTCGCCTGCACCTTCACACTCCTCGTCCCATCAACTGTCCATCTCGCAGGCGTTCGACCGCAGGCGGAAGTAAGCCTCGAGTCACCCCCAAGCCCAAGCATTAAACTGCCACATCTCCAAACTGCTGGCCCTGGAGATGTTGCCGTTTAGGCTTGTGGAGACGCAGGCCTTCCGCGACCTGATGGCGGCTGCCGCACCTCGCTATTCCGTCCCCAGCCGCCACTACTTTTCCCGGAGTGCCGTCCCCGCCCTGCACCAGCACGTGTTGCGTAACATCAGGCGGGCCCTGAGGTACGCAGTCAGCGCAAAGGTCCACTTGACCACCGACACTCGTGGACAAGCGCTTGCGGCCAGGGACGATACATCTCTTTGACGGCACACTGGGTGAATGTTGTGGAAGCGGGGACGGGGTCGCAAACAGAGACGGCCTACCTACCACCCCCGTCCAAGATTGCCAGCACGGGTTCTGATAAACCCCCCTCCTCTTCCTCCTCCTCCTCTGCCTTAACATCGCCCTCAGCCGCTAGCTGGAAGCGTTGCAGCACTGGCGCGGGGAGACGTCAGCAGGCGGTGCTTAAGCTCATCAGCTTGGGCGACAGGAAGCACAGCGCCCCAGAGGTGAGGGACGCCATATTGCAGCAGACGGAGATGTGGCTGTCGCCGCTGCAGCTAGGACCAGGCATGGCCGTGTGTGATAACGGCCGTAACCTGGTGGCGGCTCTGGAGCTTGCCGAACTCAATCACGTACCATGCCTGGCCCACGTTTTTAATCTGGTAGTCCAAAAATTTCTAAAGACTTACCCCAACCTGGCAGAGCTACTGGTGAACGTGCGGCGCTTGTGCGCTCACTTTCGGAAGTCAACTGTAGCTGCTGCTAGCTTAAAAAAACTCCAGCAACGCCTCCATTTGCCTGAACATCGGCTGTTGTGCGACCTGCCCACTCGCTGGAATTTCACCTATTCCATGTTGGCCAGGGTGTGTGAGCAGCAGAGAGCATTGATGGAGTACCAGATTATGAATCCACGAGTGCCTTCAACTCAGCTCCCTCAGTTTGCCAACCACGAGTGGCCATGGATGGCAGACATATGCGATGTACTGCGTATCTTTGAGGAGTCCACCAAGAAGGTCAGCAGCGAGGACGCTATAGTGAGCGTAACCATCCCGCTCCTATGCGTCCTTAAAGAATCGCTCATCGCAATAAGGGAGAACGCATTGCACGCAGAGGAGACGGGGGTAGGAGGAGACGCAACGGAGCTACACAGTCAGACCACACTTTTGTCTGCTTCTCAGTGGCAGTTGCAGGAGGAGGAGGAGGATGAGGAGGAGGAGGACGACGTGGAGGTTTGCTGTGGAAGAGGAGGCGGATGCTGGTGGCGAGGGTAGCAGTCAGGCTGTGTGCGTCCCATTGGTTCAGCGCGGATGGGGCGGAGAGGAGGCGGAAGAGGAAGAGGAGGAAATGGCAAGTGATCCTTCTGGTGGGGGCACTGACGTCATGCCTATTCAGAGTCTGGCACACATGGCTGACTTCATGCTGGGCTGCTTTTCCCGGGACACACGTGTTGTCCGGATAGTGGAGAACAAACTGTACTGGGTCTTCGCACTCCTGGACCCCCGGTATAAAGATAACGTCTCCTCTTTTATTCCGGTAGAGGAGAGGACGAATCGATTGCTGGAATACCAGAGGGAACTCGTGCAGAACATGATGGACATTTTCCCACCCACCATCGCTGGCGGCAGAGAGGAGAGGGTCTCCCAGAGTCCCACAAAATTGATCAGGCCCACAGCCACCAGGGGAACACTCTCCAAGGTGTGGGACACGTTCATGGCACCCCCTCGTGCAACTTCCATCACTGCGGGGCCCGCTATCAGCAGGAGGGACAAGTATCGGCGGATGTTGCGGGAGTACCTGGCAGACCGTAACCCTGTCCTCCCCGATCCCTCGGCGTCCTACACTTACTGGGTCTCCAAGTTGGTCACGTGGCTGGAACTGTCCCTGTACGCCTTGGAGGTGCTTGCCTGCCCTGCCGCCAGCGTGCTATCAGAAAGGGTGTTCAGCGCTGCCGGGGGCATTGTAACCGATAAGCGCAGCCGCCTGTCAACCGACAGTGCCGACAGGCTGACGCTAATCAAAATGAACAGCAAGTGGATTGACCCGGACTTTGCTTCTCCAACAGTGGAAAGCAGCCAAAAGTGAAGTGCCATCTGTATGAAGTGCCATTTCCTCCTCCACCTCCTCCTCCTCCTCCTTAACCGCCTTAGAATTGCTCCATAAAATAAAAAAAATATATATATTTATGGCTCACCTCTTGGGCCTACAAACAGTTTTTAAGAGGTCTCACCTCTTTGGCCTCCACATAATTTTTAAGAGGTCTCACCTCTTGGGCCTACAAACAATTTTTCTCATGGCTCACCTCTTGGGCCTTAATACAATTTTTAAGAGGTCTCACCTCTTGGGCCTACAGACAACTTTTATTATGGCTCACCTCTTGGGCCTTAATACAATTTTTAAGAGGTCTCACCTCTTGGGCCTACAAACAATTTTTATTATGGCTCACCTCTTGGGCCTTAATACAATTTTTAAGAGGTCTCACCTCTTGGGCCTCCATATAATTTTTTCGAGGGCTCACCTCAAGCTAACTTTGCGCACTCATTAAAATATTTTCACAACAAGGACCTAAGAGCCCTCGATGGGAGAGCTTTGTGTGGGGGCCTGTTATAGGGAAGAGATGCGGCCCTGCGGGCTCTAGCCTGCCTTCTCCATGAGCCTCTGGCCAGCCCACGGCCTCTTCCTGCCTTTTGCGGTCCTACGCATCCCTCAACATCCCCGCTGCTTTACCTGCTAGACATGACACTGGGCCAGGTCGGGTCACTGACTTCGTCATACTCAACCACCTCCTCTTACACTGCCTCACTTTTCTCCAACAGCCTCCCTTGCTGGCAACTGTGTCTCATCATCGTCCCTAATCATTTTACACTTTAGTGCCCGTTCCACACCATCAGCTAGAGATGGAGCTTGCTCCAGTGTTTGGGCATCAGAACAAACAAAATCCTCAGATAGCTCCTGCGATTCTTGCATGGGTGGGAACACTGGGTTGATAACATTGGGCAGGGTGGGAGGAAGGAGGGTCAGAGTGAGGTCCCTGCAGTTTCTGCAGGCTATCGATGAGACTGGACTTTGTGGACTTGACTGGGTGGTGGACAGATTTAACAAATCTAGAAGGAGAAGGAGGGGTTTGCCGAGCTGTCTGTAAGGGTTGCGGAAATCCAGACAGAACCAAGGCCCCAAACTTGGGTGGGGGTAGCAGGATTGCCCGTCCCCGCCTCCACAACATTCACCCAGTGTGCTGTCAGGGAGATGTAGCATCCCCGGCCTCAAACCAAAGTGTTGGTGGTCAAATGGCCTTTTGCAGTAACCGTGTTACTCGGGCGTGGATGATGTTTTGGGACATGTGCCTGGGCAAGGCAGGGATGGCACAGAGGGAAAAATAGTGATGGCTTGATTGCTTTCCCCCTTGCCTATGCCATCTGTGGTTGTCATAGGCAACGTGATTTTAAGGGGTGCAGAATTTTATCTTCTTTTTTGTCTAGTTTGGCTTGGGGTCCATGGCAATGTAGAGGAAAGAAGGTTTCCTTGTATGGTCTCACTTTACAGAGAGGTTACATTGTCTTTGGAGTGTATTGTTGAGAGGCTGTGATAGTGGCGTAATAGTGCGACTTGGGCGCGTTATATGCACCCAGACATGCTTCCCCTGCTGTCCCAGTTGCATTCCAGCAGTGTTGGCATCCTTTTCTGAGGTTTCAGGGTGGACTTGGTGACCTCCAAGTGGTCGAATTGAGATTTCCAAGTGGCGAGCATTTTTTTCCCATAGACTTTAATGGGATTCGATATTCGGTCGAATAGCCGAATATTGCGGTCTATTTGAATCGAATTTCGAACTTTCGAATATTTCACTACTCGCTCATCTCTAGTGATAATGTTTAAATTGTCCTCTTCCTGGGAAAATTGAATTAGTGCACAGAGGGTCAATCCTACTCTACCATCTGGATGATAAAAGTCTAGCTAAACTGTGAATTAATCTGACTATTACACAGATTCTAAATTTAGATGGATAAAGCATAATCCATCCCATTTCTAATAGATATACCAAATGAATGAATGAACCAACAACATATCCAAAGAACTATTCACATAGTGCTGTTTTTGAATTTTAGTTTTAGTTTTTTGGCCAAAGATATAATGTACAAAGTCTTTACTTTATACCGTACTTCTTCACCCTTTGTTAAGGTAACAGGAACACACCATAAAGTAATACATGGAATTGGCAGACTGCAGTTCCCAGAAAGATTATCAAACTGAGGGTTATTTAGTTTAGTAAAAAAAGCAGTTGTGGGAAGATCTAATTACTATATCTAAATACACTCTTCAACATTGAAATTGCAACACCAAGAAGGAAAAGTTGTGGAATTATGGAAACCACAGGATTGATAAACATGACATAAAAATAATTTTAAGAAAATGGAAAAAAAATATTAAAAACATCTCGATTTATTCAGTATCGAGGATGAGCGCCATGTGCAGAAATACATGCACTTACATGTCATGGCATGCTTTCAATGAGTTTATTAATGGTTGTCAAGAGGCAGCCCCCTTTGCAATTGCCGACCAATGATATTTGCAACCTAGGCTTGGAATGTGAAATCCAATTTCGCTTGCAGTACTGAATACGTAGATCTACCCTCCATTCCTGTACTCAAATGATCTGTCCATGCAGAGATTGGTTTCTATGCTCCTTTTGCTGTCATCCCAGTTTGTCACTATTCTCTCAACTATGGGGACATGCAACACAGTTTTGACATCTTGGACTAGGCATGTAATGATCTTCCAGAGTTATAAACCACGGCCTCTAGGTTCAAGAATTCTGTTTGAAACAATTGGTGACAACTGGCACATCGAAGAACAGGAGGCATCATACAATCACTTCACATGACTTGATCTGATTTTTGAGGTTCATTTGGCTAAAATCTTTCCTTTCAATCTGGCTTTTATGCCCCTCCTTCACGGCACAGAACTAGGTTCTTAAAATGTGATAATTTGCAGATCTTCTGCTACTTCCTTGATTTGCATAAACGTACAGCTTGTCCTTCTTGGTGTTGTAATTTCAGTGTTGAGGTGTACGTATATATCAAAGATCTTTCTCATTATCTAGTTATAGGTATATCCAGGATTGTGACTATAATAAGGGAGCATCCTCTATCTCTTGAGGAAGAGCACCACCATAGAAGAGCAGTGAGACTATGGAAAGTTCAAAAGGGGCCTGAAATAAGGATGAGCAAACTGGTTTTACTGGTTTGGAATTTGGTTCGAATTTCTCAAAAAGTTTGGAATCTGTCGAACCCGAGTTTTTTGTGATTCGTTTCAGGCGAACCAACGAGAGAGACATGATAATTTGCTTGAAAAAAGGCTTGTCTTAACAAAGGCTCCATTAAAGATCCACTTTTTTTTTGCCAAGGCCAGAGTGCTGCCTTTTTCCTATTTTTTGTCTACATTACAGGTTACCATTTCAGAACCTCTGAAGGAATTGCACCTGGCAATCTTTGACTGCTGCTATTTATGCACAAATATATATATATATATATATATATATATATATATATATATATATATATATATATATATACACTCACCGGCCACTTTATTAGGTACACCATGCTAGTAACGGGTTGGACCCCCTTTTGCCTTCAGAACTGCCTCAATTCTTCGTGGCATAGATTCAACAAGGTGCTGGAAGCATTCCTCAGAGATTTTGGTCCATATTGACATGATGGCATCACACAGTTGCCGCAGATTTGTCGGCTGCACATCCATGATGCGAATCTCCCCGTTCCACCACATCCCAAAGATGCTCTATTGGATTGAGATCTGGTGACTGTGGAGGCCATTTGAGTACAGTGAACTCATTGTCATGTTCAAGAAACCAGTCTGAGTTGATTCCAGCTTTATGACATGGCGCATTATCCTGCTGAAAGTAGCCATCAGATGTTGGGTACATTGTGGTCATAAAGGGATGGACATGGTCAGCAACAATACTCAGGTAGGCTGTGGCGTTGCAACGATGCTCAATTGGTACCAAGGGGCCCAAAGAGTGCCAAGAAAATATTCCCCACACCATGACACCACCACCACCAGCTTGAACCGTTGATACAAGGCAGGATGGATCCATGCTTTCATGTTGTTGACGCCAAATTCTGACCCTACCATCCGAATGTCGCAGCAGAAATCGAGACTCATCAGACCAGGCAACGTTTTTCCAATCTTCTACTGTCCAATTTCGATGAGCTTGTGCAAATTGTAGCCTCAGTTTCCTGTTCTTAGCTGAAAGGAGTGGCACCCGGTGTGGTCTTCTGCTGCTGTAGACCATCTGCCTCAAAGTTCGATGTACTGTGCGTTCAGAGATGCTCTTCTGCCTACCTTGGTTGTAACGGGTGGCAATTTGAGTCACTGTTGCCTTTCTATCAGCTCGAACCAGTCTGCCCATTCTCCTCTGACCTCTGGCATCAACAAGGCATTTCCGCCCACAGAACTGCCGCTCACCGGATGTTTTTTCTTTTTCGGACCATTCTCTGTAAACCCTAGAGTTGGTTGTGCGTGAAAATCCCAGTAGATCAGCAGTTTCTGAAATACTCAGACCAGCCCTTCTGGCACCAACAACCATGCCACGTTCAAAGGCACTCAAATCACCTTTCTTCCCCATACTGATGCTCGGTTTGAACTGCAGGAGATTGTCTTGACCATGTCTACATGCCTAAATGCACTGAGTTGCCGCCATGTGATTGGCTGATTAGAAATTAAGTGTTAACGAGCAGTTGGACAGGTGTACCTAATAAAGTGGCCGGTGAGTGTATATATATATATATATATATATATATATATATATATATATAGTGGTGATGTGTACTGGAAAGCTGGAAGGGGTGTGTATCTCACTCAGGTTTCTCAACTGGGCGAGATGAATAAAATCCAGGTAGACGGTGCTGGCTTCAGAAAACTTAGTTGCTGGAGCTATTTTGATAGTAATAGCTGGGCTGGATTTTATTTGGGTTGGGAAGGTAGGTCGGCAGTGGGACCTTTCCAACCCACCCAATTCCAGGGCATGTCTTTTCTCTGGCCTGAGGAGATCCCAGGTGAGGCCAGCTGGTGGAATCTGGGAGGGATAAGTAATCCTCCAGTGTGTCAGTCTGGGGAGAGGAACTGACACTGGAAGAGGGTTGAAGCCTGTGAGGCTTGTGTGGTTTCAGCCAGGCGGGCTGAGGGGCCACAAGGCTCAGTGTAGCTGGATCTTTGGTGAGGTAACAGCCTGGAAGCTGCTGACCAGACGGTGGAGATAGCTGCATCAACAAGCTGTGTGTGAACAGTGTTTTTCTGTAGGTGAGTTAGCTGGAACCTGTATTAGTCAGAGCCCAGCCGGGCAGGTGTTATTTTTATGTTTTTGTTTTGCGTGCTGGTGCCACAAAAATAGTGTTGGACTTTAAAAAACCCAGCGTGTTGGAGACTCAAGCATTTTTTGGCAGGGGACCAAGGCTCTGCCTAGGGAAGGCTGGGTGAAAACCTGGAAACATCAGAAAATGATGGAAACACCACGGAAATGGACAGGAAACAGCAGGGGCAGCATGTAGGGATGCCTCTGAGGCTGCCTAATCCCACCATTACCCCAAATTTTTTTATA